>CM070038.1:51685558-51700467 GCA_036250615.1 Ptychadena robeensis
GGTGTTGAAACAGCCCTACCCGGGGCAAATTTGACGCGCTCTGGGTTTGATGGATCTTCTTATTTATTAATTTATGTTGTTGTGATTTTAAGATTTGATACGAATTTGCACAATCAAGGACTCAAATAAATATTGTGAATCCCACTCCTTCGACTGGAACTCCATTTTTGGTAAACCCATTTTTTTCACCTTAAAAGTCCACTGAGGGTTGGCCACCCTCTTACTTGGGTTTAGTTCACCCATACCCCCCTTTTCTCCTATTTTCTATCGGATGTGGTGAATGTAGCTTCCGAGTCCCCCCCCCAATCATTTTTGCATCTTAATATATTGGAATTCAATAAATATGTTAAACATTAATCAGGAAAATGTCTGATTTGTGCTATAAATGTATGGATTGTACTGGTTAACAGTAATCCAGGATGGATATCACACCGATACCAACGTTTACCTGGAAATGAAGCACCCATTGACCATTGCGTAGCCACAGTCAGAAAAATGCAGAGGCATGCAGAGTTAGGGCTTGTTCCTGCATTTGAATATGGCTGTGCGGTGGCGCGGTTCCGAGCCGCGATTGGCCACCTTCATTGTTTTCAATGGGGCTGTCCCCACTTGCACAGCAATTTGAAACACAGCCAGCCGCTAGCAGCTCCATTATTATGTAGTTAGCCGATAGCGGCGGCCGCAACCGCTTGTTTTCTTTGTACGCCACTAGCGGCTCGCTGAACTGCGCCGCTCCTCGGCCAGCTTCGTCTGAGGAGACTAGGCCTTGAGAGGTGGTCACAGGAAGCTTTAAGTCATCTCATATTGCTATTGTGAAGTAGTGAAAAGGATTCTATATATGTTTAATTTAAATCTGAATCACTGCCACCATTTAACAGTTACCAGTTGTAAGGCTTAATTAAGGCATTTTCATTTCCTGTGGCACAGTTGGTCCTGTGAACATGAAAATTAAATGATTTGATAATAACTGGGAAATAAGTTGAAAGGATCTTAAAGCCAAATCTGTACACACATCTACTACAAACACTATAATAGAAGAAAAGAATTTGCTGGCCATGAGGTGCCCTTGTGTAAATCCTCGAAACAAATCATACACCAGTGCAATGTTAGAGTACAGAGTACCTAAAAGCTCAGCTGCTCCTTATGGTAGCAATGTACTATAATAAGTTCTAATCCACATCAGGCTAAATTTACCCACACGTGCATATCCTGTCTGCCAGTTATCTAAGAAGAGAGAAGGCTGGGAAGTGCCATGTCAAAGACTCAACTGCCAGACAATACGAGGATTTAAAGTTTCACATCTGATGGAGATTGGTGGACAAATATAACTTGTAATGGGCTTAACCGGCAAACAAATCCAAAGGGTCCAATTCCACCTTACTAGCTCTACCTAGAAAGCACCATATCTCTTCTTCTTACTTGCCTGTTGCCGATCTTCTATTGCAAGCCTTGAATGTTCAATCAGTTGATTTATTGGGCATTTTAAGAAAAATAATGAAGGGTAACCTTTGAAGGATGTCATTTGCGAAGCCATGTCCATTCAAAAGGGGTGAAATAAGGTCTCCATACACCTTTAGATTTCTGTCAGATTTCCTTTAGATCTCCTTTTGTTTTACCAAAACCATGTTATATGAGGGACTTCAAAACAATCAAGTCTTTCCCTGTGTTTAATCGCAGAGGACCCGGCACTACATAGTTGTTGGTAGATCTAAAGGATATCTGACAGAGAGATCTAAAGGTGTATGGCCAGCTATAGTCCTACCTAGATGAAGAGTTCAGCTTCAACTAATGTTATCACTGAATGCTAGGGAAATACTAGATTAGTATATTAGTATGAAGCAAAACTTTAGTAAGCAAGAGAAAAACAAAATATTAAAAAAACAAATACAGTCACCACATCTTATGACGTATGATGTTCAGATACACTTTCCACGAACCCTATAAATTGAATTCTTTCTCATTGAAATTGTGATCAGATTGCTCACAGTGCCCTCACAACAGGTACTCATAAAGGCAAAGAAATATTTGCCATCTCTTAACTCTGGCACGACCAGGTGCATTGAACAGAAGCTTGAGATTCCTTTAACGCAATTCGCTGAGTGTATAGAACAAACATATGTGGAAGGAGACATGAAGTGCACTCCAACTATGACTAATAGGAGGCAACATAAGCACAGTTTGCAGTATTTTACTTTAAATGGACAGGGAGGGCATGCTGTCATAATTCACTGCGTCAGACTGCATTAAGGGCTGAAAGGGTCACATCAATTAATTGATTTACAAACATAGAAAAGCTTTGGGTATGTACATATTCAGTGCTGACATTCTTTTGTTTTTAACAGATTTGACAGGAATTTGTAAATAGGAGTCGCAGCTCTAATTGAGACTTACAAGCGATGTTAAGCCTATATACACCTAAAATCATGATTAGAATGGCTTTGTGTAACAGGTGCTAATGCAATGCTATCCCCCATGAGACCCAGCATATCATTAGAGCCAAAACCATCTCTCTTGCTACAGTTGTGTTTGCACACTTATACCCAGTGTGTATTTATGTCAACACGTGTACAGCTGCACAACACACACGTGCACTGACCTGTTCAGGACTGCTCCTGGGTCCAAACTCCAAATATTATCTCTCCTTTTTAATGACCACACATATCCTCCCACACTTTTAAAAGGGACAGTGGAGAATTTAGAGAAAAAGCTATCGATTGGGAAATGCTTTGCTAGTTCCTGGTAAAATATGGAAGTTTTAAATATAAATTTCCATATCTTCTACTATCCATGTAGTGTGTTTAAACCACATCCAAAAGCCCCTTCATCAAGGCTATAGAATATTAAGAAAAATCTAAACGTTACTTAAAGTAAAGCGATATACCAACTAATAATAATGAGGGTAAATACCTTAATGAATCGAGACTCATGCCCAAACGACTGACTCGCATCTGCGTGTCTATCAACTGCTCGATTTGTCAGATGATTTGGGATTTACAAAGAAATAGCACTGTATAAATTATCTTGTAGTTGAGAACACGAGTCAAAATCAGGAAGAGAAATCAATGGCCAACATTCACTAATTAGTCCCCAACAACATTGGAATCAGAGCAGGCAACACATATCAAAAACATTTTCAACTTTGTGTCTTCACTGGGCAGATTTACTCCACCTTTCCGGTTGACTGGTCCTAGAGCCTTATAAATTATTAAACAACTGAAATCTTACATTGGTCAGTAGAACAGACGATAAAAAGGGTAAGTTTACACTGGCGATTCCCGAGCTGCTTGCATATGATGGACATGCAAGTCCCCAGTTAGGTCATCATTATAGGGGACAAAGTCTGCCCGAAAAAGTGCTATGTAAAAAGGGTGGGCCAATGGTTGACCAGCCCAGACATGAACGTTCAACTCCAACAAACACAGACAAGCCTGTTATATTCCATGTAGGGCTAAGGACACTTAAGCCCTGCTGTCTGAATTTGATTTAATTACCATTGTATAAATAGGATTTCATCAGTCCTATTTAGCTGCATGTTCTACAGGGCAACATGAGAATTTCATCTCCAAAAGTGGAACAGCAAAGAACAAGAGGACACAACGCCATCAATTTACACATATTTCTCCTGGAACTGTGTATTTTTGGTTATGGCATTATACAGGAATTTAAGAACAGGTCAACTGCCATGGTCTACTGAAACATTACAAGGCATCTAAAGACTCTCTCTTCATTGAGTTTTAATTGGTATTCAATCTTGATAATAAATCACCAAAAAGCAAGGTTCCACTCTTTGGGACTTCTATCAGTTTCTATATAGCGATCAGTTTCAGCACTGGCATCATTAGGGTACATGGAGGATAATGAATGAGGGCTGAACATACAGTTATATGTAGAAGGGGTAAAGATGCAGCACCATGATGTGCCCTTCTCCATAGTTAACAGTAGCCGATGTTTAGGCTGGTAAACAGGACCATAAACCTGTGCCATAGCCCAATTTTCACCTTTGTTGAGTTTATAACTTCGCTGGTAAGATCCTTGTATCTAACTTGCAAGAACCGCCCACCACATTAAGATCTTGCTAACTTTGTGAGCTGATTGCAAAGCCCCTGAAAATGGTATCAACAAAATTACAAAAGATGTAGAGAAGGGTTAGAGGAAGATTTGGGGAAAAAAGATTTGCTCTAGCACATGTAGTTTTTGCATAAATTAAGTTCAAAGTTAAAGTCGAAATTCCGAATTTCGAAATTTTTACTTGATTTTGAACTTAATTTGTGAACAAACTATTTGTGTTAGAGACACACTTACTTTTTTGGAGTATACCCAGCATCTCCAGCAAGTTTGGTGATGATACCTTGTTCAGGGGCTTTGCAATTAACTCGAAACCGTCAAAATAGTTGAATTATTGAAATAAAATTCAACCATCTCTACTCACCTATCTGTTGTTAGTAATGAAGATTGACCAATCAGAAAATTCGTCCTAAAACAGATAAAAGCCCTAAACTTCATAACAGAAATGTAGGCGCCACCACCAGTTCATTCAACTTGTATGCAGTAGTAAATAATATGACAATACAAAGTTTTGAAATTCCTGGAAGATAATGCTGTAATGTTATGGTAGCGCTTTCAAAAGTCTATCTAAGTGCAATCTGGGACAGCAAAAGCCCAAAATGTTGAGGACAGATTTGTGTAACCAGATACATGAAACTGCAGCAACTGACCATTAATAATTGTCTGCTTTGGAGACTGCATATTGCATAAAGTGGGTTGTGACTTACGTTCCACTAAAATATATAGACTATTTGAAAAGCTGCCATATCAAAGCAATACATTTAAGATTTTTGTTTTCAGTCTGTTGCCTCCGAATGGGTATTTTAGATAAAGACGTAGCCTGGTGGGCTATGCCAACCCCTGACTCCGTATAAGAAGTGTAATTGTGTAAGACAATACTGTGCTTTATGGAGAGAAATAATAGAATCACACTTCTATAAGCCTGGGAAGAATATATATCTTATATGTAATCAATCAATATAAATTGATGAGACCAACGCATTGCTATTTTTCGGGGAAAATATAATAATAATAATGTAATCTTCGGCATTTTGTGTAGCTTCTTCTTAAGGGCTGCTGATATGCTAGATTATGTAGTTCCACAATTTACAAAACATAGTCACCACAAGTACATGTTAAAGTGTGCCAAACAAGTTAAGAGTTTGCCACAGTCAATACAGCATCCTTCTAAAACCTGTTCCAAATCTCCACGCTCCCACACAGGACCACCCCCTCCACATCACAGCCTGAGCTGTGGAGGCACACAACACTGATCCCACGCTGCTCTCCTCCACACGAGCGTGACTGCTATAAGATGCCTTGTCACACACTCCAAACCCATCCTACAACTGTCACCTGGACACACTTAACCCGTGAATCGTCCACAAAAAAATAAAAATAAAAAAAGACATCCCCTGCTGCTCTATCCACAATGCACTTAAGCCTGCCATACACACGCCGATGTGTGTAGCAAACTAGTCCCGATAGCTTTCCGGGAGGCTAACGTGATTCAATCGGCTGGGCACCCTTTGTGTGCCGGCCATAAGCTGCAATGAAGACGCCGCTTCATTGCAGCTTATGGCATCGGCTTTCATCGGCTTCCATCGGCCAGAGAAGATCGGACATGTCCGTTCTCTGGCTGGCCGAGAAGTGGGGCGACAGGGATCTGTCGCCCCATGTGGGCACATGCCGATTAGCGGCCGATTTTTAACTTGACCGACGGCGCGAGCGCGCACGCCCGTCGGTCAGATTAAAAATCGGCCGCTTATCGACATGTGTATGGCAGGCATAAGGAACACACCACACAGAGCTCTGTATGCTGTCACTCGGCCACCAAAAGTAGACATTGAAAAGGATTATAAGAATCAGAAGATTGCAGATCATTGCACATAACTTCATGAGTTGTAGGAAAAAGAAAAGGGATATTACTGCACCCCACGCACGTTGGGGTGAAATTTGGACTATTTTAATTGTCTAAGCACGTGTACAGATGTGTACATCCGCAACATTGTGCATTGTTTGTGATTGATATGATGGTCATTACTTCATTGTTTGCACTGTGTATAATACATGTATTGCTTTTACATATTGAGTGGCCCGTCCCCTCACCCTTGTCTATTCATTTGGAAATTTTGGGCGATGTGCTGATGCCATCAACTTCTGTCTATTGTTTTTGGGATGTTGGCCGCTATACATCTGAGAGTGTAGTTTAATTGATTATAAAATCTTATAAATACCTCTGGAAGAGCGTGACATTGTGAATGGATTCATGGAATTTATTTACCCCAAAAAATTAAACATATATAGCCTTATTCTATATAATAAAAACGAATCTTTATTTCATCATGGAATAACCTTGGGATGGTTATATATTTTCCTCAAAAAGTATTTTATTTTTTAATAATTCAATTGAAAAAAGAAAAAAAAAAAATCATAGATTTTTATCCACCCTGCTTTAAGCACATATCACATTGGTTATGCCACTGATAATGTGGAAGCAAGTCTTTCATCTCTAATCATCAATTTACACTTTATTACAAAATTATTTTTTTTTACGTATTTAGGGCTTGTTTCCATTATACGTCGGGACCCCTCTGCTAAGCGTATACCCTTAGCAGGGGTCCCGACGTATCACACAGACATTGCCTGCTCGGCGGATGATCTGTTTACACATCCGCCGATGCAAAGGGAGAATGTACTCGACTACGTTCAGCCTTACATCTGTGGATCGGCTTGGCAGAATGAAGACAGAGTCTCCGCCAAGCAGGTAAACCTGCTACGTATACGCTTAGCGGAGGGGTCCTGACGAAATGTAAACATAGCCTTAGCCTGCTGACTACAGATACATACCATTTTCTGTCCATAAAGATGTATGGAAAAATATTTGAAGTCATTAACATACACTGTGTTAAAAACTTAACCCTGACTAAGTTAAAAATAAAGCAATAACAGCAAATGTGATAGGAGGATGCAGAAGTTTTACATAGAAACACCAGTAACCACTGACCTCTCCATTTGTGAATGGTCTTCACCTTCTGTGGTACTCAAGGCACATGGGTTCGGGTGGTCGCACAACCCTTCTCTCTGCACAGGTTTTGGGCAGCAGGTAAAAACTGGGTATTAAAAAGCATAGGGTCTAGGCTCCATTTGGGTTTAGAGATGTGCAAGAGACACGGGCATGTCCTAGTCCGGTATTACCTGTGTCCCCCCCCCCCATGTTGAACACAAACCCTTTGCTCCCCATCCAAAGTAACGGCGATTGAACAAGGATTTACCAACATGTTGGTTCCCGTCTTCGAGGGTGGCTGCAATCGATTTAATCACAATCACCACGTACGGCGATTGTGTTCAAATTGATGATAAAAAAGGCTTTATATGCCTACCTTAATAGTCTTAAATGAAAACATTAACATTTGCACAGATAGGCAGGTTGCAGATATTTTTCCCTAGTCAATACAGGAACACGTGCAAATGCCTTTGTACACTTGTCTATACACAATTGTGTTCTGGATTCTCTAGGTAATAGCGCTGTTATCACAAGCACACCTTTTTGTGTTTATTTAGGAGTGGAGGGAGGTAGGCTATACTAGTAATAAAAAGACATAAAAAAGAGAATTTACAATTGTGAAAGCCCTCTTCACCTTCTGTACAATCTGCATATCTAAAGCACATATACAGACCCCTTCCTTCTCCAGTGCCTTTTGTTTAAAACAGTCTGGCAGGCACCACTGGCCACCACCCCCATCCCTAACTCCCAGTTAGTGACCAGATTATGGATTGTAAATTTCTGTGTAATATGCCAGCTCAATGTAAATACTATATATGTATGTGCATTTTACCTGTACATGTTGATTTTCTTACACATGTACAAACCCACAGTGGTAGGTTCACAAGATCAGACTTTGTGTAGGTCTTAAGGATTATGGCAAGCATAGTAGAGCGCAAGATCCTCTAAAAGCGGACCATACACTGTTTGAACTTTCTGTTTGATCAACTTAAAAAATGGTTCCTTTTTAGCTGAATGGAAAGACCAAAAGGATAAACACCATCCCCCCACCTCACTTGGTGAGGTTTTTGACAACAGGAAAAGGAATTTTGAAAACACAAATAAAACTACATGTGTATCAATTGGTAATGGGGATTTCTAAGGTGTTCCTTTGTTTGATCTAAATTTATAGTCATAACTACATTAATTTTGAATAAAATAACAACTTTATTTGATCATAAAACAATTGGAAAAGTAGCATATACACTATCTCTTAAAACTTTTACCATGGGTAAAAGGACAAATAAAGTGCAAAAACAGGGGGAGAAGGAAAGGGGGTCACCCACATGTGGTCCCCGTTCCTCCTCTAATGTAATTCAGACCACATATATAATGTGCATCCTAGGGTGTTTTGTCAACGCATTTCGTCCAACCAGGGACTTTTTCAAGACTTGTACATCCTAGAACATGAATAAACATATATGAATCAACTTTATACCATGTTCGAGTGGAGTGAATTGGCTGCTTTGATTGCGGAGTAATATTACCTGTCTGTTGGTGGCCTGGGAATCCCCAACTTTTCTTTTTTTTGATATTGTCCCTTTTAGTTTTAAGTTGCAGAAGTACAAGCAAAAAAGAGGCCTTGCTGCACATACGGCGAAAAATTTCCATCAGAACTAAAAGGGACAATATCCAAAAATAGAAAAGCCCACTCGAACATGGTATAAAGTTGATTGATATATATGTTTATTCACGTTCTAAGGTGTACAAGTCTTGAAAAAGTCCCTGGTTGGACGAAACGCATCGACAAAACACCCTAGGATGCACATTATATATGTGGTCTGAATTACATTAGAGGAGGAACAGGGACAACATGTGGGTGGCCCCCTTTCCTTCTCCCCCTGTTTTTGCACTTTATTTGTCCTTTTACCCATGGTAGAAGTTTTAAGAGATAGTGTATATGCTACTTTTCCAATTGTTGTTTTATGATCAAATAAAATTGTTATTTTATTCAAAATTAATGTAGTTAAGACTATAAATTAGATCAAACAAAGGAACACCTTAGAAACCCCCATTACCAATTGATACACAAAAAAATTATTGGAAAGTGATCGGACATGTTGGCAAATTTCAGTTGATCGTTCAAGTATCTGATGAGGTTTCTTGGTATTTTGATTGATTTGTATGTGATCGTACGGTGGAGCATGCACACAAGGCTAAGGAAAGGAGTCGATTTTTTTGTGAATGGGTCAAATCATATGTTCCAAACCATCATTTAATAAGTCGAACTGAATGGAAATTAAGGATCAAACATGCAGCATGCCCTCTCAGTGACTTGGGTTTGGCGACAGCTATGAATGACAATTCACCATTTGTATACCCCAAACCTTTACAATACCTTGCTGAAACAGAGCACCCGGTTAGTAAAACAGGCGCCAAAAGAACCATTCTATGGCATGTCACCAGGCACAAACCATGGGTTGTGTGTGTTGGTTTAATGAAAAAGGTGCAGGTTATGGCTGAACAATCTATAGATGTAAACTGACCATTCCATGATCCAATATTTTTTGAGATTTAGGATAGAGCTGGAAAACTACCCTGGATTATGCATTTCATTGGCCAGATCAAGATGATTAAAAGTGACAGATATTGCGCCAACGTGCAATCAAAGGCTTGTAGCTCGAATATATATTTGCAGATTTTCTTAGACCATCACAAAGGTTTCCAAAAAAGATATTCTGAAATATGTATGCTCTGTATATAACATGCACATTCACTGTATAGGTTATGCATTGTACTTGCAAACAAAGACAGCAATCATAAAGATCACCCTGTTTAAAGGCTATTGTTTTCTGCCAAAGGGTCAGAGCCAGGAGCTGTCACCCCCAGCATAAACAAAACCAAACTGTAGACTGTCAAAATATCCAACAGCATGAATTTTCAGAAAACCTGTGTAGGTAATTAGGGCTAGCTCTCCACTGTGTGCATGAAAGCTTTATTGTTAGGCCCCCAGAAACTTTTTGATTTTCCTGTTCGAACAACCCTAACTGGTCAAGTTTGAAGTGAATCAACCAGAAATCAATGCCTGTCCATATGGTTTGATCGACCTTGATCAATCGAAATTGACCCACAAAAATTTTATTAAAAAGTCATCAGACCGTATACATCGAATGAATATTGAATATTATTTTGGTTCAATTTAAATAATAAGCTACTATTATACTTATGTGGTGGCAGACATTTTTGTGTGTTAACGTTCGACCTCCTTCAATTATGCTTTGGCTCAATCGAACCAACATTGATCAAATATCGGTTTCTCAATGTGGGGTATTTCAATTGACCAACCCAACATCGATAATAAATTACATTGATCTGACATTGATTGTAGGGCAATCGGAATGTGTATGGGGGCCTTTAAACTGCACAGTGTCTCCATTGCGCCAGAATTTTTATGAAGTGGAGACAGCCTTAAAATGCCAACATTGAGCCATGGCGTTTTATGATGAGTTTCAGATCGCGGTCAACCGGGGGGACAAGGCCGTTTAAACTAATGGAAGTGGTCTACCGTGGCTGACCGCGCTAGTGGGGACAAGCCCAGACAAAACATTTCCCAAGTAATACATAGGCATCTGGAGAGAAAAAAAATGTATTGTCTTGGGTACGGTGACATCCTTATATACACTCTAGGTAACTTTCATCCTTGACAACCTTGAGGGGTATTTACACAAGTATCCAGAGCTGTCAGGGGGACAACGCACATGTAAATGGTGCCATAGTGACCGTTGCAGGGTAATTTCTACCATTTATATCAGTGTTAAGATCAGTAGATTAGAGATGAAGCAGAATGACCACCCTGCCATATATTCCAGCAGCAGGTTGCCATTCATTTGTCCTTCCATAGAGCAGAATTAGGGCTTTGTATTTGTGTCAGCTTGTTCATTCTCATGTTGCTGGGAATGATCACTAAAGAGCATTCTCAGCTACAAATATGCTCTAATGCTTACTATACAAGCCTTGAAAATGGAAAGAACGAATCTGATGCAAGGTCTCCTTTTACTTAAAACTGTCCCCATACACAAGAATTACTGTTGATTGAGTGACAAAGAACTTTAAATGTTTGCATACCAACTACTTGACACACTGATAGCCCAACAGTACTAATACAATCATCTGCATTCCATACAAATGATTGTGAACAATGCATACGGCGGACCTTTCAAATAATGTCCTTCAACACCTTGAGAAAGAAAGTGGTAATTTATAAACACACAACTGTGGGGGAAAGAAGATGGATTTGCTTTGCAGGATGCCACACTGGTGGTGCTATCTCTTTAAACGCACCAACCCCCCTTCCCTCTGCTCTTCCCCATCCCAAACCACACCACCCTCTCTGTAATCCCTTGAGCCAAAAGCTAAAAGGCTGGAATTCAATCTCTGTTTCAAAAACCAACATTACATCACTCCAATTCCAGGACAGCTTTAAAGACATAGACTGCAGGAACAGCACACACACTCTCACATTTATACATTTAAACAGTGGAAACTTTACAAGGAATTTCCATCTGTCTGGGCCTGCAAGTTAACGCAAGGTCTTAACTCCTTCATGGCCTGGGACAAACACAGCAAGTTACCAAACCCATTCCATTTCTTTTTTCACTCTAGCCGAAGAAGCAGAGATACAGACCAACATACATGTAGCAATCCAGAAAGCAACATCTATACAACTCATAGTCTTGCATCCAGTTACACATGCAACATACTTACAGATTCATACTAAGGATTCCCCATGTTTTTAGAATGGAATATGTTTATTGATGGTCACATGTGGGCACACAGCGGGTACGCACCCATTGAAACTAAATGAGGCATGTACAAAGACAATGGCCACTAGGATTTTGCCTCATTTCGGCAAAATATATTAGAGCTTCGGCCTAGACTAAAATATTACACAAAAAAAAAAAAAAAAAAAGAGATGTAAAGTACTGTACTAGTAAATGACTCAGATCCATAACCCTCTATGCAGTGTGGTGAGGTGCACATATTTTATCAGTATGTTTAACTTTGAACTTTTTTTTCAGGTGTCATTTCCTATGTGCGCAATGTAAGGATATGGTATAAAAAATTTGGGCACACTAGCTAATAATAAACAACATTAGGAAAGAATCTTAGTGTCTATAGTGAGACTATAGTGTAAAGCAAAGTGTTAAATGTAGATCATCTTTCAAAAGGAGACTGATTGGTTTGCAAACTCTGGGAATTTCGTGATTGTATTAGTAATCTGACCTTGGCTCTGCTTGAAACAAGACATGCCAACCAAAAAATGGGAATGGTTTGGGGAGCCTCAATTAAGGACAAGTCTTAACAGAAGCAGAATGGAGTTTAGGAAGAGAGGATGGGAGGGTGAAGAAGAGGAGGGGGAAGGCTTCAAATTCCAAAAGACAGACAATCAGGCTACCCCAAGAGTGGGGGGGGGGGGGGGTTTAAGGTGGCGCCAAATCAAGAGAAAAAGGGGGGGGGGGTAACAAAACAATATTAGAGAGAAAAGGAGGGAGATTGGACACCATCATGACAGCTTATGTCCTAAGGAGGTAGACACCTTGACTTGAGTTTGTTCTGCTGGAACTCAAAACACTGCCACGGTCTGCCTGAAAAGTACAATTAAACTTTTAATCAACTAACTGCATACCTCAATTTCTACAATGTGAAAGTGCCATTACAATCAACATGATTTGTCGCCTCTAACTAGTCTGAAACAAACTTTATTGTCGAACATACTAGCGGTACTGAACATTAGTATAAAATTAATGTGTCCTCTAAGATTCTGCAAGTGACAGATGGGACTATCACAATGACAAGGATCCCTCCTTGTCCCCAATCAAAACATCCATTTAAGGCAGTGCATGGGGCTTAATATGTAAAGAAAATAAATTTGGAGCATGAAGATCAAAGCAAAGTGGTACTTAATACAAAATGTCACATAACAGCAGCCTAAAACTAAACAACATATCCCTCAGCCTGCGAAGACAATCAGCTCCTGTAGGGGTTAATACACAAGGAAAGACTTAGCTCATGGAAAGTGAATTGCTGGACAAAGTTTAGATCAGTTCCATGCCTTAACCCAGCCAGTCAGTGGTGCTACCTTAAGAGCACGTTGTTTGTCGGAAACAAAAAGTTCCATTTGGAATGTGGCGCTTGGATATCATTGTCTCTGCCAGGGTGGGGGGACTGGAAGCTGATTGTTGACCAAGGTGTTGGGAACACCCCGCAAGAACTGACAGCCTGAGACACGCCAACATTATTAAGTTCTGGTATAATCATCCTTAACTTCTAATGCTTTTTCACAAACATAAATCCTGGGGGAGCTGGGCAACACAGAATGATGATCATGTAGTGTATTCTTACAACTGCAGTACAGTGACAACACAATAATAATGATATGATGATACACTGCTATGTGTGATTGTAAATACAACAACCTTCCTCTGTGTACGGGGGTCTTCAGACATAAAACAATCATTGAGCCCCCCAATTATCTTCATGATGCCTAATCTACTCAACAACAAAATGCACATCTAGGCAGCTGAAGGTGACATACACAAGGCTCAGGCGATTTTTCAACAATATCAACGTAAAGTGATGCATACGGTAAAGACGGCAAAGAAAAAAATAATTGATCAGTCAATCAGTATTGATGTTGCCTGTGTAAAGGAACATCCATTTGGCAACTGACCTTTCGAAGGGTTAAAGTGTGCAACTTTCTAGATCATTGAGAAGTAAGAATTCCCAGGCGACTGTAAATCAATTAGGATTGGCAATTTTGATTATTAAACTTAAATATAATAAATGAGTAATTGGTAATGAAGTTTGTTGACACTATGCAGCAATCGTCATAATAACATCTACAGAGTTCTTTAATAAATAGGGGTCTCCGTATTGAAATTTATAATCTAAGTACTGGATCAGGTGATCGATTATATGGATAATTGTGTGGGCAGCCTGAGAATACAGATCATAAACATTAGAAGTCTCCCAGAAGTTATGTCCTCACACCAGACATGAGAACACCTCTGCCCAGGCTGCGAACACAGGGAATCAGATGCAGGAAAAGTGCAGGAAAAGTTACGTTGGGATGTGTACGATCCCATCGCACGCCGCACTCTGATGCAGAATGAGATGATCACTCGTGTGTACACAAATCTCACTTTCCCATCACTCATCCCCGCAGACACACATCGGAATGGGACGATCTGCGCACTGCTGCCCATTCACAACACCTAACTAAAAACTGGAGTTGTTGCCAACAGCAACCGCTCAGCCACAGCGTGGCAATGCAGTGTGGTTGACACCGACGAGGTGCCCACTTTTGCCCCAGTTTCCAAAGAGCAACCGCGGAGCACTGCAACAAAGTTGGGCCGCCAGCAACAAGTGCGGCTGGAAAGTGAGGAGCGCGCGTGCCATGTGGTCGGCTGCAGATTGCCGGAGTTGTGGGACTTGCTGTTACCTGGCTCGGCCGGGGTCTTCATGGCTGTGTCCGGCTAGCTGTGCTCTCCGTTCGGTGCCTGGCTCCGGTATGAGTGTCTCCTCCTCCTCCCGCTCGGGCCCCGGGCTATCCTCCTCCTCTCCTCCTCCCCCCGCCTGCTCACATTACACCCGCGGGACGCCCACGCCGCGGGGAGCCGCCCCCTCATGACGTCACCCAGCACACCGCGTCGCCATGGAGACTCCCCTCACTTTCGACGCGCCGTCTACGTCATGGGACGGGAAACTAGAAGCTGGAGAGTACTGCGGAGGGGACTCTCATGCCAGTGTGAGGAGTACGGGGTCAGCACAGTGTGTAGAGGGGACCAGCGCCAGTGTGAGGAGTACAGGGTCAGTACAG
>CM070038.1:51700567-51711053 GCA_036250615.1 Ptychadena robeensis
AGAGGGGACCAGCGCCAGTGTGAGGAATACAGGGTCAGCACAGTGTATAGAGGGGACCAGGGCCAGTGTGAGGAATACAGGGTCAGTACAGTGTATAGAGGGGACCAGTGCCAATGTGAGGAATACAGGGTCAGCACAGTGTATAATGGGGATCAGTGCCTATGTGAAGAGGGGCATGGTCAGCTCAGTGTATAAAGGGGCCTCAAAGAAGAGGGCCAATACAGTATATGGAGGGGAGGGTCATTGCCTAAGGGACCAATGCCCCTATGAGATGTAAAGAAAGGACCAGTGTCTGTATGAGTGTAGGGTTAGGTTAGGGCTGATCTGCCAAAGTGCGCCAAAGTGCAAAAATCTTAGAGACTTTGTCTTCTGTATGGACCCCATTCACTTTAAATGGGTGTGTGCCCGTAATCTGTGCGTGTCCCATCAGGTTGCAATTTTAAGAACGAAGTGAACCAAAAATCTAAATGAATGTGGCACAGAAGACGCTGCCACTAAGTTTTGGAGTGCTTTTGGCAAAACATAGTGGAGCAGACCCCTAAGTGGCAAGTGGCAATATAAAGGATAATAGAGGTAAAGGAGAGTAGAAAGTCAGCACATGTATAAAGGAGGTATGGTGAGCATTGGAAGCACAGTGCCTTTGTATAGCAGGGACCTTGAAAATTGTGGGGAGTAGAGGCTCAGTACAATGTATACAGATGGTATAGTTGTCTTTATATAAGGGACCAGTGCCTGTATGTAAAAGTGAATAGTCACTATGTGGTGTATGTTGGCAGTATGAGGGGTGCACAAGTTTCAAAATAAAGTGCAGCGAGACAGCTATAGTCTCGCTATAGCTCAGTATATGTAATGTGGAGGGAAGTGGGGGCAGCACAATGTATGTATATTTTTTAGTTTATATATGTTCAGTGAGGGAAATATGGAATTGATCCTTTGCTGATTTTGTAAGAAACGGCAAGTCACAAAACAAATCCCAGTGCACAAAAGTTTGAGATTGATATGCATTGCAATCGAAAAAAAAGTATACATCAACCAGCAAGATTTCAGGCTCTTGGAAGTCTTCACTATATTCTGGTAATGAACCTCTGCAAAGGACGGGAGTGTTATTATTCCCTCCTTGTTACAGTACCATTATAAAAGACACCTGTCCAAAGAACTAGCTACCATGGCCCAGACCAAAGCGCTGTCCAAGGATGTCAGGGACAAGACTGTAAACCTACACAAGGATGGACAAGGCAACAAGAACAAGAGAAAAAAAAACAGTCAATGTGCCTCAGTCTGGGGCTCTATGGAAGATCTCACCTTGTGGAGTTGCAATGAACATGAGAATGCTGAGAACTGCACATGATGAACTTGGCAATGATCTAAGGGCAGTAGGGACCAAAGTCACCAAGAAAACACACTGGGAAGGACAAGATCTCTCCTGCTCTAGACTGCACATTTACAGGCCCATCTGTAGTCTGCCATTTAACATCTGAATGATTCAAAGGAAAACTGGGTGATTGCTCCCTTTGACATCAAATCAATTTGCTGTATTCGAAGGTGGACACATTAGGGTGGAGGTGAGGAGGGTTGTTTTTCTGCTGAGTGCAGAGGACACCTTCACCATATAGGATGTCTTGGCAGACTATACCCAATGCCTTTTATCTGGGTTTCCCATCCCTAGGAATAAAAGAAAAAGGTCCACTGTATAGAAGATTCAATGGATGGGACTGTGTACTGTCAAGTCTGGGTGAGCATCTCCTTCGGTTAGCCAGGGCAATTAAAGTGCAGCATGAATCGTTGTTCCGGCATGACAATGGTCAAAATCACACAGGCAAGGCAACCCAAGAATGGCTAACGAAGTAGCGCATGCAGGTCCTGGAGTGGACTAGGCAGTCCTAGAGTGCCCAAGCCTTCAGGGAGCTGAAGGCTGAGTTGCCAAATTACCCTGAAAACATTCTGACTTGAGAAGGTTCTGCAAAGATCAGCGGTACTAAAAAAAACTCTCCTGATATGTTAGAAAACCTGGGGGCCAACTACAAGAATGACCACTATGATTGCCAACAAGGGGTTTTCCAAAAGTAATCTGTTGCTGAGGGATCTAATACGTATTTCTTTATTTCAATGCACATAAAGCTCTAAAATCTGTGCACTGGGTTTGCAGGTTTTGTTTGTTGTTAATCTGTCTCTCAAAGCTACAATAAACTTCCCATGACAATTTAAGACTGGCCATTTCTTTGTCAGAGGGCAAACATACCAAATCAACAGGAGATCAAATACTTCTTTCCCTCACTGTATATAGGGTCAACTAAAACTTTTTCTGCCGTCACATATTTTTAAGGAATGGATGGTCAGAAAGGTAAAGACCAGAGTCACTATAATTGAAGGTCCCTATAGAAGATCTCAATATATGTAAAACAAGTGGGATCTATAGAGTGTATAACGTAGACCAATGACAGTATAATAAATAGAAGGACAGTTCAGTGTGTAGATGCCAGTAAAGGAGTTGTGGCCAGTGCAAAGCATGTATGCTGTGTGGGTACTAAAAGGAGGAAGAGTGTATTGAGAGGACATGAGCCTGTAAGAGCAACAGGAGGGGGAAAGTAAATTGTTTAGTCATGCAAATTGCCAGTTTGGGCATTGGAGGGCCAGCTCTATAAATAAAGGGTATTAGTGTTTGTATACAATGTATAGAAGAGAACGATATCTGTATGAACAATAGGGGAGAAGCACAGTTTATAGAGGAGACCAGTGCCTGGTACCAGCGGTTAAAGACAGCATAGTGTATAGAAGGTGTAATGCGCACCACCTTGGGTCCCCCCTCAATCCCCACCCCCAAAGTAATAGCGCTCAAAACAGAATTTACCAACACGAAGCGGGAACGTGGGCTGTGTTCGTTTGCCACCACAAATGCGCACGACGATCAATCGTTTGAGAATTAAAAGAAAAATCAACCCCCTTGTATGGGTACCTTATATGTGTGTATACCGAAGGTAATACTGTGGGAAGAGAGTATGAGTAGGTGGTGATTACTTTTGCCTACCTTCCTGTAAGCTTACAGCAGTGACATGAGGATGAAGGAAGAACAAACTTTAAAACAATTAGAGACTGATCAGTGGCTAGTTGATCAGCAGCAGGGGTGGCCAATAACAAGGACAAGCCACTGATCAGCCTCTAATAGTTTTTTTCTGGAATTGTATAGACATGTTGGCACACATACACATTAAAGCCCCCCATACACCACATACAATTACCATGCAACTTCTGTACAACCAACTTTTCTTCTACCAAAACCATGTAATATGAGGGCCTTTCTACATCTTCCAATCATTATGTATTCTATCAGGGAGGTCACTATACTACATAGTTGTTGGTAGGTCTCATGAAAGTTGTATGGAGGAATCTGAAGGTGTGTGGGGGGCTTTAGATATATCATGCCCCAATTTATGGGATAAAGGTACCAGTACAGACTTAATAAATCAAACACAGTGTGTTGGGTTCTTTAAAGAATGAGGAGTTTTGTAAAGGTTACGTTTTTTGACAGTCTTTATAAAGTACAATTATACCATGAGTATTGCCCTCTTACTAGGTTTATATCTTTGTATATATCCCCATGAGATTGGTCCACATTTCCTGTGCTCAGAGAGACAGATGAAAATAAGTAGGCATCTCCCCAAAAATAACTCATTACTCATGTACAACAGGAATAAACTGAAATCGCTAATTATTATAAATTTTTTTTACAACTGTGCCTTAATAGAACATTTCCCTTAATGTTTTGTCCTGTAGAAATGAGAGGAAAATCCCCCTTAGACAGTTGTTATTGGAACAACTGTTTCCATTGGAACGGTTCTTATCTTTTCCTTAAGAATAGGAGAATATGTTTCACCTTTTTTTTTCTAATTTAACTATTCCATTTTTCTTAGCACTGCTCACGTATTGACAGTGAAACGAGCTGCCACCTACAGAGAACAAGCAGTGATAGATGCTTGGCACCGAAACTGATTCAAGGAAAGAGGAAATACACAAACTGTACATGGAAAGTAACAAGTATCCTAAGGATAGGATGCACAAAGCCAGAACCATGACGTCATAGGGAAATAGACACATTTACGGTATGACATGTGGTGACATTCGATCAAGTGGTTTCTAGCATGTTATATTGTGTGCATTTATAATGGGTGTATTTTGCACAAAGGAGCCATGTCTATAGTGTATCACCTTGCCTGTGACTTCCACTGGTGTATCATTCATTAAAGTGAAATATAATCACCTTAATCCCAGAATGTCTGTCACTGCTACCTCTCTATACCCTAAAGAAAGCTATTGCTTTTGCAGGTGCTTTATATACATATGGTCAAAAAGCTAAATTTGATATCACACAACAGCCAGTTATTATATTATGGAGCACATTGTAAAGGCAGCAGTCTGATTGCTTTGCACGTTTATGGACCACAAAAATCTGCTTTATAGGTCTAGTCTGTGCTGTGGCAGCTTCAAGATCCTAGCATTTCCACAGAGTACACCAAAATCCTTTCACAATTGTGCACCTTGTGTTATGCATTAACGCACAATGCAGTGCCTTAACACATAACACCCTGCAGCACACATTTTTATGCTTCAGCCCAAGCATCTACTGTACACTAGTATGGGAGATGCGGTGCAGCACATTGAGGTTTTTGCTTACCTGCAACATGGACTACCATCACACTGGTAATAGTGGGAGAAAAAAGCTGGAGCACACTAACACAGTTAAAAAAAAAAACAAAAAAAAAACCAACCAATAGCCATTCAAATCTATAAAAAAGTGGAAAAATCTACAATATTGAGTGATAACCAGACTACACAGTCACATGACTGGATCTCTTTTAATGGCAGCCTTCCAGAAATGGGCCAATAAAATGATATGACCAATTTAACATAAATAGATGTACTAATAATTGCAATTTTTAAAAATTTCCTGAATGGTCCTGTGCTCCCACCCCGCTTCTCTGCAATATGTGTCTGTGTGAGGATTTCTGGGGTTTGGCTGGTACTCTGCCCTGCCAGCACAAAGCACCGGAGTATGAGGAAACACATCCCTATGACATGAATTGTCAATCATCAGAAAGAAAATCAAATTGTAATGTGTGGTCAGCTTTACCTGAACTGCCACATGACTGAGTTCTGTTTTATCAACAGGTTACTCAAACATGGAGAATGGTGTCATGGGGAATGGGAGTATTATTACTTCTAATGTCCTGCTGTTGGCACATCTTCACAGCTATGGCATTTTGGGGTGCCTGCTATCAACAAGATATTTTAGGAAGGAAGAGTAAAAAAGAAATGTGCTGGTTCTCTCTCACTGCAAAGTCCATTATAAGATATTGGAAACAGAATAATGTGAAAAATATCCGCTAAAATCCAGTTATGTGGTTTACACAATCCTGATGACTTAGCCAGCCTGTTGACCTAACCTTCTTCCCAAACAGTGATTGGGTAGTAATATCACCAGGAGGTATAGGTGATGTCACAGTAATTAAGCTGGCCATACACAGGTCAAGCATTCGATCGTCTTAAAATGCTCAAAGTTCACATGGTTTAAACTTAAATCATTTACTGCATACGTGGTTTGATCAATGTTTTGATCGTTATTGAACAATTTTCATCGACTGAACCATGTATGCAGTAAATGATTTAAGTTTGATTGATGTGAACTTTGAAAAGTGATAAGACATGTTGGAAAATGTTTTGTTGATTGTACCACGATCAAACTAAAATCGTAGCATTTGGTTTGTTGGTCGGGTCAATTGTAGTTGATGAACACATTTATATATGACTCTTTCCTGTGTTTTTTGATCAAGACTAATATCGTGCGATTTTAGTCGTATTACGTTCTAAGCCTCCATGTGGTACTACTTTGGATTCGATTACAATTGATGTTCGATAATAAGATCATGATCTAAAATCAAATCGAAGATTGATTGTGCTAAAATCGAACCATGTATGCTCAACTTCACAGTCATTGTTGTGAGATCAAATCCCATGTGAATGCATTTTAGCCCATGGCACGAGTTGCGTTGCTACAGTGTTGTTAAGGTGAGTTCCAGTGCTATCTAACAGGGCCATGGTAGGTGTCTTTTATCTGCTTGAAAACTCACATGGCATAAATGTTACTGTCATTAGTAATTATCTTGGGGAATAGTTCACTTTAAGTAAATGTGTCAAAAGCCGCATTAGGCGAAGAGCTAGTGAGTGGCAGTAGTCAGAGCAATGCCAGGACTGCAGCAATGTGTGTTATACAGAGTGAGGGGTCAGAGGTCCTGCACCAGGAAATGACCAGGCTCCAGTAACATTATCCAACAATAATAGTGCATTCCTCTACATTCCCTTCATGTGCAGACAACTAGGGGGGTAGGAAGGACTCCTGCATGAGCACAAGGCAAACTTTGTATCCATCATCACTCTACATTAACCCTTTAAGTACAGCCTATAGATTATATATACTTGTCAGTCAGGGAAGGCTAGTGTATGTCTCCCCCCACTGTGCATTTACACACTTCCTGACATGTTTAATAGACAGACAGGGACTCTTAAAGATAGAACAAATATACATTACTTTATGACATTCCACATGCATCTAAAAATGTGGGTTATGTTATATAGACTCTTGGAGCCAGGAGGACATTTAGGGAAGACAGTAAACGTGTATATCTAGGTTAAGAAAATAACCGAAATAATATTTTGGGGCCCATGGAGCAACTCTCCTCTAACCACCTTAATGTCTTAAGCTGGGAATAGACATACGATTTACTGTCTATTCCTTATCCGATTCTCTGCACTAGGAGCGGCGTGATGACGTCATCACGCCCGTCCGCTAATGCCGAGAATCAGACGGCACTCTTTATGTGCAGCTCATTACTTCGGCTGGGGGCAGCCATCCCCAGCTGAACTAATGCGATCGGGCTAAAATTTACCGTTCTGTCGGATAACGATTCGACGGGACGGCTGATTTCAGACCAATCCTCGTCAGTTGCAGCATCCAATTCCTGCATGACCCAATCCCTAAGGGATGCGGGAGCACGCACGGCATCGGATCGGGGATCGGATCGTGCAGGAATTGGACCGTCTATGCCCAGCTTTAGTAATGTTTTGACTCTTCTTCTTACGAAAAATGAATAGACAGAGAATCACCACATGGATACTACTGAACACCTATCTGACAATATATTGGAAAGAGTCATTTCTTTGGATGCCATTAGTGCACTATTCTTGTAATACCCTTAATATTATTATTATTATTATTATTATTATTATTATGGAAAAGTATAAATGTATAAATGTCTCCCACTCCCAGATCATCCCTCCAACTCTTATGTCATACAGGACATAGTAGGGATATAAACTTTATATTTAGTTATAAAGCGTATATAAAAGAAAGCTGATCATACAGTTTACAATATATTTTCAGCCAACAGTTTTTTTGTTTGGGTTTTTTTTGCCTTCAATGTGTGACAATCACACACAAACTGTGCAAAAAAAGAGTGTATCACACAAAAAAACATGGTTGCTTTCATTTGCCCTCCTTCTAGTCTCATTGAGTTTACATCTCTGGCACTCTCTGAAGAATGCAAAGGGGTTGAGATACTTTGTTCAGGTATCTGAAAATCCCTGAGCTGGAGCACATGTGCATATGGAATTGCAAGTACAGTGAATATATTACCTGCTGTGACATGCTGTATACTGGTATTTACTTGGGAGGAGGATCTAGAGACTCAGAACACTACCTCTTTTCCTGAGTGAATATGTAAATAGCATGTTTTAGGGTGAGTGCTTGGAGAGTGAGCCTCTTAGAGTTAGTCTCTGGGCTTTCAGCAGTGCCTCTACACTGAGTGAATATTCTGAATATAAATAGCATGTTCGAACTCTGCACACTCTGCCTAAACACGTGATATATACACTTTATAAGTGAGTTTTTGTAAGTGATCCCCCCCCCCCCTAATTTCCTCTCTAAAACCATCGGCACATGTTATTGCCCTGTCTTATTGTGTGAGAAATACAATAGTCTTTTTTTTTCTTTGTTTTGGTGTCTTATAAGATAAATCTTTGTTTTTTATTTGTACAACCATACAACCATCAAAGGGCTACATTCCATTGATCCTACTGAACCCTACAGCACCCATAACCAGGAAGTAATATGATCCCTTTCTAGGAAATTATGTTATCCTGGTATCCACATGGCTGAACACACATGGCCTGATAGGAGATTGCTAATCCTGCTTTGTACTTTCTTTTATTGTGAGTAATTTATCTTTTTCATTATCATTTGAAGTACTTAACTTTGTTGTACTAGATTGTGCTCCTTTGTGTATTTGTCCCTATTTAAAAAAATTGATAGTTTGAAAATCAATTCCTTTTTTGAACAACCAAAACGGTTTGAAATGGAATAAGAACTGCAATCGCTTATGTTGGAAAATGGAAAATATTTTTCTTGGTATTTTGGGGTATTTGTATTCCATTGTACTATGCAGCATACACACAGAATTTAAAAAATAATAATAAATAGGTTTTAAATCAAACACACTGTGTGGTGGTACGATCGTTCAATTTTAGAATGCCAATAGTTATTTAGATTACACTATTTGAAGATAGATCAAGCAAAAAAGAGTTTGTGTGGCCATCCTTCGACAGTAAAATTCAAAACATCTCAAATATTTTCTCCCTGAGGCCACATGTGATATGGTGACTGAGCCCCTAAATCCGAAAAGTCTTAGAGTTAATGCATATATGGCTGCATTAAAGTTGTCTATACATGGTTTGGTTTTCCTGTTCAATCAACTTTGTCATGGTGAACGATTGTTCTCGACTCGATTGCAGCCAAATCCCCAAAGCTCGATCGAACTGAGAACCAAAGCTCGATCGAACTGAGAACCAACATGTTGAAAAATCCTTGTTCGGTTGGATTACCATCCAAAGTATGAAACAGGATCGGGAATCTCCGTTCAATCTGCAAAGCTCAAGCCAGTGTGGTTATGTCATGCTGCGCTTGAGCTTTGCAGATTGAATGGAGACTTGATGAGCAGCACTTCTGTACTATCGATCCCATTCAATACTTTGGATGGTGCGCAGTGTGATGATGTATGATCGATTCAAATCTGATTAAATTCCTTTCCAAAGGCCGGTGCTCATGCTCCATAGTACCATTGGATACAAATAAATCAAAATACCTAGAAAACCTGTCAGATACTTTAGCTCAGTCAATTCAGGCAAACATAATTTTCTTTTGAAATTATCTACTTAAACAATAATTTTTTAGGTCGAATGGAATAAAAAAATTTAATTATATAGCCTTTTACTTTCTAGCACGTCCACCTTAATTTCATGGTTCATATTTGTAAGGAAGTATATGATATTCACAAAACAATCCACTTCAGGGGAATTTTACTGGTGAATGTGTTATAAAAGACAGTGATTACTATCACCGTAACAGCTATTACTGTAAATTGGTAAAAGTAAAAAACACTGCTTTATGAATCTGATTTGGTGTTAAAATTCATAGCTTGTTTTGTTGCATTATTAAGGTTATTACCCCCTCTGGATTATCTGGTCACCAGTGTTAGGTAATTAGGTAATCAGTAAAATTTGTTGCTGTCCATTTATATTTTTAAGGTTATGGCATGGCTATACATGATTCCTCAGTGGGATATAACCACAGGCAGCTGACCATGAGAGTGGTCAGTCTGATATAATATTGATGAACCTTTAAGTTATTCTCCAGTATATGGTGAACACAGACCATAAACCCACTAAAATGTATGTAAGACATTATTGGGCAATACATTTTAGGATTGCTTTTTAGTTGAACAATAAAAAACACAATACAATTTTTTTTAAGGCAGTATGGGCTTTTATTTGAAAACATGATGAGGGTTAGTCAAATCCCATGCGTCCCTACCAAGCTAAATACACATTCAAACGGTCGATTGAAAATGACTTGTTTTCAATGACCAACTGGCTTGAAAATTGCAGCTGCCCAGCAAAAATTGCCAGTAATTCTTTCAGGCGGTTGCCCATATGGATAACATGTGGGGGGTTGTCAGTGTTGACAAGCACCACCTACCCATCAGCATATCTTGTGCAACTACTGCTTATTTAATTTTTAAGTGATATTACAATTTTTTTTAAAGATTCTTCCAGGTCTATATACATTTTATGGATCTGTGAAAAGTTTCGGCAGTTTCTTGATTCTGGCCCTTTGACAGAAAAGGCAGCAAGCCAAGGGACCTGGATGGTGAATTTAGGTACTGCATATATCCTGGTTCAAAAATAAAGAATATATAATATTACTGCAACCAGCTAAAGCATGCCTCTTTATCAAGCACCCTTTAGACCGCTTAAGCCAGCAGTCAGTGTTTTCAATGCCAATTTTGTACCAATTAACCTAACATATTCAATAGACTGACATCTAGTGATGACCCGAACTGTTCGCCGGCGGACTATCCGCGGCGAACATCGCATGTTCGCG
>CM070038.1:51711153-51723224 GCA_036250615.1 Ptychadena robeensis
GTCCAGGTTTGTGGCAGGGGTCATACAAAGGAGATCAGTCCAATCAAACACGGTCTAAGGCTAATCACTCGTTGCACTTTATTTTCCCATTGACTATCATTGTAGAAATCGTTGGTGCGGATTTATTGGGTGACAAAAAAATTTTCTTGGGAGTTTTGCCATGGATTCCCCTCTGTCATGTCATTGACCAGGTGTTTGACCCCTTGAAACAACTTTTCCAACACTATTGTGGCCAGAAAGGGGTCCCTTTGTTTTTTAAAATTCGCCTCCCATTGAAGTCAATGGCGGTTCGCGTGTTCGCCAGGTTCGCGAACTTTTGCGCTAGTTCGCAAACGGCGAACGCGCAATTCCGGGTTCGCGACATCACTACTGACATCCTCTTTCAAAAGTGAGCCATACATGCATCAATTTTTATTTAACAACTTAAATCAGATACTTGTATACATTTTCCCACTTGACCAATCTTAATGTCATACTCAATTTATATCATTTTTGGTCAGTCAAATTTAGAAGAAAGGAATCAATTTTCAAACGATCGAATTAATCTGCTCAATCAAACTAAAAAAAAACCATGCCTTTAGGCTGAGTTTACACTGGCGATTCCCGAGCTGCTAGCAGCTCGGAAACCGCCAGTGCGCTCCCACAGCAGCGGGAAAAAACGACTCCCTGTAGTCATCTGTACAACAGTGCAGGCGATTACAGGGCGCCTAATTAAGGACCCCGATTACAGGGCGCCTAATTAAGGACCCCATAGAGGTCCTATGGCACGGCCGCCTGAAAACCGACCGGCGGACACCTAATGTGGCGTCCGCTGGTCGGCCACACTAAACGGTCGTTTACCTGGCTGCACAGCAGAATGCACAAATGTGGAGTTTTATTACAGGCAACTGCCGTTACCACTAGCGTGTTCATTATCAGTAAAAGAATGCACTGCAGCCACAGCAGGGCTAGTGTGATATGGCCATTATAGTCCATGAGATATCACTGCTGCACAATTAACATTTACATGGTTCGGTTTACCATTATAATCTTTACTGTTTAAGTCCCGGTCAGCAAAGTCAAAACATTTTAAAATACTATACAGTTACATAGTTTAACGTAGCAGGCTATGGCCACTTTTAGTGTCTGGCATGTCTTAAGTCTCTAACTATCTCCTGTAGCAGGTCTGTAGTCCATAGCATTTTTCTGTGACTTGCATGTGCTATCCATTATCTAGATATGCAATCTATTATCCTAAATATGAGATTACATAGTTTGAATATATTAAAACTGATGGCCAAATTCAGATTTTTTCTTTTTACGTGTTCTCCTTTCTGGCAACTGCCATATGAAAAATGCTAATGTAATGAACTAAACAAAATATTATAGAGGGTAATTGCTTAGTTGTTATTTGCCATACTAGGTCTTATTTCAAATGGGTTGAAATGTTGTATTATACATTCACAAGTTATTTATTATAGCAGGTTAGATATTTTATCCTCAAGAAGGTTGATCACCACCGTCATGGGAATTCTCTTTCTTTTTTAAACTTAAGCAAAACATATGCTAGTCAAACACTTATAAAAGTATACTCTCTCCTTCTGGTCATGTTATGGGCTGTGTAATATAGATACAGTATATATGTTGATTAGAGCCATGAAAAATAATATAGTAATGGACTACTTACCTGGGCCTCTGGCAGTGTGGCACCTCTTTTTTTCTCTATGGCAGAACATGCTTCATTCTAGACCAAAACACACACAATGCAATCATAAATTGCTCAGCAGATTATAAATTTCAATACTGTTTTCGTTTTCCATTTTACCCTGTTATCATATGTTGTTACCTTTATTTCCCAGTTTATATTGTTTTATACAAAAATGTTCTCTATAGATTAGATTTAATAGTTTGACATGAACCATCTGTAAAAAACAATGTTTCTTCTGAAGATTATTTGGCAATTTGAACATAAAAATAGTAACATGATCAAATGCTAATGCTTTTAACACATTGCATGTGACCAGTAATCTGTTAAAAGCACTTTTAATTTAGTTTACATCATTTGCTAGAATTTTAACCAGTGGAAAATCACAGTGCTGAAATATTTTGGTGTGTACCAGGATGATTCAGAAGTTGTCTATTCTGCAGTTGGCAGCTATATACTGATTTTGTAACTGTGCTTTGTTTTCCTTGCAGAAGAGGAAGCTGTACCACAACTGAAGGCTCTCCCTGCTTTTTATTCATCAATTCTGACAAAAAAGTAAAGTTCCCTTCACAAAAAGACACTGTGCAGAACACAGTGAAAAATGTACTTCTGGGAAACCATAGGCAACCCTAGTGGCTAGGCCAGGAGTGGGCAAACTAATGCCCAGGGTCCAGATTCGGCCCATTTAGGTTTATTTTCTGGCTCTTTGTCGCCTTGTTAAAAAGATGCCTTGTTGTCGCCTTGTTAAAAAGATGCCCCCCTCCGCTTGTTCTCTGCACATAATGCCTAGAGGTCTCCAAACATTGCCTTGGGAGCATGATCATGACACAGGACACATCCTTATGGTGACATGCAGTCTTTAGGAATTAAGTGCAGGGAATTTTAAAAGATGACAACACCCCTGTCACACGTTGCTTATAACACATAAACGCTGTTATGGCGATGTATGGAAATTGCAAATCTATGGTGAGTCGGCCATTACATGCTCTTGGTCCGGCCTCTTTATCAAATGTAAGAAGCCAATGTGGCCCACAAGTCAAAAAGTTTTCCCTCCCCTGGACTAGGCCTTTGCCTTCTGGTTCTTTTTTATTATTAGAGTATGCAAACTCTTTACCATTAAAAACAATGATATTGGTAGGAATAATTATAACTAAGCAGCAGTTTTATGTACTCCATTCCTTCCTTCCTCTAAAATGTCCTTTTTCTGGAACAAGCTAGATAGACCAGTATGAAAATAAACTGTCTCCAAATGTGTCTATTCACGTCCTATATTTATCATAGAATCCTCCCTGTATATTTTTGCACATTAAATTACTTGTGTTGTTCGTTCCATTAAAGCTGTGTATTCTGAGAATTCTTTTTCCAAAAGTCTGCCAAGCTGTGACTGGGGATGTGAAAAACAACACTTATAAGAGTCAAGTTTTGGCTGTTGTAGAACTACAAATGCCATCATGTTATGTTGGAATCAGAGTATGATGACTAAAGCACCATGAATGGCGATGGTGATTTTTTTTCATGTAATCATATCACTAAATTTACAAGCAATCTGTTGTCTCCATTGGAACACATGACAGGAGTTGGAAACAGGTTGTTACTGTGTACTAGCCTTGTTGTTAAAATTAGACTTGCTCCTACCTTTGGCACTTTAAAAAAATACCTAAAAATCCACCTCTTCAGTCTCACCTACGCATCTTCTCACCCCTAACATCACAACCATGCCAGTCCCACCCTCCTCAACCTATTGTATACTTTGTTTCCCAACCTATTAAATTGTAAGCCTGATCGGGCAGGGTCCTCCTGTGTGACACTCCTGTGTCATAACTAGTGATGGCGCGAACCCGGAATTTGATGTTCGCGAATGGCGAGCGCGAACCTCCGCAAATGTCCGTGAACCCGGCGAACCCCATAGACTTCAATGGGCAGGCGAACATTAAAAAACAAAGGGACCCTTTCTGGCCACAATAGTGTTGGAAAAGTTATTTCAAGGGGACTAACACCTGGACAATGACATGACAGAGGGGGATCCATGGCAAAACTCCCAAGAATTTTTTTTTTAAGCACTAAATCCGCACGAAGGATTTCTACAATGATAGTCATTTGGGATTTGAACATAAGAGAATGGGAGAAGGGGGAGCTGGAGAGCACTAAAAAACAGGATTGGTAAATGCCTGTGTGAAGTTCCACCTGAAACAACCTGTGAAAGATTGCGTTTCCCGTGCCTACAGCTGAAAAGGTGAATTTTTAATTTTGGAGGACACTGGTGGAGAGGGACGTGTGGGAGGGACATGGGGGGGGGAGATGGTCAGTATGGGGGGACACTGGTGGTGTATGGGTCAGTGTGGAGGACAAGTGGTGGAGATGGACAGGTGGGGAATGGTGGTGATGGTCAGGTGGGGACACTGGGGGAGAGTGGTCAGGTGTGAGGACACTGGGGGAGATGGCAGTGTGAGGACACTGGTGGTGATGGTCAGGGTAGGTGGAGGGGGACACTGGAGAGGAGATGGGTCAGTGTGAGGGACACTGGGGAGATGGTCAGTTATGGCGGACATGGTGGTGATGGTCGTGTGAGGACACGTGGTGATGGGGTGAGGGTCAGTGTGGAGGACATGGGGGGATGGATATGTCCCCATGGAGCGAGGGTGGGAGTAGTTCAGGAGAGCTGTAGATACACAGGAACACTGCCCTAGGCTAAGGTTCCCTAAGTAGAGAAGCAGAGCTCTCTTTCCTAACTCTCTCCTCTTTAGCAGAATGTGTGGATGGCGTCTGTGCTTGATATGTGGTATAGGGGGGTGTGAGGGGTCTGTGGAGGTGGGGGGTGTCATTGGCGGGTTAGTCTGCTGATGTGACTCCCAGGGGGTCAAAAGTTTCTGGCAATGTTAGAAAGATGTGGGGGGTGGAACGGAAGCTCGCCATATGGTTCGCAAAATGGGCGAGAACGGCGAACATGGATGTCGCAATAGTTCTCCGGCGAACAGTTCGGGCCATCACTAGTCATAACCTGTGTGTTTATTTATTAATTTTAATAATTTATTGTACAGCGCTATATAATATGTTGGCGCTATATAAATAATAATGAAAAATATATTGTATCATATACAGGCCCCTATACACCAGCCCCATTCCAGTGGCAGGAAATGAGCAGCAAAGGGCGCCTACTAAAAATCTTGGACTTGGCTATTAGTTGGACTTCTGGTCACATGAACTGTCTGTGGTGCTTCTATTTTTGAAATGCAAAATACTTTGTTATAAAAGTTGTGTAAAAAGTTAAAACAGTCAGAATCATGTAATATCATACCTGTCAAACCACCTGTTATTGCCATGAAAGTCATGTTTTTTATGTAAGGCTAGGTTTCCATGGTATTGAGGGCAGCCCATCCATATACATGCCTACTGCACCCGAGCAGACAGGGACAAACATGAATCAATTTTATTGGAATTCCACGTGAAAGACCAATACAAAGTGGTGTACACGTGAGAAGTGGAACGAAAACCATACATGATTCCAAAGATTTTTTACAAATAAATACCTGCAAAGTGGGGTGTGCGTAATTATTCAGTCAATAGTCATTAGCACTCATCAGGCAATGTCTATGGGCAACTGACTGCACTCAGACCAAAGAGGGCTGAATAATTACGCACACCCCACTTTGCAGTTATTTATTTGTAAAAAATGTTTGGAATCTTGTATCCACTGTATATGGATGGGCTGCATCCACATCAAGGTATGTGTTTAACTCAGGGTCATTGATGCAGTCCATAACGCTGTGGAAACCTTGCCTTACTCTTCCAGCCAAATTATGATTTCAATAAATCCTGGATTTTTCCTGGGATTTTCAAACCAGAATAATTTCCTACCCCTGCACATCATCTGCACAGGTAGGGTGGAAACTTAGGAGGGAGAGTAATGCCCCCTCCCTCCTAAGATTCCATCCTACTTGTGCAGATGATGTGTGGGGGTGGGAAGTTAGGATGCAGAACAACTCCCCCTCCTACATAAGTTAGCCAGCTACTGAATAGGAGGGATGGGAAGTAAAACTCCTTATACTGGAATATGACGTCCGTGACATCACTTCCTGTATTTGGAACGCAGAAGTGTCTCTCCACTTCACCACTTGCATTGCATCACTTCCTGTAATTTTCCCCCCTCATTCAATAAGGAAAGGTATGTGGAATATACACTAAAAGTTATAGAGTGCAGGGGTCAGGACCATGTTATATATACTAAAAGTTATAGAGTGCAGGGGTCAGGACCATATTATATATACTATAAGTTATAGAGTGCACTGGTCAGGACTTATTATGTTATATATACTAAAAGTTATAGAGTGAAGAAGTCAGGACTATATAAAAAAACATCATAATATAAAAAAAAAGACTTTAACCTCCTTTGCTGCCAATAAAATCTTCTTCCAGTTTCTGAGATAGGCAGGCGTCTTGGTTGCCCAGCGACACAACTTAGATCCATGTACACATTTTGCTTACGTTTCTGCAATACAGAGTCTGCTTGCCAGAATATTTTTTTAGTTCATTTCTGCTTTAGTGTGTTAAGGCCCCCATACACGGGTCGGATTCCGGCCGGATTCCGGGCCGATCGATTCCGGGCGCGTGCACATGAATCGATCGTGCCGGAATCGTGTCGGAATCGTGTGCAGCCCACCTTGTCCGTCCGATCACGTCCGATCGTTCGGGGGCTAGAATCGGATCCGTCAGAGAACCAACATGTTGGTCTTTTTTATCCGATTCTGCACAGATCAGGGGGAGTTGCCATGTGTGAGGTGGAATCGGAGGTGGAATCAGAGGTGGAATCGTCCCGGAATCGTCCCGGAATCGTCCTGGAATCTGTTGGACAAGGTGGTATGCAGTGATCGGATACTTAATTGGCCGATTCATCACACCTGCGATTCCGCCGGAATTCCGCCGGAATCGATCGGATCGGAATCGACTGGCCATGGAATCCTACACGTGTATGGCTAGCTTTAGAGTTCATACTAGATTTACATATACTCTAAAGTGGAAAGGAGAATATAGATTCTGCAACATTTCCTGGATAGCTTTGTTCTAGCCTGCAGTTACACTAGTTTAAGCCTTATATTGATGTTTGATGCAGATCATACCTGAAATGTTAACCTTTAAAGGATGCAAGATTTAAGTTTTAGGCGAAACTTTTTAGGCGAATGGCACCTGGTAAAATGTTGTTATTTATATTATCTCAGGGTTACATTATTCTTGGAAGCTGGCCAGGGCATAGAATCCCAAGCAGAGGAATGTGTCTCCAATTATCTCCCTACTAATTCTTGAAGAGGCATAGGGAGGCCATGGTCTCACAGTGATTTCTGTTACGTGTGTGGCAGCAGCTGGAGGAATCTGCAGAGAAACAGATGTGTGATATCCCAGTACAGCTTCACCCCTGTGTCCAGGACACACAATAGGCGGTGGAGAAGTTTTGTCACATGACATGGCAGTGCGTCCACCATTTTGTCTCAGGAAAGTATAAACAACTTGGGAAAACCTACAAACAGCTATGGACCTTAGTGATAATGCATATTGAGTGTTATGTTTATGGTAGTGTAGCGGCCAGAGGTTGTGTAGTCAGGGTGAGGTCCCCTTTAAGCCACTGGACCAGCATGCTCTGGGGTCCCAAGAAGTGTTTAGAGGTGTCCCCGGTTGCTGGGCGTGGCCTTTGGAAGAGAGCGCACTGGAGTACCTGCGGTCTGAATCTGCCTTGGATTTCACAAGTGTCACTGGCAGCTCCGTTCCTGCGCTGTCTGCGTCCCTGCTTCATCCTAGGGTAAGCACTGCCAGCATTCCCTGGACTACTGCACCCTGAGACTATTGCCTGGGACTGTTAACGTTAACTCTGCATCGTTGTGCTGTCTTATTACTCGAGCACCCGATCCGGGCCCCGAGTGTCAATAAAGTTGAGCCTTGAGCATTACAGCCGCCTCTATCGTCTGATTGATTCCTGTGTAGCTTACATCTGGCATCACGAACAGGATCAATCATGTCCGAGCACGATAATGAGGCTGGCGCCGCTGGCTCCAACGTTGTCCCACAGGCGGAAGCCCCAGTGCCTGCTGCGGCCAACTTGGGCCTCCCGCTTCTCATGGGAGGACTGCTCCACCACCAACTACCCAAGTTCACCGGGACAGGGTTGAGCTTGACAGAATGGTCCAAGAGAGTCCAGGCCCTGGCTTCCGCGTACAGACTCTCCCCAGCGCAAGAATCCGAGATGGCCTTCAATGCACTGGAAGGGGAGGCACAGAAGACCCTGTCGTTGGTACCCGCTGGAGAGAAGGATACGTTGGCCAAGATAGTAGAGCGACTAGAAGCTGTATACGGTCGAGCCGGCAGCCTGAGTGACCTTCGGGAGCGGTTCATAGGCCGCAGACAGCAGGCAGGAGAGACCATCGCCCAATACGCTATAGCGCTACAAGAACTTGCAGAAGCAGCAGAGCCAGTCCGGACGCGCTGCATGGGGGGAAGACTGTACTGGCTCAAGGAACAACTCGCCGACGGCCTGACGTCCGGCTGGGCCCGGTCCGGGCTTAGAGACAAGCCCTCGGGAGAGCCCGGCTACCCCTTACTATTGTTTAATGGAGCTTGCATTGACCCTCCAGGAACGCGAGAGTACCGAGACCGGTCGAGTCCCTGCTCCCGCCGTAAGGCCGGTAGTAGCCGTGGTCGCCCCACCGCCTGTATCGCCATTGGAAGCCGCTGTCCAACAACTGACCGAGGGGATGTTGGCACTGCAGACAGAGGTTGCGGCCCTTAGAAGACAGTCTCAGCCGAAGCATCATGAGTCGTCGGAGGCCGACCGATCACCCCGGGAGGTCAGGCGAACATCGAGACGCTCACCCACCCCGCCTGGTCGTGAATGGAGCCGGGGTCGACGCATGCCGCCAGCCAGACAACCTTGCTGGGGCCCCAGCCATCGGCCGTTAAACTAGAGAGCCCCGCTGCCAAGAGCCAGGCAGTGGGGCGGGCGCCACCAAACCGCCACCCTTCAGAGGCTCAAGATATCGCTACGGATTGTCCCCGTGTACAAGTGAGTTTTGATGGACAGGAACTAGACTGCCTACTTGACATGGGCTCCCAAGTGACCATTATGCCCGAAGCTGTGTTTAAACGCCACTTTCCCCGTCAGTGAATGGGCCACAATGCCCCCTGGATCTCCCTTACGGCCGCCAACGAACTGCCAATCCCCGTAGCCGGCATTACTTGGATGGAGGTCGATTTATGGGGGCAACACGTCGGGAAGAAAGGGATTGTGATTACTCGACCTGCTAACCCAGGCGCCAACCAAGTGATACTGGGCATGAATATTATACAGTCACTCCAGCCTGAGACTGCCCCAACCGGATGCCGGCCCTGAGGATGCAGGTCCAGACTTGTGGGAGAAAGCCGGAGTCGTCAGAGTTCCCTTCGGGCAGGAGATTTATAGTGTTGAGCTCGAATATTCGATTTTTGAATATTTAGCTCGAATATCGCTATTTCGCCATTTCGCGAATATTCGCGAATATATCATCGGATATCCGACGCAATCGCGATTTTTCGCGATTTATTGCGCTTTTATAATCGCAATCCATTGCAATGAATGGGATCGCAATTATATAAGTGGTGGCTGAACTCGCCTTGGTGAGGAACGTGGTCGCCCCGAAGGTCGACCGGATGGAGTTCCAAAGCTTTAAAGGACGGAGGTACGTGGCCAAAGTCAACCTCATCCGACAAAAGGCGGCGGTAGGGCCACAATGGTCCGGAGATCAGCTACTCCCCCTGCTAGGCCGAGCATCTGCTGAACTGACACCAGCGCAGCTGAACCAGGTGGGCCAATTGCTAGACCGCTGGTCGCAGGTATTCTCCCAGGGAGAGCAGGACTTGGGTTACTGTAGCGGAGTAGAGCACGAAATCTCGACGGCGGATACCCTGCCTATCCGGCTCAAGTACCGGAGCATTCCGCCCCATCTATACCAGGAGGTGAAAGGACTGTTGGAACAGATGCTACAGCAAGGGGTCGTCGAGGAGAGTAACAGCCCGTGGGCTGCGCCTGTAGTGCTCGTAAGGAAAAAGGACGGGTCTCTGAGATTCTGTGTGGACTATCGTCGGCTCAATGCGGTCACCACCAGGGACGCCTACCCCATTCCTCGGATCGAAGAGAGTCTTGCCGCCCTGGGTCGGGCCAAATTCTTTTCCACCCTGGATCTCGCCAGTGGATATTGGCAAATCCCCGTTGCGGAGAAAGACCACCCCAAGACCGCTTTTGTGACCCCCATGGGACTATACCAATTCAAGCAGATGCCGTTCGGGCTCAACAACGCCCCAGCAACCTTCCAGAGGACTATGGAACATTGTCTGGGGGACCTTAATCTGGAGAGCATCCTGATCTACTTGGATGATGTTGTGGTATTTTCTCCCACGTTCGAGGCTCACCTCCAGCATCTAGACGATGTCTTTTCCCGCTTGCACCGTTACGGTCTGAAACTTAAACCAAAGAAGTGCCACCTGTTCAGGGAAGAGATTGAGTATCTGGGACACGTAGTATCCAGAAACGGGGTCCTGCCCAACCCAGACAAAGTGCAGGCAGTTAAAGACTGGCAGCCCCCTACTACTGTGACAGAGGTATGGGCATTTCTGGGTCTCTCTGGGTATTATCGACGCTTCATCAAGGGCTACGCGCAGCACGCCGCCCCGATCCAGGAATTGCTCTGCGGCGTGACTCAGAAAGAGGGTCCCCGGAAAATCCAGTGGGGTCCCGACCAGCAAAGGGCGTTCGACTTCCTGAAGGAACGTCTCACCACGGCCCCCATCTTGGCTTTCGCCGATTTTACCCTGCCTTTCCGGTTGCGGACGGACGCCAGCAACAAAGGCCTGGGTGCGGTCTTGTCCCAGGTTCAGAACGGAGAGGATCGGGTGATAGCCTACGCCAGCCGCGGCCTCCACAAGAGTGAGAAAAACCTGAGTAATTATAGTTCGTTTAAGTTGGAGCTATTAACGTTAGTCTGGGCCGTCACGGAGAAGTTTGCGGAGTACCTGACGGGCGCTAAGTTCGAGGTCTGGGCTGACAGCAGCCCTTTGGTGCACCTCGACTCGGCCAAACTAGCAGCTCTGGAACAACGCTGGGCCGCCCGCCTCGCCAAGTTCGAGTACACCATCAAATATTACCCCGGCAAGAGTAACCTGGCGGCTGACGCTCTGTCCAGACACCCTCACCGCGGACCACTGAGGACCCCAGACGCAGAAGAAGAAGAGGAGGTGGAGATCCCTGATCTCACTGGTCTGTGCTCAAAGGACAAGGCGCAGGTCAGCTTGGTCCACATGCTTCGGGACTATGACTGGGTGGACGTACAGCGAGAGGACCCAGTGGTGGCACCCCTACACAGGGCTGTGCGGACTGGTCAGTTCCCCAATCCAGAAGAGAGAGAACAGTGGCCTAGAGAGACGGTTCGGTTACTGAGTGATTGGCCCCGACTGATCGTGTACCATGGAATCCTGTACAGAAGGATCCGGCTTCCCCACAAGTCACCCGTCATTTGGCAAGTAGTGCTACCTCGAGCCCGAGCCCGGGTTGTGGCCGAACGTCTACATGCAGACTCCGGACACTGGGGAGTCCACAAGACTTTCGATAGCCTGCGACACAAGGCAATGTGCCTCGGCCTGCGAGAAGTGGTAGAGGACTGCTGCAAACAATGCATCAACTGCTCCCTGGCCAAGGTTGCAGCGGCCAAAGTACCACGTCTGCGCCATTGAAGGTGTTAACCATAGACTTCTTGACGTTGGACCCCTCCGAAGACGGTCTCCAACATGTATTGGTCATGGTCGACCACTTCACGAAGTTCGCGGTTGCGGTTGCCACCTGGGACCAGACTGCTAGAACTGCGGCACAGACGGTGTGGAAGCATTTCTGTCTGCCCTACGGTTGCCGGAAGAAAATACATTCTGACCAGGGCCCCTGTTTTGAAAGCGAGTTTTTTCAGGAATGGTGCCACGCTGCGGGGATCCTGAAGACCCATACCACCCTGTATCACCCCCAGGGGAACAGGGCATGTGAACGCTTCAATCGGACCTTGCTACAGATGCTACGGGGTCTGTCTAGAGAGAAACGACAGAAGTGGACCCGGTACCTGGCGGAGCTGGTGTGGAAGTACAATCACACCGTCCACGCTACCACTGGGAAATTATGTTTGGTCGGGAGCAAGGAGGTCCCGCAGAGCTCAGAGCCACCGCTCCGGACGAGGAGCTGCGCCACACGCCTTCGTCTTGGGTACGAGAATGGGAGAGACAGATCCAGGAGGTTGCGCAATTCCCCCAGGGCAGAAGCTGGGTCGCCCCGGAGGACGCTGATTCCGCCGGGTATGACCTACAGGCCGGCGATCTAGTGCTTATCCGAAGA
>CM070038.1:51729462-51750052 GCA_036250615.1 Ptychadena robeensis
GTACTCCGGTTCTGTTAGCCCGGCGTCCGTGCAGCCGGCAGGCATAATAGCACGTCCACCATACTAGCCAGCTCCGCACAACGCGCTGCCGTGTCAGCCGCCCATCTACAATACTGTCGTCCCAGTGGGGTGGATGTCCGGTCCCCCGTGGGTCCCGCCGGAATTGCGCGGCCCAGCGCACTGGAGTACCTGCGGTCTGAATCTGCCTTGGATTTCACAAGTGTCACTGGCAGCTCCGTTCCTGCGCTGTCTGCGTCCCTGCTTCATCCTAGGGTAAGCACTGCCAGCATTCCCTGGACTACTGCACCCTGAGACTATTGCCTGGGACTGTTAACGTTAACTCTGCACCGTTGTGCTGTCGTATTACTCGAGCATCCGATCCGGGCCCCAAGTGTCAATAAAGTTGAGCCTTGAGCATTACAGCCGCCTCTATCGTCTGATTGATTCCTGTGTACCTTACAGTGTTACCCTTATACAGAAATAGAATAATTTCAGAATACTGTATATTCTCATCCATAGTGTTACTTGACCAAGTTCAAATTCCGTTAAGTCCATTCCTTCAACACTTAACAATCAACATGCAATTAGATACAAAAACAACAGTCAATGCTGTGCTCCAGGATCTGAGGCCAAGCTGTAGGCCAGATACTCTGGAACATCCACTGCACATGGAAGATGGCAGAGAGGACCAGTATATTTTGAACATTTTGGGGTTTTAAATTCCATCCAAGGAAATATAGCATACCATCAAGGGACCTGGCACCCAAATTGGGAGGAAGAGAATATAATAACATATATATATAAATCATGGCACATTTCATTTGTATGAGGGCTTGAAGGTGTACAAGTGTTCACTTGTTTATAGTCCTCTGGTTACCAGTTAAGGTTTTGGACTCTTCATGACATCCTACTAATCCACCATTACACTTCTCACTCTTGCTTAATGATGAACTAAAGTTTCAAAGATTAAGCAGCCACACGTTCATGTATTTAATAGACCACCAACCACAGAGGACCATTTACATTTAAGTTTCTTCCAAAAAGTTACAAAAGTTATGCCATGCTGCCATTTTCAATACATGTTCTAATGCATATTGCCACGGCTATGCTCTTAAGTAATGTGCATACATATCTACTGTAGACCCCCAAGCTGGCCTCAGACAGAGCAGTTCTTGGTGAGAGCAGAGGCTGGCTCCCGTTCAGTGTTTGTGCAGACATTACATCACACAGCACTATGTATCCTGCAGCTGTATCACACTGCAGTGGAAAACCAAGTGTATGCTGAGTACAAGGCTGCCCCCTCCGCAGACGCACCATACCTGGCTGTATTATGTTTACTCCATTCATCTACACAAACAGGGGGTACCAATTATGGGGTTTTACAAACAGGTTGCTGGAATCAGTGACAACAACACATCACAAGGGAGGAAGTACCTCATACCTTGCAAAGTGGAACAAGTACTTGGTTGAAGAAAGGGAGAAGCTTTTTTTTTGGTTCTTTATCCATAAGTAGGAAAGTATTAAGGCCTCCGTGCAGCATTACAGCCAAGAAAGGCACATTTTTGTAAGATTAGCTGTAAAAATGGTTATGCTGCACCATTGACCCCAGCAAGAGCTCAATTCAAAGATATCTTCCTGGCGACTGCTTTGGTACTGGCATGTCGCCCCTGAACTGCCTTTAAAAACCTGAAAATCTTCTGGACACTGCCCAGATCCGCCACCGCATTCTGAGGTCAGATGACCCTGAATGCCCTCCCAACCAGATACAACGCTCCCTCCACTGCCTCCCGGAGCCCAAAAGCAAAGGTGTCGAGACCCAAGTCCGTCAAGTGGACTCCATTGTCCCGCACAATGGAGGCGCACTGCTATGCCGCCCAAGCTCCTCACATATTTAGTCACCACCCTGTTAAGCTTGATGCGGCACCTATTCAACACGTGGGCAGGAATCAGAGACTTCCACTACTGCCGCGGTAGGATTTCCGACCACAGGCAGACCATCTCTGGAAACGCATCACGGACCCGATAAAAGAAAACCTTTATGTCCCTCATCAGTACGTGCAACGGCCTGGAGCCCAGGTCGTTCCCCCCCGCGAGAACTATCAAGACCTCCGGGGGACCCCACATTTGAACCAGCCGATGAAACTGCGACACGAGTCAGTGCCATTTTAAACCACAGACACCCAGCCAGTGAACCTCGACCTCCGCCGCCGGATATCCTGAGTTCCTGCCAGATGTCCGCACAGAGGCACGCCGCTCGGCCCAATAAATAAAAGAATGGCCCATCACCCAGACCACACAAGGCAACAGGGAAAGACGGATTATACCAAATGCGGGCGCACGTACCTGTGAAAACATAGTGACTCCCACCTACCAATCTGCTTGATATCCGCATCCCACATCCCCCAACGCGCCGCTTCGGTGGCCGCACCGATCCAAAAGGAATGCGTTCCATATTCGGACACCTCCCGCCCCAATGCCGCCAGGCATTTTCTCAGGACCACCAAGAACTGGAAACGTGATAGCGAAGAACCATCCTCATGCACCAACAAAGAACCCCCGCCCGCCGGGTGCACAGCCATAAAGGCGTCAATGCAACGCAAAGGGCATACTGCCGAATCACGGAGCTCAAAAAGCCTGTCTGTAAAACCCTTACCCGATTGATTCGTTTTAGAGAAATAAATAGCCATAAAAGAGAATTGCGCCCCTGGGAGACATTTTCTAACAACAACCCCCCTGGAGCCTTATGCCGAGGGAAAACCAATTCCCCAATGCGAAACGCCCCGAAAAAAGCCAGAGAAAAAGCCAGCCGAAACAAGCCGACCTCGTAGTCACTCGTGCACACAAGTCCCAGAACCCCAGAAAGTTCTCCCAGCATGGATAAGGTCACTGGGCAACACCTGTCCACCGAGACCGACGCCTTCCGGAACCCCTTCAGTGCCTGCCGAATGAGAAAAAGTGTAATCCTTCCAAGACCTACATTTAAACCAAAAGGCCATTGCCGCCAGTGACCGCGACACCACTGATGCTGACGCCCCTGACAGAATAAGTCCAGTACGAATGCACCTAGTAAGTCCACCCTCGCCTCGTCCGAGGCAGGGATTCCCGCTGAACGCTCCAGAAGTTCCCAACGACTCTACACACCCTCGTAGGACCTCCACGTCGAGCCAGCCACCGACCGCCTCACCCACTCTCCCAGGGCACCCAGCCCGATTCCCACAGATGGGGAGGCAGTGGCGTTGCTTCGGAATCTGCCCCCGGCGCCAACAGCCGAAAACGCTCCTGCTAAAATCGAGACAGCGCGTCAGCGATGCCATTCACCGTCCCAGGAACAAAGCGCAGGTTCAGCCGCAGGCAAGCCAATACGAACCTCCTGACCAGCGATACCAGCGGGGCGGACCCAGCCGACAAGAAGTTAATCGTGTGCACCACCGACATGTTGTCTGAGCGGAAGATGATCACGACGTCCTGTAACTCCTGGCCCCAGACTAGGACAGCCACCAAAATTGGGAAGAATTCTAGAAAGGCAAGATTCCTAGTCAACCCCAAAGCCTCCCATGATTCTGGCCAACGCCCCTGACACCGGCGACCCCCAAAATATGCACCGAAGCCCACGGAACCAGAAGCATCCGTGTACAACGCCAAAGAGTCGCTGGATATTGGGGGGGAAGGCCAAATCCGGGAGCCATTAAAATCTTCCAAAAACGCCAACCATACCTTCACGTCCTCCTTAGCATCCCGCGTAACCCTGATGAAGTGCCTCGGGGTGCGTATGCCCTTAGTGAGATCAATCAATCGCCTACAGAATATCCTACCAACCGGGATAATCCTGCAGGCAAAGTTCAACTTAACAGCTAGGGGGACACCAAAATGGGAAAAAACCCATTGGGCCGTGGACAGAAGATGTGCACAATCCTCACCCACGCAGGACCCACGAAGAGGGTCCACGCAGATAATGCGCCACTGACACCAACCCTGATTCCTGCTTCACCACCCATTCCAAAAATGAGCTGAACATCTCAAAAAAGGAACAGGAAATAGAGCAACCCATAGGAAGGCAGAGGTCCACGTACCAAGCCCCCTTGAAGCGGCATCCCAGCAGTCGGGATGCATGGGTAAAAGGCGGAAAGCCGATTCCACGTCAAGTTTAGCCATAAGCGCCCCAGAGCCCGCCTTCTGAACCGAGGACAATTCTAGCGGGATCCCGTCATTGACCGACGCCCCCGCCGGGTAAGACAGGTGATGAATGAGCCGGAACTTGCCGGGTTCGCGCTTTGGCACTATGCCCAGCGGAGAAACCACCAAGTCCCAACACGGAGGCGAGGAAAAGGGGCCCTCCATCCGCCCCAGCGAAACCTTCTTGTGTAGTTTTTCCCCCAAACACCTCCGGATAGCTGTAAGCGGAGGCCAGATTGGAACATAACCTAACGCTCCCCGGGACGACGAGGGGATACGAAACCCCTCTGAAAACCCCCTCAACAGAAAATCGGCCCGCACCCTGTCCGGATACAGACTAAGGTGCAGCCGCATCCTTTCTACGAGCACTGGAGTCCGACCCTTTTCCAACATCCCCCGACGAGCGGCGAGCTCCTGACTTCGAACGTTTGAAGCATTTGTTGGCGGCATGATTGCTTCCCCCGCAGGAGGAACACTCATGCTGAAACTTGCAGGTGGACCCCCACTTGCAAGTAGACTCATTTGAATGCCCAGCAAACCCCCTTTTTGTTCCCGGCCGAGGAGGGGGAGCAATGGCCCCGGCCCGGACGGAAAGGAAGAGGACGAAGACTGCGGGGCCGGCCAGAGCTGTACGGCACTTTAGGGGCGGACATTATCTCTAGCCACAAGGAAATTTCCTTATGGTCCCAGTGAAGGCCCGGCATGACTGACATGCGCTGACGAAAGAGTTCGTCGTACCGCAGCCAGGTCGTGCCCCCATACGTGGAATGTGCCTCAATCATGGTCTCAAAATAGCGATACATCCGGACGCTCTAGTCCGGAAGGCATTCGCCAACTATGCCGCCCAAAATAGCAAAGGCCAACAACCAATTCTCAAAAGTACGAGGGATGAGGCGATAGTGCCGTCTATCCTCGTCCTCCTGCTTGCGATGCTCCTCACCCTTCTCCCAGGTATAGATTGCGCCAACGGGAGGAGCGTAAAAATATCGACAAATTCCCGGTTCCAAATCTTTTCCCGAACCTCCTGTTTTATGTGAGCCCCTGCCAATCCCGAGAAACAAACATAGGAGCTGGACTTAGCACCGTCCAATACCGGAAGAGGCTTATCTATATCCCGCACCGCGACCTCTGGTGCCGGGGAAACCGAAGGGTTCGAAACTGGTGTAGCCGGAGGGGAGGGTGCTGCAACCGGGGGAACAGGAGCCAGTGGGAGAGCTGCCTCAGGCACCGATTGGGACGCTACTGCTGCTGCACTTGGTGCCGAACGCCGTGGAGAGGAAGAAATGCTCCCTGCCCGCCACACGCCGTCAGGACGCCCAGCAACCCTGCCCTCCCACCGATCAGCCAGTACCCGAAGCGTTCGCACCATGATGTCAACATCCCCATCCCCTATAACTGCATCCAAAAACTGGAGGATTGAGAGAAGGAGAAAGCCCTGAACAAAAAACGGCAGGAATGCCTGACAGTGAACGTGTGTGTCGTGCAGTGCGAGGCTCACCAGCAGAGACACCGGATTGGTGCTCACGGCGCGTCAAGGACGGGGAAGGAAACCCCTTGCCTGGCAGCCGCTCCAGATCCGCGGTCAATGACCATCGAGGAGGAAGCTCCAGCACGCGATCCCTGTGCCACCGCACTACTGGCTACAGTCCACCGTCCTGGAGGGCATCATCATCAATATTGACATCCACGACATAAAGGGGGACTCCTGACAAAGAAGGGACCGGGCTAGCCGGCGGGGGTAACAATACCCGCTGCGGGTAAGGTTGGGGCCAACCTAGGGGCACAGAAAGTCCAGCAGAGGACCGGGAAGCCACCCCCCTGGAAGAGGACCGGGGCACCATAGTAAATCTCCCACCACTTGCACTCCCCCCGCGCAAAGGCCGCCCTCCTGAGGCCTGGAGGCCTGACTCCCCAAGCTGGGGGACAAAGGGGGGGCACCGTGGGGGGATCATGCAGAACTGGGTCCATGAGGCTAGGCTGCCCCCTAGAAGGGGGGACCCTTATAAGCACCCGGCTGCCCAGCGGAAGAAGGCCCAGGCCCACCAACAGCAGGGGCAGGCCCAGCCCCCAATAAAGTCCCGGAAGAGGCCTGATGAGCCTTAGAAGCAGCAGTGCCAGGGCGTGCCCCCGTGCCAGGCCACGACTTACTCCGGGGGGGAGCGCCGCCTTCTGCCCGCAAGCCGCAGGGGAGACGAAGGGCTGCGCCCATGCCGGTGGTGGGAAGCCGCCCACGCCGAGGGGCTCAGCCGCTCGGGCGGCCGCCGCGACGTGCGCTGTGGCCTACCTGCCAGCCTCTCAGGAGGGCCCCCGGCGAGGACCTCTCGCAGCCAGTCAGACCCCCGAGGCGAAGTCCGTCAGTTAGCCTGTTGAGCCGTGGCTTGAAGCCTCATCTGATCTAGGAGAAGATCAACCTCCGCCCGCTCCTCAGGCACCGCCGACAGCCGCGCGCCCTGCTGCACGGCCGACCGGACCTCCACCATTCCCAGACTCCCGACTTCAAAACGATCTTCGGCCACATCTTCGTCCATCACCGCTCCGCCATCTTCTCCGCGCAGACAGGAACCTGGAACAGCCAAGGAGAAGTTTACTTGCTGGATTCTTGATGCGAAGAGAGGCTCTTCCGGTTCCGCTGCCAGGTTTTATGCCCACGCGGCTTGGCCCCCCCGGCTACGTCACCTGTTTCGCCGCTCTCTACTGATTGGTTCCTGGTTCTTCAGGCATCCCGCCCCCGTCATGGACCCCTGCGTCACGGGTCCCTGGCTGGGGGTGGATATTTTAATCCTTCCAATCACTATGTATTCTGTCAGGGAGGACCCGGCACTACATAGCAGTGATATATACCTTCCAATCACTATGTATTCTATCAGGGAGGCCACTATACTACATAGTTGTTGGTAGATCTAATGGAGATTGTATCGATCGATCTTAAGGTGTATGGGGGGCTTAAGAAAGGTCCTCATATTACATGGTTTTGGTAGAACAAAATTTGATTGTACAGAAATTGTATGGAAAGATTGTAAGGTGTATGGGGGCCTTTACATGTGTGGTCTTGTTAAGTATGAATGGTGATGGTGCGGCAGTTTTTTTTGTCCTCCTGGTCCTGTAAAATAATATGCTCCTGTCTTTTTCTGTCTACACTGCTTTCTGTATTGTGGAAGGAGACATTTCTGTCACAGTGGCTGATCTTCAAACATTTCTGCCTTTGATCATTTCCATTACATGGTGGATGGTAGTTTACACAATAAAAATGAAATCCTGTTCTTACACGTAGTTACAGCATAAATTCACTGAATTTCTAGCTAGATTATTATATCATTTCTGTACTTGCTGAAAACGTTGCATGCAAAAGAAAATACTTTGTAAACATCAAATCTAAAAACTGGTAAAATGCACTATATCCTGCTATGAAAGTCCCAATTTGAGATGTTATGGGGTGAGAACTGTGTCTTATTTGTTCTCTTGGGTTATCATCGTTAGGATACAGATCAACCACAGTCTAATGACTGTGCTGGGGCCCATCTACAGCCTTCATGCCATAAACCAAGACAATAGACAATTGGTCCAAGCTGTGCACTGTACTTAATTTCAATGCAGAGTCCAATCTATATTGGGGGAAAGGATGGAGAAGTGGGTTCTGTTTTGCCTTGATTTATCTCTACCCACCAGAACCATTAAAAGGAAGTGCAGTGCAAACTGTATTGTTATACCCTACAGAAGGCTATGGACTCTTTCTTCTCTAAAGGCCCCCATACACAGGACGAGCTGGGGCCAATAGACAAGCGACGGAGTGCAAGGTGATGACGTCATCACGCTGCACTTCGTTGCTCAGAGTATTGGCTGGCACCCATTGTGTGCCAGACGTTAGTTTGAAGGGGGATGCCGGTCCCCATCTAAACTAATGGCATTGGCCAGAGATTAAAGGCGAGTCTCGGACGTTTTTTCCGCTGACAGTTGTGCGTGTGCACTCGCAGCCATCAGTCAGCATCAAAATCGACCATGCACTGCACGTGCCCACATGGGTTGACAGATCCCTATCGTCCCAAAGCTTGGTCGGCCAGAGAATGAACATGTCCGTAAATCACTGGCCGATGGCATTCATTTCAATGGGGACTAAAGGGACTGAAGTGACGAAGGGTACCTGCCGATACCCTGAGCGAGTGCAGGGTGATGACATCTATTGGCCCCGGCTCGTCAGGTGTATGGGGGCCTTTACAGACATGTCCGTTCTCTGTCCGACTGAGCTTTGGGCACCCGCGATCCACTTGGCTGAAAAAACGGGCACGGCTCGCTAGGTGTATAGGGGCCTTTACTCAAATATACTTGGTAAACTACAAGGCGATATGCTACAGGACAGGGAGTGAATTATATGCCCACCCATAGCTAGCATACTCTTATTGTCTAAACATTGCAGGGGGGGGGGGGGTTAAGAACAGATAAAGATTATATCCCAAGAAGAGGACAGTGAAGTTATCCTCTATATTCACCCAGGAAAGGGTCATTATATTGCATATGAACATTGTATTTTATATTTTATTCCCTTTTTTGTGGACATGCAGAGTCATAATATATCAGAAAGGACAATTTGGGCTAGAATGTACCTTTATATAGGCATGTCTGGCTAATGATTTAGTTAGCATGTATGAGCAGAGTGCCTGTACCGCACATGAATAGGGGAAGTGTGTGTGTACTGAATATGCATCACAGCAGATGGAGCTGGACTACAGCCAGGGTCTGGCACATGTTACAAAGTACTTAAAGCAGAACTCCAAACAACTAATCCCACAGCTGAAACACATTAACAGTTGTATTTGCTCAAATATTGTTTAAAGGAAATCAGACAATTCTGTAGTACAGTATTATTCAGGCTACACTAATTTTCACAGCCTTAAGCCCCCCATACACCTTTACATTACTCCATACAATTTCCTTTAGATCTTCCAACAACTATGTAGTAGAGTGGCATCCTGGGTAGAATACATAGTGATTTGTAGATTTAGAAAGCTCCTCATATTACATGGTCTTGGTAGAAGAAAAGTTGATTGTACAGAAATTGTATGGTAAGATTGTAAGGTGTATGGGGGGCTTTATGCTGTGCACCTTCTTGTGTCAGCTCCCTCATTCTTAGCCCAGGCATCTAGATGTATTGTCCCATTTTCTGAGCTTTTTCTTGTTTAATCCAGCTGTCTACAAAAGACATTTCCCTATTCCTGTTCTGATTATCAAGAATTTGTATTTTCTCCTACTTTAAACCTTTAGCCTGGAGACAATGGTCATCAAGACTATTGAGGTAGTCATACATGCATACAATATTGTTCAATAGATTTTTCGATTTACTTGTGCAATTTACATATTGACTAATATCAGATGTACTACCATACAGTATATTCAATGCAAAACGGATTACTTTCATTAAAACTTAAAAAACCTATTAGATATTTGCTTGAATTTCCAACTTGAAAAAAATCAAGGCTCTTTGGATTTTAGAACTATTGACTTGGACAATCCATTTTAAGTCAAACACACACAAAACTCAACCCGTTTATGACCAACTCAAGGCTTTGTATACGAGACAAAACCACAATCTTGTATTCCAGTGTCATTGATATCGATCTGGTCCATAGTTTGATGTTAGAACAGCTTCCATTCTACTAATTCTGGACATACAGGGTTCGATTTTTCCATTCTATTGGCCAAATTGAACATAAAATCGATAAAGCAGTGATGTGACGTGCTCTTAAATTCAGTCCATCTTTCAAGTACCTGATGAGTTTTTTGGGTTGTAACTATGGGCTTAGGATAGGAATCTATCGGTTTTGGTGAGGTGATTAAAAGGAAATTTAAATTGAATAAAATTGACCTAATGCAATCATATTTAAAATCTATCAAACGGAAGGGTTTCTATAAGTCAAGTCGGAAATTTGCATACATAGTTGAAATCTCGCAATCGATTCGTTGAATCAAGAATTCACAAAATTCACAGTTTTGACTTTGCAGTATGAACAATAATAAAAAAAGCAGTTTAAATAGTAACACAGTGCTTTTAAATCAGTGCTTAACCTCCTGGGCATTATGCATGCAAGCACAGGCAATCACGGGCGAGAACAATATTATCTGCAGCGATTTCCAGCCCGCCTGGAGGTCCTGTGCACAACTCCAAAGCCACCGGAGACTCCAGAGTTATGCTGAGACAAGGCGCCACCCCTCCATTACATGGAGGTCTATGACGCCGGTCTATGGTGCCGCCTACCCCCGCTGGCGGACTGGTAAGTTTCTACTGATTTAATTCAGCTGAGTTTCATGATGCATGAAATTCAGCCTGAGTTATCTCAGGCCAAACACCCAGGAGGTTAAACTGCAAGCAGTTAATGTCACCATAAATAGGCCCCAGATACCACATTACACATGGAACGGTAATGCTGAAGCACTTTAAACAAGAATATACAGTTGTATATGAAAAGGGAATTGCAATGTACTTATTGCTATAAACAATATAAGAAGAACACTACAACCAGATTTAAAAAGCAGAAGCCATTTTGGCCACATGGTCTATCACAGCACCACAAATATCACAAATCATGTCCATGGCATTGACATGACAATGCTTGTTTCAGTGAGCTACTTTTGCAAAATGCTTCATTTCTGCCTGTGGTCAAGGCATTGTCTCAGGGGAACAATTTATGTGTGTGGTGAATGGTTATAACAATGCTTGTTTGAGTGAGATACTAAAGCAAAATGCCACATTTCTGGCTGTTGTCACAGCACTGTGTAATAGAATAGAATGTGTGTGGCCTTCACATGACAATGCTTGTTTGAGTGATATACTTTAGCAAGATGCCGAATTTCTGGCTGTTGCCACAGTACTTTGTCATGGGAGTAATTTAGGTGTGTGGTGAAGACAATGCTTGTTTCAGTGAGATGCCTTAGCAAAATGCTAATTTGTAATGCTAAGCACTGTGTAAGGGAAGCAATTTATGTGTGTGGCGATGACATTTTCACAGCACTGTGTAGCAGAAATCATTAATGTGTATGGCAACAAATACCTGTTTGAGGGAGATACTTTTGCAAAATAAAATGTAACATCAGACATTCATTTGTATGATATTGACAATACTTTTTTAAACAAAATAAGTGTGCAAATTGCAATTTCAACTTTGACGATATTCACAATCAACACTATAAGTTATTTTTAAGACGAAACTTCGGTTTTCAGTTTAAATTTCAGGTCGATTTTCGACTTTTTCGATGAAAAGTCAGTATGGCACAGACAAATTTCGACTGTGTGAAATTTTGGGGAAAAGTGGAAATTTCTACAAAAAAATTAGCATTTCCTGAATTTTTGTACCATCCCTAATAATGGTAATCTAAGCACATTCAGCCAAAATAGCATGAGTAATGCCTGCCATACACACGCCGATGTGTGCAGGCAGACTACCCCCGATGTCGCTCCGGGAGGCTAACGTGATGACGTCATCACGTTAGCCTCCCATTGCATTCTGGGGCCCCACAATCGGCCAGGCACCCTTTGTGTGCCGGCCATAAGCAGCGATGGAGACGCCGTCTTCATTGCTGCTTATGGCAATCGGCTCCCATTGGCTCAGATTTTCCGACATGTCGGATCTCTGGCCGGCCGAGAAGTGGGGCGACAGGCATCTGTCGCCCCATGTGGGGACATGCCGATAAACGGCCGGATTTTAACCTGAGCCCGTCGGTCAGATTAAAATCCGGCCGTTTATCGGTATGTGTATGGCCAGCATAAGGTCAGGTACTGATGTTTGACTAGAAGCCCTGCATGGCTTGGATTTATCCCAAATATGACATGGTTGTCAGTTTGCTAAATAATCAATGCAATCGCCACTGTTTACCATATTAAAAAAGATTCAAGACAGCTTCAAGTGAAGACACATTCATGGTAAATACCCCTAAAAAATTACATCTGAATAAAAAAAAATGATTGTACTTAATGCCAAAATACAATATGTTTTTTCTGTGTTTCCTTTTTCAGAATTTTATGACATCTTATTCATAAAAATTCAATCTTAATAGGTGTGGGACCATGACTAAATCTTTGTATCTGGAACTATATCTTGTCCTCAAAAATGTTATGTTATGGGATCCCTTTTCTTCCAGACTAAGAGAGCTGGGTATGCATGTCCTGTCACTCAAACTCCCAACCGGTGGCCTTAATTTTCCATATGTTTCGCAGCCCCACCTCTCTAACTACACTTTATTGTTCTTCCTGCAGAGGGACGCTCCCCCTGCCTGTTGTCCCCTCTCATCTCTTGGCCTTGCTCCCCTCTCTGTCCCCCTTTAATTGCCCCTTCCCTCTATGCTTGCTTCACTTTCTGTGTTTATTTGATAATAATATCCCCCGGGGACGCCCTGGTTCCTTTGTGAACAGATCTGCACCCTGTCACACGCTTGTCACAATATCACGCGGCTGTTTTAGGCTATGATCTCCCGTGAAATCCTAGACACAATTACTGTGTCATAGTGTGAAGGAGAAGAGTCAGGGGTCAGCCCGGTCACACTAGGAGAATATGCCCCAGATCATGGGGGGGGGGGGCGCGAACTGAGAAAAGGACCGAATGACTGAGCTCTTGGCTGCCCACTTTGGCAACCAACTACCAGATAAACAGTAATGAGCTAACCTGTTTTCAATTTCAACCACTGCTTTATCTACAGCAAGAGCTAGGGGTCATTCATACCAACCAAAGGAAAGGAGAAGTGGAGGCTTTGCCCTTAATAACAAATCAAATACTAAAGGTGGGTTTACACGTGTAGATTTTTTCATTCGTTCAATGAAGCACAAACGATTTTTTTGTTGATTGAACAAAAATCTAGAATGTGCAATTCGGTCGATAGATTATTTTTGTTCGTCCTCGAACAGAAAATATTTAGAAAGGTCATCGAACATGTTGGTAAATTTTAATCTGTCGTAATTTCGAGTAAAAAACGAATGCACCCTAATTTCACTCGATATATCACTTCCGAACCCAAAAAAAACCTAACGATATTTAATTTATGGTTTGGACAATTTCTTTTCATTCAATATCGGTGATGAACAAATAAAAATCATATTTTAAATTTGATAAATGAACGAACAATGTTCGACAACTACATCAAACAAAATATCTAGTTGACGGTTGATTGACACATGTAAACCCACCTTTACATTTACCTTGAAACCTGGAAAAATAAATGCCTAATTCTCTTTGGTATCTATAAGCAGTAAAATACTTTCATATCTGCGATTGACACACCTTTTTGGAATGCTTGTTATTGACTGACATGTACTTGAAACATATTGGGTCCTCTAAAAACCAGATGTGCCTTGACGTATGTATTCATTACATTTCACATTACTTAAAGCTGTAAAAATGTAACTTACGGTTACAAAATAGTAGATTAATTTTAATATCAATTAACATGTGCATAAAGATCTTCAGAATCTATAAAATGATCATGGGATCTTTAAATCATTGGGATGCAGATATCTTTGGCAACACTTTTTTGGGTCAAAGAGTTAAGCCTGGCGTACACACGCTGATTAGCGGCCAATTTTGGCAAAATCGGCCGCCAATCGGCGTGTGCCCACATGGGGCGACAGTTCCCTATCGCCCCACAGCTCGGACATGTCCGATGTTTTCTGGCCGATGCCGGCCGATGCCGACCGATGCCATTAACTTCAATGAAGACCGGCGTCCGATGAAGTCAGCCCGGGAATGCAGCGTGATGACGTCATCACGCTGCATTCCAGAGCTCATCGGAGCTCGTCTGTCGGCACCCGTGTGTGGGTGTATGGCATGCTTTACTAATCTCATTGTTCTTAAAGGCCAGTCAAGATGATTATTATAGTAATATGGCAATTAGGAGGTTAAGATAGCAAGTCAACTTTGACTTTGAGCTAACATGGAATTGTCAAAAGTTGCATGTAATAGGTCTAATAAAAACCTCTTCAGGTACAATACATCTAGAAAGTATTTACAGTGCATCACTTTCTCCACATTTTGCTATGTAACAGCCTTATTCCAAAATGGATTAAATTAATTAATTTCTCAGAATTCTACACACAACACCCCATAATGACAACATGAAACAAGGTTTTGGCAAATGTTTAGAAAAAAAAAAGAAGAAATAATATGTACATAAGTATGCACAGCCATTTCTCAATACTTTGCTGATGCAACTTTAGCAGCAATTACAGCCTCAAGTATTTTTGAACATGATGCCACAAGCTTGGCACTCCTATCCCTGGCCAGTTTCACCCATTCATCTTTGCAGCATGTCCCAAGCTCCATCAGGTGCACAGCCATTTTTAAATCTTTCTAGAAATGTTCACCCAGATTCAAGTCTGGGTTCTGCCTGGGCCACTCAATGGCATTCATAGAGTTGTCCTTCAGCCAATTATTTGATATTTTGGTTGCTTAGTGTGCTTAGGGTTACTGTCCTGCTGAAAGATGAAGACCCCAGTCAAGTGTAGCCTGAATCAGATTTTCATCCTGGATGTGTCTGTACATTGCTGCAGTCTTATTTCCATTTATCCTGACTAGTCTCCCAGTTCCTGTTAATGAAAAACATCCTCACAGCATGATGCTGCCACCACCATGCTTCACTGTACAGATGGTATTGACCTGGTGATGAGCAGTGCCTGGTTTCCTCTAAACATGACGCCTAGAATTCACACCAAACAGTTAAATCTTTGTCTCAGCAGACCAGAGAGTCCTTCGGTCAAACTCTAGGTGGGCTGCCATGTGCCTTTTACTAAGAGATGGTTGGTTCGTGGTCACTGCCCTGATTAAGTATTTTCTTTCCTGACGGTTCAGTTTAGGAAGCACTTTGCACTTTGATACAATTCTGTCTCTGAGGTCTACAGACAATTGACTTCATGATTGTGCTCTGTACTGTATGTTTGTACTTTGACATGAACTGTCAAAGGTGGGACTTTTAATAGACAGGTGTGTGTCTTTACAAATCATGTCAAATCAACTGCAGTTACCAAAGGTGGACTCCAATTGAGTGGCAAAAGCATCTCAAGGATGATCAGGGGAAACAGGATGCATCTAAGCTAAATTTTGAGCATCATGGCAAAGGCTGTGAACACTTATTTACATTTGCCAAAAACTCTAATTTATGTTGTCATTATGGGGTGTTGTGTGTAGAATTCTGAGTTACAAAATTAATTTAATCAATTTTGGAATAAGGCTGTAACAAACCAAAATGTGGAAAAAGTGAAGCGTGGTGAATACATTCCAGATGCGCTGTATGTGCGGACACTTTTATGCATGCAATTTTTTAAATGACCTAGACCCTGGATGGTCCGACATAATAGGTTGCAGCAGGAGCAGTGGGAAGTCATAAGAATATCACTGAAGGGCAGTAACACAATTCAGTTATATGAAATACATATCAGCCACAGCTTAGCAGTTCAGCAAGTTTGTATTGTTATGATAACTTTATGTTTGTTCCAAGCATGTTGACTGTCTTGTCCCATATGTCCCATTTTATTAAACTTTATATTTAATATAGTGTCTTCCTGATAAAAAATCTATAGAAAAGTGATCCGAATGTGTAGCATGCGTACAAAGTTAAGGAAATGAAGCGACCGGTTGTGAATCGATCACATTATGTGTTCCAAAACAAAAAGTTTAAACTTATCGTTTTACAGCAATCTTTTTTTAAGTCAATTGAACAGAAAATTGAGCCAAGTATGCCTAGCTTAAAGCGGTTTTAGACTCAAAATATAAAAACAAATAAGCATACTTACCTACATGGAGTCAAAGCAAAGTGATCCCTGTAGAGAAAAATCCCATACTTACATCTTCCTCGCTCCTGCGCCGACATGCCTGGAGTGTCCTGTCCTCCAGTATGTAAGATGGAGGAGTGAGACTTTTCTAGTCTTGCTTTCTCCACCAATTCAGATCTGAATCCAGTGATGCTCCGCCCCTCCAGAATCACTGCATTCAGATCTGGCTGGCTGCAGGGCACACAGAGATTCAAGCTTTGTTCCCACATAGGCGATCAGCCACGGGGCCGATGCGATTTTAATCACGTGCGATGATCGTGGCTGATTGCCTTCATTAAGTGGAATAGGCTTCAACTAATGGTCTGCAATCGGCCGCGATCTGAAACGCGGGCCACTGCAGATTGTCCCTGATCGCGACCATAGACCTCAGTGGGTGCGGTTAAAATTTGTGTGTCATTTAAACCGTGCCCATTCACTCTCTATGGGCGCGATCAGGCAGGAGGGGCAAGATGTCCTGCCCCACCCCCCATTTCCTGGCTGCAATCTCACAGCCGCAATTCTAATTGCGGGAGCCAGCGGGAGACCGCAGCTCCTCTTGGCGATTAGAATCGCTGAAGTAAAGGTTATCCCAACTTTGGCGATCGTCCTCGATCACCAGCGATTTTTTTATTGCATTGCGGCGTTCGCGCCCATGCATTGGAATGGACTCTTCCCCACAGCCACGATTGGACATGATCGGCGGGGCCACGATTCTGCCTGTGATCTAAAACACAGCTCACCAAAGACATGAATGGACGCATTTAATTATCACGAATTGAGACGCAATTTTTAACGCTTTCCCATTCATTCTCCATTTGCCATACAAATCGCTAATGATCACCGCCCCGTGACTAGAATCATGTGGGGACATTGCCTATGGGAGGCAGACGTCAGAAGGGATCCTGCTGCGGCCGCACATCACAGAAAGGGTGGGGTGCCAGCGCATTTCGACAGATTTCACCATGTACGTATGCTTTCTTTCTTTTTTAACCTCCGGTGCCGATAATAGGAGGCAGGTACCGAGGTGGTAGGTCCGCTTTAACTCCACACTTGTATAGGAAAATCAGAACCTCCTTTCTCCTGGTAGTGATAGTCTAGCTAGGCTCTGCAGAATTATATTCATTTTCTCCACTTTCCAGTCACATTGTTTGCTCATTTTGCAGTCACAGGAAATAACTGCCCCCAAATAATTCTCCATATATAATTTTCCATATTTTAAATGTAATTTGATATTATTTTATTACATATATATTTGTTATATTTAATTATATATAGTATTCTAAAACCTTAACCCCACCCGCCACCTATAGCCTCTTGGTAACATATAAGTGCTCCACTCTGCTGTCTGTGAAGCCATGGAATCCCAAAGAGTAGATTCTAAAATTGTAGGCTTCCTAGATACATACTTTTCCTGGAAAACCAAGGTAAATACAGAATTTTATGATTCCCCTTTGTGAGCAAGCTATATTAACTTTGCATAGTTTTTATGTCATGCCAAGCCTTATCACTGTGCATGTTCTGCCAGGCTGGTACCCCTTCCTACTCACATGCACAGCCCAGAGCAACACAACACCACTACAAATAATGTAATAAGAGAATAGGGAGGGGGAAGGAAGGATTAAAGATTTCATGCATGCCTGATTTTTACAGTGTAGGTCTTCATACGCAGAGAATGGTCTTGAGTGTATGGATACTTAAAGGGGACTTTTATTACATCAAAGGGTCATTAGTGATAAATATTTTAAACTGTCCCATTTTAACAACACACTAGATATTTGGAAATCTGACCACATTTATACCCTTGCTAGCATAAAACATGCAAATTACTTGGGACAACAGAATATTGCTTGTCCTAAAGCAGAGCTGTATTACTGTATTGGGATTAGGAATCCTCATGCTGGCCATACACATGCCGATAAATGGCCGGATTTTAATCTGACCGACTGGCGTGCGCGCTCTCGCCGTCGGTCAGGTTAAAATCCGGCCGTTTATCAGGATGTGCCCACATGGGGCGACAGATCCCTGTCGCCCCACTTCTCGGCCGGCCAGAGATCCGACATGTCGGAAAATCTCTGGCCGATGGGAGCCGATGCCATAAGCAGCAATGAAGACGGCGTCTCCATCGCTGCTTATGGCCGGCACACAAAGGGTGCCTGGCCGATTGTGGGGCCCCAGAATGCAATGGGAGGCTAACGTGATGACGTCATCACGTTAGCCTCCCGGAGCGATATCAGAGGGCGATATCGCTCCAGCTCGGCATGTGTATGGCCGGCATAACACTCCCTTTTCCCAGATGTGGTTTGTTATGTGGAAAGAGCAAACAATTGGTAAGAGCCAAACCCACCACAAAAGCAAACTTGACAGGTCTGGGTGCAGAAAAACCCTTATGCACTATGACAACTGAAATTCTTCCTAATGTTAATGAAAAATATGGAGTGCCTAAGGGTGCCAAATTTGCTCAGAGGTCCAGGTACAACGGAAGGCACAAAGATATGTTGAAAAATGCATTGCTGTGCTTTCAAGTCAATTTCAATCAATTCCCACTTGCCTGAAAGCTATTTTCTTCTGAATGCATACACCTGGCCTTTGCTGAGTATTAGTATGAACTGAAATGTTTGTCTAGACCCCAGGTGCCCAACCTGTGGCCCTTTGGGCATTGTTCAGAGACCCTCCTTGCTGCCATGAAACCTAACTGTCAATGCATAGAGTATAGGAACTCACCTGTCTTCCAATCCCACGCTGACGGGTCCTTGTCTAGGATCTTCTTGCAGCAGAATGAGGGGGATTGGTGAGGGACTCGCTCAGGCTCTGACTGAGCATGCTAATTGGCATATGCGAAAGCCACATGGGCAAAATGTGCATTACCATACTACAGTATTCCCTAATGCTTGAAGTATTATTTAAAACAAGTTTTGTAATTTAAAAATAATGTAATGTAGCTATGCATGCTGTCCTCCTTTTATAAAATGCTTCTACAAGTCAAAATAGATTGAAAATGTTATGTGCGGCTCTTTAGTGATGCAGAGGGTCTCACTTGTGGCCCTCCATATCAACTGAGTTGCCCACCACTGGTCTAGACAATCTTTTTATTTTGTTGTTGAAGTTTTATTGATTTCTTCAATATGTGACAAGTTGAAATATGTACGGGAAAAACAGAATATCGCCCAGAAGTTCCTGTATTTCAGTAATTTATCTTAAAATGTGAAAGTAATATAGACTGATTACATGCAAAAAAGGATTTTAAGACTTTTTTTACTATAATGTTGGTGATTATAACTTACAGCTTATGATATTAGAAAAAATCAATAAACAAAGTTTTTAATTGGAAAAATGTCAGACCTTATACGGTTCTTGGTTTGGGCCCCTTTTGCATCAATTACTGCCTCAATGTGGTGTGGCATGGATGCTATCAGCCTCTGGCACTGCTGAGCTGTTATAGAAGACCAGGATGCTTCAATAGCGGCCTTCAGCTTTTCTACATTTGTTAAGTCTCATGTCTCTCATCTTTCTCTTGGCAATGCCCCAGAAATTCTCTATAGGGTTCAGGTCAGGCGAGCTTGCCAATCAAACACAATAATCCCATGGTCATTGAACCAGGTTTTGGTACTTTTGGCAGTGTGGGCAGGTGCCACGTCCTGCTGGAAAATGAAGTCAGCATCTCCAGAAAACTCATCTGCAGAAGGAAGCATGAAGTGCTCCAAAATCTTCTGGTAGACGGTTGAGTTGGCTCTGGACTTAATGAAGCACAGTAGACCAACACCAGCAAATGACATGGCTCCCCAAATCAGCACAGACTGTGGAAACTTCACACTGGAATTCAGGCAGCTTGGATTGTGTGCCTCTCCATTCTTCCTCCAGACTTTGGGTCCTTGGTTAGTTTCCATCCCTCTACTCAACTATTTTAGGGGTTTCACAAGTGGTAAGCCATAATCATCAAAATTATAACAAATAAAGAATTGAAATATCTCGCTTTGCATGTAACTAGTCTTTTTCAAATATTAGCTTAATCTTTTATATTTAATTACTAAAATACAGGAACTTTTAGACAATATTCACATTTTTCGCAAATCACCTGTTTGTATTTGTACTGTTGAGCAATGTCAGAGATTAAAGAGAGAATTAAATACAAACTGTTAGACGTGCCCTTAAAGCAAGAGGTAAGAGGAATCTGTCAATGGGGTTATGTTTCTAAGGTTATATTTTTCTGCCTTTGTCTGTCTTCCCTACTCTATCCCAAATATAAAAATAATATTTTTTTGCCATCCATACACTGTGCTTCCTCTAAGCATGAGTGAGAGTCCATGACACAGACAATAAAGATTCCCAAAGAATCTGAATCCAAATGTGAACAGAGGCTTTATCTTTGTTTTAAGAAGAAAATAAGAAAATTTACTCTAAAAGCAGTGCCCAGAAATGATAGACATCCTTCATGTTTCCCTCCTTGCTTACATATCATGTTATGCTTTGTACTGTGCCTGTTATGTTCTATGTACTTCTACATACAAGAGGAGAACATTACTATATTGGTATGAAATGCCACCAAATCTCCTAGGACCAGCAGTAAATCACACACTGCATACAGTGCTGCCTAAAAGTATGTGAACCCTCCAGACATGGTCACTGTTTGTGCAAAAA
>CM070038.1:51750152-51763852 GCA_036250615.1 Ptychadena robeensis
CAGAAACATCTACACCACTTGAGGGGTTCACATACTTTCAAGCAGCACTGTATATATAGTTAGGAGGCCGTAGACCCATGGCTGCATATATCAGTATGTGTACTGCAATTTTGATGCCCAGTTTGAACTAGACTAGAAATGTGGACTGAGTATGACTATCAAGTGGCAATTATGAAACCAGTGAGCACATTTTTGTTTACCTTCTTTATTCATGATCAGACTATAAACTTAGTCATAGATACTTTACATGAAGCTGAAAGCAGGAATGAGCAATAATTGTCAGAACTCAGCAGTCCATGAGCTAATAATTAGTGTTACCTCCAGATCATACTGGTGGTGAGAGTGTATGTCGATCGTTTAGACAAGCAGGCTTATCATATTTGTGTGGGTATGTTTATGTGCTGAACTAAACAGGACATATGTAATGGATGTAACTGTCATCAAATATTTACAGCCAGAATTAAAGTAACCCTTTCTATCCCCAGACCATTCCAACAAATTATTACAATTGTCTGCTTAGAAATCTTGCCCTCAAAAGGGAAGAGGCCATAGCCAATTCACTAACTTCACTCAGAGAAGCTTACTATCACACTCTATGAGACAGAAGCCGATCATCCAGCAGTATCACCAAAATATAATTTTGAGACCGAACCAATCTCTGAGGCAATAGTCAAAGTGGTGTGCATAAAGGTAATATACTTTTTAAATATAATTTGACATAAGGGGAGAAAAAGAACGAATGACTGCCAAATGTGGAGCATCGGGTCACCCATCCACAATCCCAGTACAGATGAAAATGTTTAAATAGGTAGGGCAGCAGTGCCACTAAGACAATACTTTAAAACTATGCTCCTGGGCTGAACTTGTAGTACTGAGAGTGGAAGAGGCTTTACAAAGGTCTTCATCATATAACAAAGCAGTTATGTGTTTGAGTGGTAAATACCTCCTTTAGCAGCAGATTATACAGGAGAGATCAGATACATTAGATCAGTGGTTCCCAAACTTTCTAAACCGACTTTTTTATTTCTGTTTATCGAGCCTCGCTCTCCATTCAAACACTGGTTCAGAATGATGGCCAGCGCCCCCCATCCCCCGGGAGCACATTCGCACCCCCCAGGGGGGCCTGTGTCCCCGTCCAAAGTACAGGTATGTCTGCTCAGCTCCTATCTGCAGCTGCCTGCTTCTCTTCCTCAGAAGCTGTGAGGAGGAGGGGTGTGTGCAAGCAGTTCCTCCCTCTCCCTTCATGCTAGGCTGTCAGCTCACTCAGTCTCAGTGACTTTGGAGCCTGTTCTCACGGCCGGGGTCCCTAGATGTTGTCCCCATAGCTGCTCGGGCCCTGACGACGGCCTAAGCAGCTAGGGGGACTCGACAGACAGTGCTGGTACAAAAAGGGTGCCCAGCTGAATGTGACCTGATGTTTCGGCCAATTGACCGCGTGCGATGACGTCATCACGCACGGTTGATCGGCCAAAACATCGGGCCACAATCTAAACCTAGTACAAAACAGCTTAATATTGGATGATGAGTAGGTGTCATCAATCCAAATACCAGAAAATTCCCCTTGGGTAAGCAGGGGCTAGGGGACTTTAAGGGCTCAGGAGGTGACAACAGTTAGTCAGGTATAGTCATGCATAGAGGTTTAATGACGATAAAATAAAAACAACAGCATCAATCGGCACACCATTTGGTTGATATTGTACATGCATTGAAATTGGTATGTGTTAGATACAGTTCAACAGAGTAATATGGAGTGGAATATCTGGGGTGCGGAGTCTAAGGGACTACCCGGTATTAACCAGAGCTCCCTGCGAAGGGAGTTGGATTTGGCTGCGGGTAATCCCCAGGTCGCAGTCCCCAGAAGCACCCAAGCAAGCTGGCAAGCTGAATAGGTACGAGGTATCAATACGGAAGTCTATATACACTTGCCAAGGTCGGTAGCCGGGAGGTCAGACGGGAAGCGGGTATGCAGTACCGAGGGTTGAGGCGAAAGCGTAATCCACAAAACAAGCCAGGGGTCAGGAGCCGGGAGGTCAGACAGGATGCGAGTATGCAGTACCGAAGGTTGAGGCGAAAGGATTGTCCAAGAAACGAGCACAGGGTCAGGAGCCGGGAAGTCAAACAGGAATCACAATGAATACACATAGGAGCACAAAGTCCAGGCATCTTCCTGTCAGCTGATCCTGCTAGATAAACATCCGGAGGGAGGAGCAACTGAGGAGGAGTGCAGGAACAGAATGTCCAGCAGAGGGAGCTCCAGAGAGGCTGGAAGGTTAATCCAAGGTGTCCCGGATATCAGAGCTGGAAGCAGACACAGATCCACCCGTCCTGTTAGGATCTGTGACACCCACTCACTTACCTTCTATGCACCAACGATGTGCAGAAGATAAAGCCCAGAAACAAAGAGGAGGGGATACAGACAGGTATGGTTTAAAATAAATAGAGAAGACTATGTAAAAATCCTATCTTTAGGAAAACCTTTTGACCCAACAGGTATTATTTTCAATATTTAGACATATAACAGAATACATTCAATATGTCTATTTAACAGACATAAAAATAAGTTCTTTATTAGAGTTTACACTTTAATCTGAGTTAAGAATTGAGCAACATTGTCAAGGGAAGGGTTTACTGTGTTCCCCCGAAAATACGACAGTGCCATATTACTTTTTGCTCCCAAAAATGCCCTATGTCTTATTTTCGAGGGATGTCTTTTTTTTCATTGGAGAAGAATACAGCACTGGGGTATCAGGGTGGGGGATCACTTAAAATGACACGGGGGGGGGGGAGGGGGGAAATAAAAATGGCACAGGAGACTCACAGAGGGGGATTACCATTTTAGTAACCTCGTTTGGTCCTCCTGTGTCATTTTGATTGCCCCCTCTGATCCCCCCTGTCCAGAGGTATAGTACCATATCTTCGGAGGTGCCTTATTTTCTGGCGGATGCCTTATATTTCAGCGTGAGGAAAAAACTTAAGGGTGCCCTATTTTCGGGGAAACAGGATACTTTAAAGTTTTAGTTTAAGAATGATTTATTTAAAGATAACTGCTCCTAGTCTGAAAGTCTCTGAAAAGAATGAATGTCACGGACTGTATAAAACCAGCCCGATTTGTTAACCATCTTTGCCTTATACCAACAGCAGCCTGGACACGAAACGATAAATTTCACGCTGCCATATAGTAGTTACATTCACAGCACGGGCTTTGCTCCACCATACAGCTGTTCTCTGTTATGGGACTTTTTATAGTGTCCTTTTTGTACAGCTGTCCCCTCCCCATTCTAGTCTCTGTTACTGTAAAACAGCTTTCAGCATAGATAAGTATCACAGATTAGGTTTGGTAATTACTCCCTATTCCCTTCTCCCCTGTGGTATCTGGTATGGTTACAAGTCATGTGAAGAATGTATTTTTTTAATTTGTATGTATATAAATAAATTCCAGTTACTATATCCATCTTTTTTCATTTTTAAATGGCTGCTGTCTGTTTTAAGTGTTAAGCCTCTCGTGGCAATTTTAGGCATGTTTTACAGGCTGGAACAAACATGTTAAATTGCTGCTAAATTGCAGCTGTCTGATGTCTGTGCCTATACCTCCCATTTCTCCAGCACTTATACGCACATACACCAGTAATTGCTCCATACTATTTGAAGTTATATACTAGCAAGTTATCGGGTAAGGAGGGTCATGTGATCTCTCTTATCGACTGCTATTATATTCTATTGCCCTGCTGCAAAATAAAAACTTTTTAGATAAGGCATACCCGTCAAGTCTGGGCATTAAAAAACCGGGGGACGTACAGGAAATGACATTAGTAGCGTCACTTCCGGTATAGGGATCGTGGTTCTTCCGCATTCCACGTACCGGAAGTGACGTCACTTTCGTCTTTCACCGGCCTTTTAGATGATCTAGCAGGGAGAGGGCGTTAATCTCCCTGCTAATGTCCCACCGCGCTTGTACTGATAATGTGCGGGGCGGGACAATAGCAGGGAGAGTAAAGCCCTCTCCCTGCTAGATCAGCTCGATTTCAAGAATCTGGGAAAAATCCGGGATATCTTGAAATCGGGATTTGGCCAGGAAAGCCACATAAAAACATGACTTTCCCGGCCAAAACGGAAGGCTTGACAGGTCTGGATAAGGTTGCCCTTAAAGAACAGATTAATACATATGTTTACCAACATAGCAGAGCTGTGTTGTTATCCTAAATAGCAGGGAGTCCTCTGATTGATATAAGGCTGCACTTCCCATATTTTCTTAACATTCAAAGGACAGACATTCAATTTCAACCAATGAATGCATCAAGCTAAAAAATAACCTTATGTCTTTTCAATGTTTTCATCAAATCTTCCATAATCTAACTACCATAAATGTACTGAAAATATACAATAGTGTAATGTTATCTTAATGCATAGAACCAAGGGAGTTTTATTCACATTTCAGTGGTGTAGGGTCCCTTTTTTGATTCTGGGAAAAAAATCTTATTTTTCGAATTTCTGCCTATAAATATACTTCTGGTCCTGTAATGAAGTGGTTTTACACTTTATTGTATATTTCCTGTGTATATATGTATTGTGTATATAGACCATGACATTCTGTAAATGTATGTGTATATAGCTTTATCCTCTTTTAGTACCCTGTCCACTATCCACATGGCGAATGGCAGAGATTGCCTTTGGACCAGGGCAGTCTCTCCCTCATCTTGCCCAAATGGGTTAAGCAGATTCCAAAGAGGTGCCATGTTGGCTAGGGTGAGAAGAAGCATACCTCCCCTTGCTACCTTAACTGGACTTTTCTTCATATCCTGAGTAAGAGCCATCAGGCTCCACTCCTCTTAGCAGCTGGTTAGAATTGTGTTGGATCCTTAGACCCTATGCTTGAACCCTATCCCTGCCGTGCGGGTGGTGGTAATGTAAGGTTGTATACACTCCCTTAGTAAAACGTTAACCCCTAACCAGCTGTAGACATTCACTTAATGTGTGACAGTGTGTATGACTGATGACTGGTGATTTTGTACATAGGCATCCTAAAAATCCAAAAATAGAATGGTTGCTCCAGGAAATTTCCCCAGGTTCCTTGAAAACACAGACCAGGAAGTGCATTCCCCCTGTGGCAACATACGGGGGAAAAAGAAAGTATGGACTAAACTTATCTGAAGGAGATGCTGGAAGGAACTTCAGGAAGCTATTAATGAAAATGAAGGTTTTGAACATATGCTAAGCCTTTGATTGTATTTCTTTTTAAGACAGCATAATGGTACACAAGTCATACTAACGTTTTTTTTTAAAGATCTTTTTATTCGATTTTTGCATTATACAACAAACAAATACAATAAAAAAGGGTACCCCCCCCCCCCTTCCCCTGCCCAACGTCTCTTATGTTGTAAGAAAAAAAAATGCTGGAATTCGAATCCGCCACAAAAGAGAAAAAAATAAAAGGGTAAGTCCACATCCTGGAAGGGTAAAACAAAAAAGGGCATTAGATCACACACACCGGATCACCCGTCACGTCACCCCGGAGATACTGGTGCTGTGTCATTCTTCTTCATCCATGGACCCCAAATTTTATCAAATTTCTTGGGACACCCACGTTGCTCGTACATAATTTTGTATAGGGGAATAACCCCATTAACGGAGGAAAGCCACCCACTCAAAGAGGGAGGGGCCGGCCTCTTCCATGCTAGCAAAATCAATTTCTTGGCGTAGAAGAGTAAGATGCGCAACAGTTGTTTGCGGGCTGGTGACATGGTTAACGGGTCCAATAACCCCAATAGACAGACCTTAGGGTCCATAACTATAGGCGCCCCAAGAGTGAAATGCAAGTGATCCAGAATCTGCGTCCAGAACAACGTAATACAAGAACAATCCCAAAAACAATGCAGGAAACTCCCCACAGAGGTACAGCGAAAGCAAGTGGGGGTGTCCAGCAAACCAAGCGAATGCAATTTTTCAGGGGCATAGTATATTTGGTGAAAATTTTTTATTTGAGTCACCTTGTCCCTAGAGGAGAGCATTGAGGACATGTAAGTGTCCTCGAATTCCTCCCAGTCCTCATCCTGTATGGTGGGGAGGATAGCTACCCACCTGTCTTTAGCCTTTTCATATTTGGGAAAAGAAATACCCATCAGAAAATTATAATAGTAAGAAACCAGCTTGAAGTCCCCCTTCTCCAGAAACAGCATCTCCAATTTGGAGACCTGCAGGGCCAGGCCAGCCAGACCGTGGTGGGCCTCGATAGCATGCCGTAACTGAAAATACTGGTAAAAAGAGTTAGGGGGCAGATGAAAGTCAGCCCTGAATTGCTCAAAGGATTTAAACGTCCCTGCCAAATAAAGCTGACCCATCGTCACAACCCCCAATCTTGTCCAGAAAAGAGTGGAGGGATGGTCATACAGATCGGGTATTCGTGGGTTGAACCAAATGGGACAATTAGGGGATAGCTGCCAATTCACCGTCCCACAAACGCTGCCCACCCTCTGCAACAGGGAGAGTGTGGAGCGGATCATGGAGGTAGCTAAAGTGGAGGATGGGAGTCCGCGGTAGGGCAACCTTCCCAAGGATCCATAGGCTTCCGCCAGGTAGCATACTAACGTTTTTAATGTGCAATACTGTTCATCTTAAGTCTTATAATACACTAGTTGTCATGTTAGAAAAAGATCAGGTGGCAGAATGATCTGGGGACATGCAAATATATATAAATATTAGGACATCGACACAATTCAAAAAATGTGGGCGCTATACACCACCACAATGGATTTGGAATCAAACAAATGTTATTTAACTGCAGACTGCAGCTTTAATTTGAGGGTATTTACATCCAAATCAGGTAAAGGTATAGGAATTACAAAAGTAATGGGACAGAATAATAATCATAAATCAAACTTTCCCTTTTTAATACTTACTTCAGGCTGTAAAGCCCCCCATACACCTTCAGATTCCTCCATACAACTTTCATGAGACCTACCAACAACTATGTAGTATAGTGACCTCCTGATAGAATACATAGTGATTTGAAGGTGTAGAAAGGTCCTCCTATTACATGGTTTTGGTAGAAGAAAAGTTGGTTGTACAGAAGTTGCATGGTAATTGTATGTGGTGTATGGGGGGCTTTAGTATTAAAAAATCCTTTGCAGTGAACTACAGCCTGAAGTCTGGAATGCATAGACATCACCAGATGCTGTGTGTTCATTCCTGTTGATGCACTACCAGGCCTCTACTGCTGCTGTCTCCAGTTCCTGCTTGTTCTTGGGGCATTTTCCCTTCAGTTTTGTCTTCAACAAGTGAAATGCATGCTCAATCAGATTCACTTTCCCTTAAAACCATGTGGTGAATTCTCTGCATTCACTCTGGTGAAGTCTTCTCTAGATTGACTTTAACACACATACACCTACCTCCTGGAGAGTGTTCTGGATCTGGCCAACTGTTGTGAAGGGTGTGTTCTTCACCAGGGAAAGAATTCTTTGGTCATCCACCACAGTTGGTTTCTGTGGTCTTCCTGATCTGTAGGTGTTGCTGAGCTCCATCTTTTTAAGAATGTTCAAAACTGTTTTTTGCCATACCTAATATTTTTGCTATCTTTCTGATGGGTTTTTTTTTTTTACAGCCTAATGATGGCTTTCTTCACTGATAGTGGCAGCTCTTTGGATTTCCATGGAACAACTGAATGCCAATTGTCCCATTAATTTTGTTCCCTTAACAAGTGGGTTGTATTTATGCAAACTGTTGTAATTCCTACACCGGTTACTCGATTTTGATGTTAATACCCTCAAATTAAAGCTGACAGTCTGTAGTTAAAGTACATTGTATTTTTCTATTGTGGTGGTGTATAGAGCGAAAATGTTAGAATTGTGCCAATGTCAAAATATTTATGGACCTGGCTGTAGGGCATGATCAGTGTCAGGGAGTTTCAGAACACCAAACTTTGCAGCATACACCATCGCATTCCTATGGGGTTCCAATTGGTCATTGATAATGAAACCAACTATTAATAGCAACAAAGCAGGGAAATATTTTAGGTGTATGATAATTATTACCCCTTTGTTGTGTTTCAGCTTTAAGGCTACAATTTTAGGGTGACTTTTACATGGCTGACATTTTTGCAGCTTCCTAAATAACCTTTAATTTGCCCTTCTCCCAGAGGTTTAAATCCTTCTCATAATCTGAAAGAGAATTAATGTGTATCCATACTGAATGATCAGGAGAGTAAAAGACCTGATGTATAAATTAAAAACCTAAACATTAAAGGGACATTAGAGGTGCTTTTGCTTTGTCTTCGTCAAGTTGATGTTTCTGGAGCATTTACCATAGATTTAGGGCACATGTGGGCCATAAACGGGAAACCATAATGGTTTACGGACAATTTTGTTTAAAGCTGACCTTCAAGATAAGCGAATCATATCAATGTAAAAGAGAATTGCATTCTCATTGAAACCTTGGTGTGCTTTCTGTTTTCCTTCCACATTTGTGCAGTAATCCAAGGTAATACATGTGTTCTGTGTTCTGAAAAGACCAGTTACTGCTGCGTGCTCTATACTTGTGCAATGTAACTGGTCATATAGCCACCCACACTTTACCGCTAGTGATCATAGCAGAATTTTTACTAGTTCACTTGGGAGTTAATTATAATCCACTAAACATGGTATCTGATCTCCAAACTTTTGTAAAAAAAATTAGGTTGAAAGTTAAGTCAAGATTTTGATGTGAAAGGTTTTGACTTGACTTTATTTATGCAAACTGTTGTAGGGCAATTTTCTTCAGCAATATGGAGCTGACATTAGGGCATCTAAATTTTAATTTTTACTTGGTATAAGTAAGGGGGGGGGGGTTTGACATTTCAAAAAATATAAGACAGTGCCTTATCATCGGGGAAACAGGGTATAATCCTTGTGCTGTCCCTGTATGGAACAGTTTAGACTTGGGAGGTAAGAAGCAGCACAAATAGCCAATTAGTTGTGCTACATGGCAAGAAGCATGAGAATAAGAGAGGGCAGCAGAATGGCAGAGAGCTGCTGCTTTCTTTCATTGTCCAATCACGGACTTGGAAAGGGTTTGTGTTACCAAACTGTCCATAACTAGTCTAAATCTCAGACCTGGGCTGTTTAAAATATTTCATAGCTGTGCATAGTTGGTTGCATGGAGTTCAGGTTCAAGCTGTTGATTTCATTTCACTTGAAAGTAGTGAAAGTATTGGTGTGCACAATATAAAACAACACTTGCTTCCATGAGTTTTATGGTTTTACTCTTGTAAACGAGTGTATCTAAACCCCCAAAATTGCAGCTTACCAGTCCTTGGATGTGGTAGCTACGTTACTTTTAATGTTGTGATCTTGCCATAAATCTATCAGTTTTTCTTTGAGCTTTCAAAAGTACAATTTTATTTTTGAGTAGATGCACTGTAAAATATTTGTAAACCCAATCATTATTCACATAAATGTTTAACAGCTGAGGTCCACAGATAATCTCCCTATCCCTGCAATTGATACCACCTAACTTAACACTATAAGGTAATAATTTTGTTTCTTAGGTGCATTTGTACAGTAATTTTTCTTACCTTCTACATCAACCCCATGTGGCACTTGGGTTGTGCTTGTTCTCAAGGGCCCTGCCTTAGGATCATAGGATGAGGTAAATATCTATACTATTTACTTACCTCTAAACATTTTTTAAACCTTGCAAAGTGTGGGGTCAACCCACCTGCAAGATATACAATAAAATATTTTTCTGTTCACTTAAGTTTATTCATAGTAACGCAATTCTTTTTTACAGACACGATCTACCATAAAATGATGGAAATTAAGCAAAATATTTACAGGTGCAAAATATCAGTTGATCATAAAAGTATCCAAATAGTTTTTAGGACCCTTTAGCACTTGCATTAACGCAAGGTCAACAGGTTTCCTATAAGGAAAAATGTATGCATATATGGCAACTTTAAAAATGCAATGCAGCCACTGCTGCATGTTGGAGTCAGAATGTATACACAAAATATTTTTTTAAAGGGGATGAAGCTGCTGTCAATCATCCTGAAACATGGATCATCATATTTACAAATTTAGTAGCCCCATTATCATAGTCAATATACAGATGATAATTCAAATTGATTTCTTAAAAACGTTCTAAATGCCAATTAGAGGATTTTTCAGACATAGCAGGATCAGTGTAAAATTTTTGGATTCGAGGCATCCAACAAGGTGAACCATCTTGTAGCAGAAGGCTCTGCTGTGGCTTACAGAACACAAGATGGGGATTTTGTGGATCCTGTGTGGTATTTCTGCAATGGAATCTGTGATAAGTCCCCTGACAATCTTCCTTCTTCTAAATTGGCTGCAGTCCTGACCAGACCTACCTCTATGTTTGATGTCTAAATCACACGCCTGTGGTGCACAGACAGAGATTCATTTGTGAAAGCAGTCTGATTTTTAATGGTGCCAAAAACGTTCTATTTATTTTTGGATAGAGTAGGGAATAGTTAGAACCAATGACATAATGTAATTGCTGTCTGGGCAAGATCCTGCTTGGAAACATTTGTACCTAGCGTTAACGCTAGCCGAGCTGCATTGTGGTAATGCAACGCAAACAAGGGTAGTGTTAAAGGGTCTATAAACCCTTTAAACATTGGACAATTATAGCTTCAAAGCTTTTGTGGCAAGATACCTTAATGTCTGATATCTCAGCTGTTGTATAGACCTGGATAGCAAAGCACTACATCATCTCCTCAATGTTAATAAAACCTGATGGAAATTGAGCATAACATCCTGTTTAAACCCAACTTTCTGACAGGTTCGCTTGGGATTTGGATCGATTTGTATACAAAGCTTACACCTTTGCTAAGGAATGGAATTGGTTTTGCATCAATTAAACTCGGGGTTAAATGATTAATCAATATTTGCTTAAAAGAAGTCCATTGATTTAAAAATCTGTGATGCATGTGTGGCTAGCTTCATGGTAATGGTGATCAGGAACCAAAATGTAATCTTCATAATAAATCACCTTTGATCATTAAAAATAAGGTATTTGTCTAATTTCCATTACAGACCCAAAACATAAAATAATGTATTCCTTTTTTTTAGGATATTAAGCATAAACATGCTGGCCATGCCAGTTTGTCCCTTTAGTCAAATAACAAATGTGTTTCTTGTATGAATTCAACCAAATATAGTTATTAATTCCAACAACACCAACAACTATTTCAGGTGTTTCAGGTCAGAGCAATGTATAGAAGACATGGCCTCTATAAAGTACAACTACATTTCCAACAAAGCTGAACAAATATGCAGTAAAAGGAAATGATAAAAGACTTTTCACTTTTCACTGAACCTGGTTACCCACCACCTGAGGATTTTAAGTATCCCCCCCCCATCTTTTGTTCCATGTTCCATAATACAAAATAAAATGCAAAAGGGAGAGTTGAAGAGAGTAATTCTGTTCAAAGCAGGTGCAGAGACCTGAGAACTTAAAAGTAGAGACCAACAGATTAATCCTGCGAATAGCCCTAGGTCTGTGATGTGATATATTTTTGAACTTTTTTTCCCATACACTTGCATAGATAAATGTTTCAAACTACATGCTGGAAATCAAGGACAGATGATAGCCAAGTTATGTAAAGCAATAGAAAAACAGACAGCTTAAAAAAGACAAAAACAGAAAGAAGTAATAACTTACAGGAGTAGAAAGGGTCAGAGGGAAAGAGCTAAGAGTCTTCACTCCACAAGGGAACATGACCCAAAGGAGAAGAATCCGCTGCAGGAATTAGAAACGGAAAGAAAGTGAGCGAGGGTGGAGAATAGGAGGGGGATCCATTTATACACTTGGGGTGCTTTTTTTGGGGAAAGGTATTTTTAGAAGATTCCCTTGCTCTCACACTATAGCCCCGTGCAGGGTGCGGCTGGTGTTCGAAAGTCGCCAGGGCAAAGTGCCAGGAGGAATTCTATTTGGGAGTGAGAAGAAAACGGACGCCAAGAAAGAGGGGGACACAGGGACAGGAATCCCAGCCATGTGGGAGGGCCAGAGGAAAAGTTTGTTCCTAAGTCAGGATTTAGAAACAGCTTCCAGAGATAGAAGGCGAGCCGCGACAGCTATTTATAGAACGTGGTTGGGTCAGGACAGTTTCCTGCTTCTTAAATACAGACAACTCCTCTTACAGCTTTGAGACTGGTGGGGACATGCCATCCTGCATATGTTTATGTTCAGGCAATGCTTACACATAGACACTACAGTACAGATCAAGGATGCTTGAATCCAAATCAAAGGAAATGTTTAAACAAAAGATAAATAACAACCAGGGGTATGCTGAAAAATTGGGTGGGGATTAAAAAGGATGGATTCATTGAATATTCTGTATAATAACGATAAGACTGAAAATAATTAGATAATAGAAATGAGTACGTTAAAAGGTGGTTTAACATTTCTTTCTGTTAGGGGGGTGTGGGATAATTCTTGGGTTTCTGTGTCCTAAGTCTGTGTAGTACAGGAAGGATTCAAATGAATGGGCTGCTCCTTTACTTAAGGGGCAATGCATGGCAATACACATAAATTGAATATACCGGTATGCTCCAATTTGATATGTAAAAGCTGAACTGTTTGTAATAAAGTTATTAATACTTGCAGTGGGTCCACTGCTTAAATGATCTTAAGGTCTACAATGCCCTTTGACACACTTGTCACCTTCTCCTTTTGAGGAAGACTTGTTTGGGTGCTTTATAAAATGACCCTAGTCTGTGACAACATCCCCCATAATGCAGAGCTTATAGCATTGCATTGTAGAAGAAGGATCTTGAGGACCTGCTCACATTCCAGAGCTCAGGGCTAGAGGACAGCACTTGGAGCATAGGATCAGGCAAGTAAACCTAAATGAGCATTCAACCCTTGCAGTGTCATGGGGGACCCAATGTGAAGGTTAAGCTGGGCACATACGGCTCGACTTTCCTCCAGATCGAAGAAGCGGCACGATGATGTCATCGCGATGTGGACGAGCTGGCCCGATATCGAGCCGAGCCAATATCGAGCTCCTTTGAGCGCTATCAAATGGATGGCTAAATTTTTTAATAGATTCAAGCACAATCAAACTCCATGAGTGTGTGCGGGGCTCAATTGTGCTTGAATCTATTAAGAAATTAAGCCGTGTATGCCTAGCTTTAATAACTTAATACCTTTTTTTAGCTGGGGCTCAACTTTAATAAATATATCATTGAAAGTGTTTTGTTTTGTTTTTTTAAGCTAGGAATATGTGGCTCGATTTCCTAATAGATTCAAGCACAATTGAGCGTGGTGCATGTTCACGGAGCTCGATTGTGCTCGAATCTATACAAAATTTGAGCCATTCAGCTCAAGCTCGGTCGAAAAGGGTCCCAACATGGTGGAAAACCCTGTTCATTTTCCATTCAAAATATCAGACGGTCATCCAGAGTAGTGGGTGGGCTGGCAGTCACAGAAGTGCTGCAGCTCGATATCTGGCCAGCTTGTCGCCATACCGCGGTTGGATTTCCTCGATCTGAAGGAAAGTCCAGCCATCTGTGCCCGGCTTAACTTTGAATGCAATTTACATATACACTATGACTTGTGGATAAGAGTGCAACGGATGGCAGGCAGAGGTGAGCTATGAACGGGGATCCCGGTATAATCTGTGGAAGTAGTTTCAGATGTGTACTTTGGACAGTTGTAAGCTGTAGACCTACACAGATGTCAACTATTAACGGGGGGGGGGGGGGGGG
>CM070038.1:51764433-51776324 GCA_036250615.1 Ptychadena robeensis
GAAAATTTTGATTGATTGCTACCACTCGAGTGAAATTAAAATATGATTCTTGTGCCGACCACTTGTGATTAATCCAATCAATTAGCATACTGTTCAACTGGTCCGATCAAATTTCGATCGAGCAAATTGACAATTTAAATCGAATTTAAACTATAGTTCAATGTGGACATTATTCAATTTTCAATCGACCGACCAATAAATCGATCGAATTACATCCATTGAACAGTCAATTGAACCATGTATGGCTAGCTTTAGATAGAGAAGCTTAGACAAACTGTTTACTATGTATTTATTGTGCAGATATGTCTCATAAACTCTGCTTTATCTAATTGTGACCCCCTGGACTTTGCATTTTATATGATTGACCTATGCACTGTATTTAATGAAAAATTTTCAACTCTCTCATTAGGTGCCTAAAAGACTTTTGCTTTGGTCACACTAGTTAACGCACATTGAGTAAACAAAGTTTGGGCTTCCTCAGTTATTTTTTGTATTTTATGTGCGGCCCATGTAAGTGGAGCTTTGTGGAATCTGGGGTTTAGCCCCGTTGTCTATATTCTACGTGCTTTTTCTCATCCAAGTACCTTTGTTGATTTGCAATATACTTAAAATTACATAAATGATATCTTTGACATATTGTAGAGCGAGAAACCCTTGATATCTATGATGTGGCTAACCCATAGGACTTTACACATGTTATGCTGGGCATACACATACCAAGCAGGTCAGACAGACCTACTCCGATGTGTGCCGAGATGCTAACGTGATGACGTCATCACGTTAGCATCCCGTTGCATTATGGGGCCCCTTCAATCGGCCGGGCGCCCTTTGTGTGCCGGCCATAAGCTACAACGAAGACACCGTCTTCATTGCAGCTTATGGCATCGGCTTCCATCGGCTCGCGCCGGCCAGAGATTATCGGACATGTCCGTTCTCTGGCCGGCCGAGCTGTGGGGCGACAGGGATCTGTCGCCCCATGTGGGCACATGCCGATTAGCGGCCGATTTTTAACCTGACCGACGGCGCGAGCGCGCACGAGCGCGCACGCCTGTCGGTCAGATTAAAAATCGCCCGCTTATCGGCATGTGTATGCCTAGCATAACACATGTATAACACATGCAATATAAAAATCATGGGGTTTATTTAGATTCTTAAATACAAAATAAGACATAAAAATACATAGACTACATCAATGCTTCACAAATATAATATTGAAGTGCTTAACACATTTCACCCCTTTGTGGGACTTCATCAGGAGTAGTTCTGTTGTCAACAATCATAATGGAAGCTTAACAGGTGAATATTATTTCCTATGAAAAAAACATCCATAGGTCATAGAATCCCAGGGGGGAGTTTCACCTGCCAATACCAGGTAAAGGGCCCCCCTTGGATGCTCCATGGCATATGAGTCATATAATTAGGTCACATAACAGATATTAAAACATCAACATAAACATCCTAACATAATTGATACATGCACTGTAGAGTTTAATGTTTAGTACCCATATAGTCCTTGCTGTTTTAGTTTATATGATTCTTTCTTTCTCGTATAATCCCTGAACCCACATATAAAGGGGAGTCCATCTTTGTTTGTTGCAATCGGTAGGTAAAGCTTAAACAGAGCTTGTTCTCTTTTCTCTGAGGACAGAGGATGGGGGGAGTGAAAGATAAGCAAGTGTAAGCAGCAGGGGGGTATTTAAGTGAATCTTTTGCTTTGTGCTGTATGAGCAAAACATAGGTTCACTTTCAGGTTTAGGGGTTTATGGTGAGGTTAAAGGTCAGTGTGTGGCTATTGCTGTCTTGCTTGTGATAAATGTAGATGTTTGAAATTGAGAGCACAGGCAGTCAAGTCTGTGTGGTGATATTTCTTGTACTGAAATGTGATAAAAGTGTTTTTAGAAATGAAGCTTTTAAAAACATGATCAATCTCACATCAATGTCAGGCATGTTTCAAATATTTTACCATATCATTTGTATCCTCCTCTACATCCAGACAAATATTATGATCCTTCATAATCTCCCTTCTGCCTCCATAGCATCAACATTTAATGCAGGTCTGAGTCAAGGGTGGGTTGATTCAGACCCTTGAAGATGACCTCTTTGGAGCTTCATAGGAGGAAACTGCACTGGTCTTTTCATCTTATGAACCTCATCTTATCACTAATGTAAAGCCAGCCACACACGGTTCGACTTTGGTTCAATCGATGCTCGATTAGATGAATTTTTCATCAATTGAACGAAAATCGAGAAATGCCCACATGGTACGATCGACAATAATTGTTCGATGAAGGCAGAAAAATTGATAGAATTTTGATCGGACATGTTGGAAAACCATCGTCGATTGTGCCAAAATCGTTTTATAATCGTCGATGTTTGTGGTGTTTCTCCTGGATCGATTAGATTCGATATAATAACATAGACCACTTGAATCTGAACTTCAATCGTTTCCATACCAAAATCGACGATTTTAGTAATATTTTGGAATCGAAATCTCACCACAATCGCAAACTCAATGTGGGGTGTATGTTGATGCGATTAAGATCGATTTTCGATTAGACGATTGAATTCCTCGATCTAATCGAGCATCGATTGAACCAAAATTGAACCCTGTGTGGCTAGCTTTATGGTCAAGAAAATTATATTAGCTTCCCAAAAGTTTAGAGTGTGCCACATCCCAGAATTAAATTTTAAAGCAAATGTTGAGGAGTGGTGGGTGAATGTGCTCGACATTAACCCCTACACTTCCCCACATGGATACTAGGGACTTGGTGGGGGACTTTTAAGGCACTGGGTAATTTGTGAATAGTCACAGTCTTGTACAGAATGTAAATAAAGGTAAAAACAATTTATTGAATGTAATAGTAATTCAAGTAATCAGAAGTACCAACTTCTAGTATGTATAGTGAGGTTTACAGCAAAAACATTACATCAAAAATAATCTTCTTTTTGATCATGCTTTGACATTAAAATACTTAATGTTTTGACCCTGTTAGACAAGACAACCTTTATAAACCATCCTGAGAATCCAGTTGCGAAAACGCGTAGAGGATGTTGTTTGTTTATGTTGTGCCATATTGGTGTCATGTTCTTGCCCATTATTGTTTATGGTATGATTGTCTATACTGCGTTTTTGACTTTTATGTAATGTTTTTGCTGTAAAACCTACAATCTACATACTAGAAGTTGCGCTATCTGATTCAGTGAATTACGATGATTTTTTTTCATTCAATAATTGTTTTTACTTTTTACATTATGTACCAAGGACGTGACTATTCACAAATTACCCAGTGCCTTAACCCCCACCAAGTCCCTAGTATCCATGTGGGGAAGTGTAGGGGTTAATGTCGAGCACATTAACCCACCACTCCTCAACATTTGCTTTAAAATTTAGCTTTATGGTCAGTCAGCATAGGTGTGCACTGATCCAAGCAGCTTTAGAAAGCCCTTCATGTGCTAATGTCATGTGAGATCTGTATTCAAGGCTTGGATCACACCTATCCTTTTTGTTATGTGCGTTATGCAACCCATGTTAACCTCTTTAGCAGTAATCCCGAGTGAGGCTCGGGTTGCATTATCATGATCAAGAGCAGTCACCCTGAAGGTACCCTCCAGCAATATCCTTTCTGACTTTTGTGTCCTGGCTGCATGTCCCCAACTTCATAGATGATAACAGGGATATGTGGCTGCCCATGGTGTTTTCCAGTTATGAATATACTAGTCCTTGTACAAACATGGGGCTTTGACTGGGTGGGAAATAAACATTATAATGGTATTATCGTTTTATATTAAGTAATATACATTTTCTGTAATACCTTTAACAAAAAAAAATCCTACTGCCAGGGAGATTAAAAATATCAAAACATGCACATTATCAGGGCCTTTTCTCCTGCTATGCGGAGAATGCAAACACATAGGGGGCCCGATGGTCCCTAGTGCTTTACCCTGCACGCATATTCTACTTTCCAATCGCTACTGAGAGCAGGATCCGGGTGGTGGGGGGTTGGGGGATGCACCACTAGCACCCCCCGCCCACTCGGCTGGCTGAACGATAGCAAATCCCCCCCTCAACAGCTTGGCTGGCCAGGCGATAGCACCCAACCCCTTCAACAACTCGTCCATCAGAGGGCACCATGCTATAACTTTATATAGGGCCCCCGAAAAAATAGAAAGGAGTCTGCACATTATATTCAGTGGACCTATTCACATAAAGATGCATGTCAACCCAAGTAAGAGGTGTGAGCAGTGCCGTATCTATACTTTTGGGGGCCCTATGCAAGTTTCTTAAATGGGGGCCCCTGGCGACTGAGAGATGGAATTGGCTGCTCCTTCTTCCTCCTCACTGATAACACTCCCCCAGCCGCAGGCCATAGTGATCGCCAAGACACAAGCGACCTGGTATTGGTGGAGATAATACCCCTCCCTCTGTCGGCAGACCAGAATGATCTCCAACACAAGCCGCGTGCCCATACAGTTCTTTCCTTGAACTGTATGGGCATGCCACTTGTGTTGGGAGAGCACCAGGACCCATTGCGCATAGCGATAGGAATGGCCCTGGGTGTGTAAATAATAAATACGCTCCCCTCCCAAAAAAGTCCTGACTGCATCTTATACTTACCTCCTATGAATCATGCTCAAACCAGTTATCCTGATGGCTGGTTCCATGAATCCAGACAAGCAAAAGGAATGTAATGGACAAGGTGCATACATACACAGCTGGAGATAGATTTGCAAGGTTTCTCATGTAAACAGTCCGCAGCAGCAAGAAGCAGGGCTACATTATGAAGATATCAAAAGGAAAGCTTTGTCTTTTTTCGGGGGTATTTTTGTAGGGTTCAGGTAATAATTTATTTACACTTTTAACTTATGGGCAAAAAAGAAAAGGTCATTTGGAAAACAAAATTGGTTAAATCCATACATCAACCCAGCAGGGGTGGCCAGTCCCCTGAGACTTTTAAGGCAACTACAGACATGGTAGGACACAATAGGACATGGTCACCGATATTGTTCACATAAAATATTCATTTCAATAAAACAATATTGTCGATCATCTTAAAACAAAGTAAAAAATCAGTATTTCATCGGGACAGATTAACTTAGGACAAAGTCCTCTGTTAAGGGGTCAAGCCCAAGCCTCATGTTGTACACAATGCCCTTGTCGAAAGTATCAAAAAATTTCTGAGTTTCCCCTTAATGACAATTTTATTACCTACTGCTCATGCCAGTGTACTACATTTTTTACAGCGGGAACCCATAGTTCTACCTCATACACAGGTATGAAAAACCTGCACAAACTTAAACTTAGCATCCCCATACAAAAACAAGTACAAACCTCTACACTACAAGATAACTACACAGCATACCACCATATGTGTCATACTGCATGAAGCAATATACACAAAAAGAGGCAGATAGAGACTAAACACATGCAGATACTCTCACATTATCTCTGCCCTCAGGCTGATAAACTGGCCCCCACAGAGTCACATGAAAGACTGTCTGAGCCCTAACCGTGACCCCCGGGTCACTGGTTCATGACCTTAGAGTCACCCGGTCAGTGGAAAGGGGGGGTCTGCTGGCAGCAATTAGAAGTATCCTCAGCCCAAGGTGTGAGTGATATTATGAGAGTGTTGAGCCATGTCACAGTGCTGCACTTCATTCTATGTTATCATTTGACGGACACCTGATAGCAGAGCAGTTAGTAACCCCATGGGGCACAATCAGTGCAGCTCTCAGTAAATGGGGCACAAAGCTCACCTCTGACTGTGGATTGTTTGCAAAGTTTGGGCTTATCAGAAGCTCAGAAATACACATTGTAAGCTGGGAGTGGGTGAGTAAAGATTAAATGAAATGTCAGTGTACTTTCTACAGCTGTATGATGATACAAAGTAAATACAGAAGTATAATTCCATTGTATAAAGTCCATAGAAATAGCAAGTTGTCACCAGAGCACCATTCGCAATCCACCAGGGAATTGTCACACAATATTATAATGCCACTGAGGACCTTCCTTAGCACTCAGTACCACCTAGGGAAGAAACCACTGAGGACCAGTTCCTCAGAAAGTAGTAGTTAAGCAAGAGCTCCCTTGTGAACATAAAAACATTGAACTTGCACTTTGTACAACTATTAAATGTAAAAAGCAGAATTCATACTATATGGGCACAATTTAGTGGACACCTGACCATCGTATCTAACGTGGTACATATCCCACTCTAAAACAATGGGCAAAATGATAAAGATGGCCCTTTTTACTACTTTAACAGCTTTCACCATGGAAAGGTGCAGTGTATCTCTAGGAATTTCCCCCCAAAATAATTTGTGAGATCAGGTACTAAAGTACTGGCTCGCATTTAGCTTCCAGATTATTTCAAAGTATTTGATTAGGACTAAAAACTTTAAAAGGTTAGGACTTTAAAACTGAGATATACTCCCCTGGAAGACTATACAAATAATCTGAGATATACAAATATACTGAGATATACTCCCCTGGAAGACTATACAAATACTTAGAGCATATATACTTACTGTACTTGCAGAAGACTTCACTAATAGTGAAAGCACATGTTCCTGTTTTATTATAATACTTTCATTTTCATAGTTCTGCTTCCTCTTGTCCATAGACCTGAGCATCGGCACATTTCTATCCCATGCTCAACCATAACTTATTTATTCTGTTGTTTTTTAGTGCCATGACATAGTAGTGGCAACTTCCCTGCAAGTAAGTTGTACAATTATGGTATTATTATTATTATCATTTATTTATACAGTGCCAACATATTACGCAGCGCTGAACAATACATAGGAGATATGATAAACACTAGTTAAGGAAATATCTGAACTAATAATTGAAACCGGCTAGACTGGGCTAGGCATGGGTTTTTACAGACATTTTACTAGTCATCAAATTAACTATATACAGTAGTTAAGTTTGGCTTCTTAGTGCTCAGATACCATGACCTGAATGTAGGAAAACATTTACAGACACAATTAAGGAAATGTTGGCTTTATGGGAAAATCAAAAGTTTTTTTTTGTGCTGCATGCACATTGGTCGGCGGCAAAATCGCCTGCGGCTCGTTACGTGTGTGGGGACCCTATCCAGAAAAATGCACATGCAGTTATTGAGGTTATTATTACAAGAGTACAGTAACAGCTAAGTATACATTTGAAATGCAGCACATCATCCCTGGACTATAATAAAGTATTGGGTGGAGAAAATATAGAAAAAAAACTCTTAAGCAGTGTACAGACGTGTAGATTTTTAGGCTAAATCGATTAAAATGATAAATTTTTACATCGATTTGAATTTTAATCGAATTTGTGTTATTAAATTAGATTGAGAAAAATTATCGATATCGTCATGTTTCTCGATTGGAGACATTACATTTTCAAAATCTATTTTTTTAATCGAATACCTAATTTTAATGTTGTTACTTCCTGTCGATTTAAAACTTATCGATAATGTTTCAAAAAATAATCGAGACTCGATTAGATTTAAAATTACTACTTCCGCTCGATTTTTTCGACATCAGTGACGTTCTAAAAAAAGTACAAACCAATCGACCAGATTCATAGGTCTACACTATTGGTCAACAGTTATTGGGGACATGAATATTGATAAGCTTTGATTAGGTCTAGACCCACCCAACCATGAAATGTTATAGCAAGTGTGTAGTTGCATGTTGGTTTCAATCAACAGATGAAATACATTTGTGTATATAGATTTTTAAAAATAAAATATAATATACACAATGAGATATGATGCCGAGAGAAATGCGTTCTATTTGTTAAATTGAATCAGTGAAGTTGTTGATGATTGATGATGACAATTTTAGATTTTCTTGTCTCCACATTTTTTTAACATTATGTTTAAAGTGACCCTTTAATCCACCCATAACTGCTTCATCTACACCCACTGTACACTCCCATCAAATCAACCTTGAATGCCTTGATTCGATTATGTTTACAATTTAAAATCGATTAATAAATCACTTCCTTTTGTAAATAATCGTAAAAATCGTAAGATTAATGCTATTCATCGATTACCTTATCGTCGTACACATTTTTTAAAAAATAATTGACATAAAAAATAGAGATACAATATTTTCATCGCACTAAAAAATCTAATCGAACATCGATTTTATTTAACATCTACACGTCTGTACGCTGCTTCAGTACGATCAAACTATTTTGACTGACAGACAAGCAAATGAAAAAAAAAGACAGAACCTGCAGGCACAAGGTAGTCATGTGACCACATTTATGGTGATCATGTTGAGGACTACACCACCACCTGCTGGTCATTTTCTAGAACAAACTCCTATAGTCACTATTGAACTATTACAATAAAGGCTTACAGTTACCTACATTACAGAAACGCTGGCTATACACAGCCCATTTAATCAATTTTCTCTAACAGAATCAAAATGAAAGAATCGCCTATGCATCTATTGTTTGGTATATGATCAATTTGTGATTGACATCTAATAGTGATTCTCCTTTAATTGATCCTGTAGCTAAAGCAAAAAAAAAAAAAACAGGCAGACTGTAAAAGAAAAGGATTTACCTATCTGAGGGTAAAGCATTTAGGGTTGCCATACACCTGCTCGATCGATGAATGATTGAATGGTATGTGGTGACGACATCATGTGCGTTCGCTGATTGAACAGTGAATCGATGTGCACCACTTTGCACAATCGATTCCCATTCTATACTTTGGATGGGGACCCTGGTACATGGGTCAATACCCGTTTGATAAAGAAACCGTTGAGCGGGAAGTGGTGACATCATCTTGACGTCAGCATGTCCTGCTTGATCATTCAGCGAATCGATGCACTCCACTTTGCACTGAACATCGATCTGTCGTACTACCACACAGTGTGATCGATTTGTTTTTTTTATAATCTATTTATGATCATATTATTGTTATGCCAGGTGGGGATAAATTGATTTCTGTTAAAAATGTATAGTTTTAAGTCAATCCAATGGAAATATCAAACCGTGTATGGCCAGCTTTAATGAAGTAAAGTTTACTGTTAAACATGTCATCTACATCTGTTTTGCTAGCCATATATAGAGGAATATATACTTACATTGTGGGCATTCAGTGTCTTTGTTTAACATGGAACATATTATTTATATACATTTTTGGAGGTGTTTGCTGTTCTTGACTCTCTCCTTTTCTGCTTGTCGCCTCTTGTTTGTACCTCCCTGATATAAATTGGCTATTTTGGATCAGTTTGGATGAGTTAAAATAATGATAACGTTTTTGTCACCTAGATTGGTGTGATGATCATAAACTACATGATATAGCAAATTTCAATCTTTAACAATAAAAGCTTGGTTTAGAATATACATTAAATAGGTCCAACAGAGTCATTACTAAAGTGCTACATGTCCATAGTTTGGCCAAGAAGTGTATATAGCAAGTCTATAGCAAAAAGACCCTCATACCTGAAAATTACGTAAATGAAATAGCTGTATCTTTAAATAAAGTATGCACATTTCAGTACAAGAGTATGAACAACTGTGCAACCCTAAAGTCTAGAGTTAATGTTTAACAGTCTTTAAGTCATCTCCCCGATTGTATAAGCCTTGGTGTCACCTTTGACTCTCACTCTCCTTTACTTTACTCCTCACATACAGAACATTACTAAACCATGTCCACAACATCACTAAGATACTCCCCTTTCTATCCCTAGAGACCACCAAATTACTGGTACATGCTCTCATCATTGCTTGACTACTGCAACATCATCCTTTCTGGCCTTCCTCTAACTAGACCATCACCTCTTCAGTCCATCATGAATGCTGCTTGGCTCATTTCCTCCTCTAAAGCTGGCCTTACACCTTTAGGTCTCTCTGTCAGATATCCTTTAGATCTACCAACAACTATGTTGTATAGGGTCCTCTGTGATTAAACACCTGTAGACTTGATTGTTTAGAAAGTCCCTCATATTACATGGTTTTGGTAAATCAAAAGGAGATCTAAAGGAAATCTGACGGCAAAATCTAACGGTGTATGGGGACTCTAACCTGACATTCCAATCGCAGACTTGCATAAAGGTGTGGTGTATGGAAATGTAAAGGTATGGCCACTAGATGGCGCCATATACACAGACCACTCCTTCTCTACACTCACACCTTTACTAAAGGGTCCATTATTGTAGGCTAATCACACATTCAACATGTCCTTGTTAATTAGAGAAATATGAACATAGTCTTTCTGCCAACAGTTAGCTAACAAGTAGGATTTTTTTCTTTTAATGTCATACAAAGTTCACTACAAAGAATCAGTGTTACAATTAAAAGAGTTTGCAAAGAATATTTCAGGCCACTAGAGTTTTCTTACTTACAGACAAATACAATTATCTTTTTATATACAATACAATTATTATTTATACCAGTGCAGTCAGATCATAAAATGCTAGGCATTAACCTACAACATGGTGAGTGTCCATAAGCTCAGCTACAATCTTTAAGGTAGCTATACACTGTTCAATATTTAATTTCTATCGACTTTAGGTTGATTAATATTTAAGTCGATCATACTGAAATCAGACTAGCGATTAATTCTAAAATCACACAACACAATTGAATCTAAGATCAATTGTGCAAAAGGCGATCCGAGTATGGCTAGCTTTAGGCTCATACATTAATTCAGAACAGTTGAACAATTGCTTGTAGCTGATCACCACCTTACAAAGGAGAATGTATGTACAGGCTGAGGGTGTCTGATCCATACAAATATACATGATGAAGATGGTGTGTTTACTCTGTGCTACATATTCTGTTATGCTTATTTTTAAAATCGTTGTGGATGGAATAGGGGACCAAAGCTGCAACCTTACCTAGGACCCCAAAATTTTCTAATTCATACCTGGGCAAACTGTGGCCCAGAGGCCAGATCTGGCCTGTTTATCAATCCCTGCCATTGGTACCTAAAGGGCCCCATACAGGTTCCTATCTGCTCGTTCCCTGCAATCAGCATGCATAATGCCGATGGCAGTCAGAATGCCTACCTAATCTCCACTTACACGTCTGGCTTTTTTTTTTTTTTACCTACCTGGCAGTAAGAACTAAAGATTAAAGTGTCATCAATGATGCCGGGGACACAAGGTATTGGGACACCTTTGCCCGATGACCTTTACAGGCTTTTGGTCCTGCCCCTCTGTCAAATTAAAGAACCCATTGTGGCCCATGAGTCAAACAGTTTTCTTCAAGGTGTAGTTTTTGAAGGATAATGACACTCTGTCCCTGTCTTCTAGTTATTCTGCCCCGTGTCACACTCGGAATCAATGAAGAGTACAAATGCATATTACACAGGCAACATCTTTCTTTGTAATGTCGGCAGTCAGCTCATACAGAAAGGGGCTGAAAAGAAAAATATAAAAAAAATAGTGTGTGTGCTTACATGATTTGTGTGTGTAATTCAGGTTAAATTGCCATATTGGGTTTCAGTTTGGGCACTTTGTCTCTGAAAGGTCCACCATCACTGCTATGGGAAGTGCACAATGCATGGGCCTCTGTTGCAAGGCTGAAGGAGATAAATAGCAAAGAAATGAAACAAAGGCTGGAATAAAGGTACAAAAAACTATATGCATAAAAGGACTCTGTCTAGTTCAAGCTATTATGACCTGACAAGCGTCTATTGTGTTTGGTGTGAGAACTCTTGTATGGTTTACACTTCCCTCCATGTATTGTCCTCCCCTCTTTGTAGTTGTCTTGTACAAAACAATTAACCCCAATTAACGTTCACAAAACTTCCATTCCTTTACCTACGAAACACAATATATGTGGAATGTTCCAAACTGCCTTCTATGTTCCAGGCATGTACTCTAATGCTCACCATACACTCTGAGATAAAAATTAGGATCCATTAAAACAGACCAAT
>CM070038.1:51782898-51814438 GCA_036250615.1 Ptychadena robeensis
TTACCATTTTAGTAACCCTTTCTGATCCTCTTGTGTCATTTTGATTGCCCCCTCTGATCCCACCTGTCCAGAGTTACAGTGCAGTATCTTTGGGGGTGCCTTATTATGGGAAAACAGGGTAGTACAGATTGGCCCTAATTAAAGCAATATTCTGATGCTGCTTTCCCTGTGTCTAGCTTTCTTCTACTATTGGCAAGCCATTTGTCTTAAATAATGTGAGGAAGACCATGATCATTGACCTTTTCTTTTTGCCGTTTGTGTGCATTTTTTGTTATTATTTACTTAGGGAGATTCCCCTTCACTTCCTGAACTGATCACTCAACAGGATGTGATGAAAACCCACTTCTATATGTTGTTCAGATATTAGATTTTCGCTGAGCCAGCCAGGCGCTTGTCTTGGTTGAAAACTTAGTTTTAGTGCCACTGTGCCCTCTTCCACAAAGCAATGGATCATACTGGATCTATAAGCAACCAGTCACTAGTGGTGGTATGCTGAGGGTTGCTCCCTGTTCTGCTTCCCCTCAACATAGAACAACAGAGCAATGGAATCTAACAGTTTTCTCAGGAACCAATGTCCCCATTCATGCAATTCTCTCCATTCTTGGGTTTACCCTGAACCTCGTGAAGCACGGTGGCTCAGGTGGTTAGCACTCTGACCATGCAGTGCTAGAGTCCTAGGGTGTATGTTCTCCCAGGGTCTGTGTGGGTTTCCTCTGGGTACTCTGGTTTCCTCCCCCACTCCAAAGACATGCAGTAGGTTAATTGGCTTCCCCAAATAAAAGATTCTCCTATGTTAGTTACATATACATGACTACGGTAGGGACATTAGAGTGTGAGCTCCTGAGAGACAGCTAGTGATATGACTATATATGCTCTGTAAAGCACTGTGTAATATGTTGGTGCTATATAAGTACAAGATAATAATATTAATAACCTTCATTCCTGTGATAATTGTTATCAGGACTAGAGACTGAATCTTCCTAATGCCTGGCATACACATGCCGATAAGCGGCCGATTTTTCACCTGACCGACGGGCGTGCGCGCTCGCGCCGTCGGTCAGCGTAAAAATCGTCCGCTTATCGGCGTGTGCCCACAGCTTGGCCAGCCAGAGAACGGACATGTCCGATATTCTCTGGCCGATGCAAGCCGATGCCATTAACTTCAATGAAGACCAGCGTCTTCATTGAAGCTAATGGCCGGCACACAAAGGGTGCCGGCCGACTAAAGCAGCCCCATAATGCACCAGGATGCAAACGTGATGACGTCATCACGTTTGCATTCCTCAGCTCATCGGAGCTTGTCCTTCGGCACCCATCTGTGGGTGTATGGCAGGCATTAGGCTATGCTTCCCTGGTGTTTAGGGATGTGCTGATATCCCCTGCATTAATTGCATGCCTTGATGGGGATTGACCGCGCATCCCATATTTATGCCTGACTTCCCGGGCCTGGTAATGTGTATGTACACAATGCAGTGGAGGCTGACCTAACGCAGGGGGTATCGGCGTATCCCTAAACGCCATGGAAACATGGTCTTATGGGGACACAGAGAGCAATACATAGCTGACATTGGTCACCGCTCTGAATGTTTGGCTTTAGTTATATGATTGTATTCTTCCCATTTGTAATTTATTGATTATATGTGTTCTGTAGATTTCTTGCATGCCAATGATTGTTAGAGTTTTTATTTCCTGCATCTATGTCTACATATTACAATTTGATTGTATGCTCTTCCTCAGGTCTATGCAGCACAAAGACTTTGTAGGTACATAGGTAGGCTCCCAGCTGGTGATAGGAAATCTAAGGGCCCTTTCACACTAACGTTTTGCAAAGCTGTGCGTTAATACATATGCCAAAACCGCAGGCCTCCTGCACATTACACATCTGCGTTTGTGCTTGCATTTGAGGGCCTTTGCACACTATACTATTTTAAAAACGCAACGCATGAGGTGAATGTTAACATTGGTCTTCTATGAGAAAACGCACACATAAAAAAGATTAAAAAGTGTGTGTTTACAAAAACGGGACACAGCGTGTTTCATGTGAAAGGGCCATTTTTAACCAGACAATCTCTGGCCATTTTTAATCTGATAGCCGTCACAGGCTTTGTGGAAGGGATTACACCATAATAACGTTTACAACTGTCTATCGCGCCACATGTGCCATTGATGTTGGCTCCACCATACCTATACACCATATGAACACCATGAGATTTCTTCAGTGTGAGCTCTAGCGTGATCCCCATCTCATGGCTATAGTTAGACTTGTCAGGCTGAGGAGATTTTCTCTCATTGTCTGTTTTGTCACCAGGGGAGGATATGCAGACAAATCTCCCCTGAAGGCAGATTCCGGAAATATCCGTGCATCATTAGGAACATTTCATAGTTTATTCACCGTTTTAATTGTTTAGTTTGCGTGTTCTTGTCTAAGAACAGACTGTGTCTACAGGCAAGAGGTGGTTAACAGGCTCCGAATTGTAGGAAGTTTGACGCCCCCTCTACAGCCATTGGCTCAATGTTCACTAGCACAAGCGTATTGGTCATAGCAGGCCACGCCCTCACGTGTGTAACAAGTTCCCGATCGTCGAGAAGGCACGCCCACTCCTTCTAGTTTGATGGCAACACGCTTCCAGACGTCACCTATACCCCTCTCTATTGGCTGGCGCTTATCCCCATATTAGCCAATGCGCCGCCGCAACGGTGACATCAGCTAGCAACCATTCCCCGGCACGCGCCGACACAGGGGGCGTTACCAGGTAGGGCAATGAGTGGATCCCGGGACACCGCTCCTCCCCTCCATGCCGTGACGCCAGCACCTAGGAGGGCGCCGATTGGTCGAGCCTGACGGGCTCTTGCTGTTGCTGTGTGGGAAGAGACGGCTGAAGCTGCCGGTATCTGATGAAGAGCCGGTGCGGGTGAAAAGGGGTGAGTCACTTGGTAGCAGCTCCATGCAGCTGCCCGCCCCCTTTGTGTTACATCTGGATGGACTTCCTAACTCGTTGTGCCATGCGACCTTTTCTCCACTAGTCTTAGCTCCAGCGCACTTTTTCTGCATTCTTTCTCGCTCCCCGCTTCACTTGCTGCGAGTTGTAGTCTTCTGTCACGCACTTTCACCTTTCTGTCTATTGAGCCCATTTGCTTGCTGAACTACCACTACCGTCAGGCCCTGCGGCAGCCTCCTCTCTTGATAAACAAGTCACTTCTTTCAGCGCCGTGGTTGGTGAAACGCTGCCACGCCCTACTCTCCTTTCAATTGGATACTGTACCAGCCTGTCACCTGCGCTTGTGGTATCCCCTCCCTTTGCTTACTCTTCCTGTCATGTCATTGGTTACTGTAAGCGCTGCTCAGGGTTTTGGCCGGCCTAGGTAGACCTGCCCCGCCCTTTGGGGTTGACAGGTGGCTTCTTATTCGCTGCAGGTTCTGTCACTGGGTTAGTTGTGGCTTGTGATTGGTTGGCTTGGCCAGCTGTTCCTGCTTCATTCACCATTTTGTCTCCTGGAGTAAAGGGGGCCAGGCAGCAGTGTGTGGATGTCCGTGAGTGAGGGCCAGGTGAGTGTCCACTGCTCACCTACAGCTTTGCCTCCCCGCCTGGATGTGTTTGGAAACAGCTGGAAGCTAACAGCCGCGATGGAACTACAAATCCCAGCATGCCCAGCCAGTCAAAGGCACGGAGGGCATGTTGAGGCTTGTGGTTCTACAGCAGCTTTAGAGCTCCAGCTGATCCAGTCTGGTGTAAATGATACACTGCCCTCTGTACAGCTGTGTGATTATTATCTCTCATTGTCTGTGTGTACAGTTTCCCTCCTGAGCCAGCAATAGCAGTCTATATGTGTCTATGTGATCCTGTATCCCACTCCCTCCCCCTTCACAGCAGCACTCTCCTGTCTGCCCATATGCCTGGGGACTTTCCATTCGTGCCGAGGATTATGACTGATCTGCATTCGGATGGGTGCACAATTCACGCGCTGGAACTCCTTGTGACATGCCTCTTAGGACACATACATGCGGAAAAATGCAGCACTCTCCCTAATTCCTAATGTAGGTTCATACGTATGCAGGAATGTTGTTTTCATATTTGCATGGATTCTAGTAAGCCAACTCAATCACTGGCTTTATTTATTCGCCCATGTACTCTGGTGAGACATCTGCCCGCCGAGTTGTTAGGTCCGCCTGCCTGTCACAGTCATTATAAGGGGGTCTATTGATTGCTCTCGCTGTTAGATCTTTTAATTTATAAGAGTGTGAGTTTCCAGCAAAAGGAGTGAGACTTCTCTACTTGCAAACAAAAAAAAAATAGAATTTTAGGGTTGTTCTAGATAAATGGGACTCAAGGCAGTACAAGGAAGGGGTGACTAGGTAGGTGAAAATCATAGTGGGGCCCAGAGAGATTGACACCTATTGGTACTGGGGTGTATATATGGATGTTCATAATTATAAAATCATATACATATGATATATAATAATCCTGGTGACTCCGTAGGTATGATCCATACTATGTGGCTACCAGGAGTGGATGTATCTTATTCCGATCTCTTTCATTGAGATGCTATGTATGATGGTTGTTCGTAAGCTCTACTGATCAGAGATCATTGTCAGGCTGTCAGATCTGCTGGGCTGTGGCACGGTCTTTATGACTGATTTGTAGATGCATATAATAAATCTGTTCTAGAAGGGAGTCTTGTGCATGCCGTGTATGACAGCAAGGATCGGGTTGGCTGCAGGTAGGTAGGGGGAGCAATTATGAGATATGGATTGAGGTAGCAGATTTGCTATGTGGGTAGATTGAGAATATAAGGAGGATTTTTATTAATTTCAAGGAAACCCGTGACCTTTTTCTTAGAAAGTCTTTTGCAGCTGCTTTCCATTACATCTCTTAGATTTCATTCGTAACTGCTCACAGGCAAGGGTAAGGATGCTGATTTTTCAGCATAGACCAATGACATAAGAATATGACAGTCACATGGCTAAAATAAAGATGCTTATCCTTGTGTGTTGTGCTTTGTGAATTGAGCTTTCTATCAAAGAGTCATCATAACCCTAGATACCCATCATTCTTCATCATTTATTCTACATGTGTAGTCTTCAAACAGTCAGGCCAACACTTCATACCATTTTACGGCTATTAATAAATAAACAATTGTCAAGAAGCATCCATGCAAAATAAGCTAGAAAATTTTCCCCTTTCTTGCCCACTAGGGACATTGCTGTGTTCTCTAGTAATCTTCCTCAAGGCCCACAGTAAAGCCAACAGTTTGGGAATTAATGATCTCCTTGACCACTACTTGCCATTGTATAATATCAATATAGTAGGTAAGGGTTCTGATACTACCACATGCTTGTTCTGGGAAAATGTTTGAAGGTATGTAAAGTGGGGACAGTCAGGCATGAGGTTCAAAAAAAAAGACTGCAAAGCAGAATATATGAGGGTTGTAGAAATCAATCAGAGTTTTCTATGTGACTTATAATGAGGAGAATCTGTCATTTGTATGGGGACCTAGGCAGTGTGTTCATAACAAAGCTAGCCATGCACGCATCATCTTCTACTGGATCAATGTTGGATTTGATTGCCTTGTGCTATTTAAATATCAGCTGTCAATCTAACATCGATTGTACCACCACACAGTGTAATCCTATGCACAACCGATTCCTTGGTAGATCGAACAGATAAATTGACCTGTGTATGGCCAACTTCAAGGGTTGTTTAATCCTCACCAAAAATGACAATTTATTGCAATAATCATCACTTTTTCCTAAATTTCCCTAAAGAAGTTATACTCCGCTCCCTGGTTTTATCCATAGAAACAATTAAAAACCTGCTATTTATCACCTTCTGATTCTGCGGTCTCCATCATCTCTTAGGGCTTGTTTCCATTGATGCGATCCCGCGCATTTGTAGCCGCACGGCTGCAAGCACAAACAACCGCATCCATTGGAAACTTCAATATAGTTTCCACTGGTGCGGTTGAGTGCGTTCGGGTGCGGATGCGGTTTGGGGTGCGTTTCTGAACGCTAGCTGCAGCGCATCCGCGTCCCAGCCGCATCCGAATCTACATAAAAAAAAAAATTGCGTCGCAAAAATATGCGAAACCGCGCCACAACTATACCATGCGTTCAGCCGCGCGGTTGCAGACAGATTGCATCAGTGGAAACAAGCCCTTAGGATAACGGTAGTCACAACGACTTATGCGATTAAAATTTTGGCTTTCAGTCTGACATTGATCGATCATTCTACCACACCATGCGATCCATTTAAAACTGACTATTCCTTTCCAAAGCTCAGTGCGCATGCTCCATAGTACCATCGGAAATAGATAGAAATACCAATAAATTCCATCATAGGGCATTAACGACTTATGATTTTGAAAAGTCTAGTCATTGACATAAAGTGTCATGGTCACGTTAATAGTCATGATGTCATCACGCAGACATCATCTCCGCTTCCTCTAGCCATGTGAGTGCCAACCAGCAGATACACAGAGAGGCGACTCAGGAGTGGTCTACTCTGCTTCCAGAAGTCCATTTCATCCATCTATTTTATCAGATACTTGAATGACTGAAATTTACCAAAACAACAATTACTGTTCAAAAGATTTTGTTTGATTGCTATGACCTACTTTAGAGCCTGTGTCAGGGTGTCCATTGACAGATGCAACTGTGAATGAATTCTTTGATCTCCATACCAGTGTTAAGCAGCCCATACACGGGTCAGATTTTCAATCAATCGACTTAAAACGATAAATTTTTTAGTCGATTGATTGAGAATTGAGTTTTGCCCACCTGGTTAAATCGACTTAATTCGGTCGTTTTTTGATCGGACTGGATGGTAAATTTTGATCGGTCGATTGAAAATTGGTTCGGTATTTTGAGAACCAAGTGTGGTCAACCAATTTTTGATAAATTTTTTTCTACCTATTCTACCTCACTTCTGATTGAAATTTTAATCGGACTATTTTGGATCGATTGTTTTGTGGATTGAAAAAAAAATCGATCAAAAATCTTGTATTACATATGGCCCATGATACAATCAACATACAATTTTATACAGACTTAAAAATTGATAGTTTTAAGTTGATTGATTGAAAATCTGACCCGTGTATGGGCTTTTTTGGACACACCACTGAGCCCTGTGGTCACAGACTCTGATAATGATCATAAGGCGGTAAACTGGAGGTCAAGTCCAATTACCGATAATCTTTTAATTTCTTAAAAAGCAAGCCGGAAGCCCTTGAAATGCTGCATGGGCTGATTTTCCCATCAACACAAACCAAAAGCCCATCTACACAGGCCTCTGCAAAGTGTAACATTTAGGAATGCCGGGGATGTCTGTAAAGTGACTAGTGGCTTTCTGGGAAACCAGAGAGCCAAACATCTGGTAAACAATTCCCCCTAGGGCAGTTGGTTGGAAAACAAGCCTGATTTGATATTTTGGGGGAACTCTTTAAGAGTTGCAGATTGATATGGAAAGAAAATTTTATTATAAACCTATTTTAATAATAAGTCAGAGAACAGTATATGTTGTACATCGGGATTTAGCAGAGAGTGTCATAATACCAAGAACAGAATAACACCTGCCTGTTGACTAAATGGCTTTTAAACATCTGTGACGAATACCCTACTGGTTTAGCCACCAGCCACCACTGAGATCCTATTGGATTAGGAAGTACTTTTGTAAATAATTATACAATTACCATGTTGTCGTGTAGTATATGTTTTTTCACGAGATGATCATAACATTTTTATTTTAAACCATAAATTTTTTGGATCATTTATCTGGGGGGACCAATGGTTTGGAGGGTATTACTTTCTGTTGTTCTACTTACACTTTGTGGGATGGGAAACCTGGATAAACTGCTTAGAACCCCCTTATCCCCAGGTGCCCAACCTGCGGCACGGGGGCCACATTCGGCCCTTTGTGTTCCTTAGCGGCCCTCCTCAGACCTCCACAGTCCGCTCCACATAACCTTTGAATCAAAGGTTATGTTCCCCATATATATCACTATGAGCAACATAACCTATGATGATGTACATGACACAAACTGTGCATCACCATACTACAATGTTCCCTAATGCTTGGAGTATAATTTAAAACAAGTTTTGTTATTTAAAAATGTCCTCTTTGCATTATAAAATGCTTATACAAGTCAGTATAGATTAAAAAATTTTGTACTTGTGGCCCTCCATATCAACTAAGTTGCCCACCGCTACCCTACTCATTTTATACCTACCTCCTTAGGCTTTGTTTCCATTGTACGTCGGGAGCCCTCCGCTAAGCGTATACGCTTAGCAGGGGTCCCGACGTATCCCATAGACTCAGCCTGCCGGCGGATGGTCTGTTTAGACATCCGCCGGTGTACAGGCTGAACGTACTCGACTACGTTCAGCCTGACACCGGCGGATCGGGTCGGCGCAATGAAGACAGACCCGTCCGCCGAGCAGGTAAGTCTATCTGCTACGTCGGGGACCCCCGCTAAGCTTGTACGCTTAGCGGAGGGCTCCCGACGTAATGGAAGCAAGCCCTTAGTTAATCATTATTTATCAATATTTAAAATTTGGACAGATGTTGGACACATGATTGCCTGCTAGGTATTCCTAAATAAATAAGTACATACATTTTTTAAGATCCTGAAAGTATCTGAATTTTACTTATTTTTGCCTTTTGTGGTCTCCTATGCATGTGACACATGGACTGATAAAAGGGAGGAACGCAATATATGTGTTGGATAGGCAAGGAATGAGACCAGATTGGGCAGGGGGATCACCGTAACACATTGCTGCTCTTCCACTGTCCACCCAGAAAGATGCAAGTGAATGAGGCTTGTGTCAGACAGTTTACACAGCTCCAATCATCTTTATTGGAACTAGCTCACAGCTCCAATCATCTTTATTGGAACTCTGTATTTATTTGGTTGCCATGTCTTAAGATTCAATATTATGTTTCTACCTTTCTTGATGAAGTTGCTATGGGTAGTATATCAACAGATAAACTAATAGCTGCTGTCACATTTAAACAAAGGGCCTGGGTTGTATAACATTTAAATAAAATTGAAAAAGTTGAATTTATATGCAGGCATAAAATTCATCAGTACTTAGCCAATGTACGCTTTAAAGCAAACCCAATAATATTCAGGGCAATATGAATATTCATATTATTGTAAACACGTATGGTTGCTAATGAATGATTATTGTAATGTACTGGTATATGAATTGTAATATGGAATAAATGATAATTTGACTTTGAACTCGACTGAGATCAGTTTGAGAAATCTACTAATTGTTGAAATGTTTGCCAAGGGAGAGTTTAATAGTCCAGATAAAAAAAGCTTGTTTTCTTTATCATTAACATGACAATACAAAATAAATGGAGAACTAGGGCATAAAACATCCTTCAGAGCACACAATTGTGTGACTCCATCAAAAAATAATTGCATCCTGCAAAGTTAAATGTTAGCAGAAAGGTCAGAAGTCGCTCAGAGTCTAAAATTTGCTACCCAGTCAACTGCCTGACCTCTTTGTCTGTTGGTGGAACAGGTGATGTGACTAAAAATCCTGCCAAACTTTAATTCCTGGATTTATCTTGTGTGTAGTTCAAACTGTTAGTTGTGTATAAGGATATATAATGGATGACTATAACATCTAAACGTTTACCTGTTCTCATGTTTGCACCGTTTGAGTCATTTCCCTTTTTAGTTCTGTAGATGAAAAAAAGTGTGAGCCAATCACTGAAAAATTATGGGATTTGCTCTCTTAGACAAATGTCACAAACTATTTCTTCTAATACATTCAGGTCCAGTGTTCTCCCCAGAGCAGATTGGCCGGGCCGCCCGGGAGATTTTAGTCCCGCCCGGCACACAAGTCCTCCGCGGCGAGCAGCCTGACAGGCTGGCCCGCGGCACACTACCGGAGCCGCGGGCCGGAGTCTTTCAGTGGCTGCGGCGCGCTCCTGAAGAATGGGGAGGCGCCGCCTGTCAGAGGACTTGTGTGCTGCCGCTGGCCGGCAGCCTATCAGAGAGGCCGCCGGACCGGTGCAGGCGGTGCGATGACGTCATCGCGCCGCCCGGCTGAAAAAAAATTCTGGGGAGAACACTGAGGTCCATAAATATTGGCAATTCGGCGCAATTCTATATACCACACAACAAACACAATGTGCTTTAACTACAGAGTGTGGCTTTAATTTGAGGGTATGTACATCCAAATCAGGTGAACGGTGTAGCAATTACAACAGTTTGCATATGTGCCTCCCATTTAAGTAAGTGGAAGGCACATGGAGTAAGTAAAGTAATGGAACAGAATAATAATCATAAATCAAACTTTTCTTTTTTAATACTTGGTTGCAAATTCTTTGCAGTCAATTACAGCCTGAAATCTGAAACACATAGACATCACCAGATGCTCTGCTAGGCCTCTACTGCAACCGTCTTCAGTTCTTGCTTGTTCTTGGGGCATTTTCCCATTGAAATGTACGATGGAAGACCATATACCATGATGGATATACAGTATACTGAGATTTATTAACTTATGTGTTAATTGGTTGTAATAAACTACTTCAAGACTAAATAACTTGAATATACATTACTAGCCTGTAAAGTCCCTATGTCCCCCAGGTAGGTATGGGGTGGGGACTAAAGGTGAGGGATTTATTCCTCCCCATTTTGTTTTTACATTGCATAACATTAAATGTCATTCCCTTAAAAAACTCTTTGGTTGTTTTATTAGTATGCTTTGGGTCATTGTCTTTCTATACTGTGTCGCCGTCCAATAAATTCTGATTTGTCTGTATATGAGATAATATTGCCCGAAACTCTTCAGAATACATCCTGCTGCTTTTGTCAGCAGTCACATCATCAATAAAGACAAGAGAACCAGTACTATTGGCAGCCATATATGCCCACGCCATGACGCTACCACCACCATGCTTCACTGATGAGGTGGTATGCTTAAGATCATGAGCAGTTATTTTCCTTCTCAATACTCTTCTCTTCCCATCACTCTGGTACAAATTGATCCTGGTCTCATCTGTCCATAGGATGGTGTTCCAGAACTGTGAAGGCTTTTTTAGATGTTGTTTGGCAAACTCTTATCTGGCCTCCCTGTTTTTGAGGCTTACCAATGGTTACATCTTGTGGTGAACCCTCTGTATTAACTCTGGTGAAGTCTTCTACCTCCTGGATCCTCTGTTCTTGATCTAGCCAACTGTTGTGTTTTCTTCACCAAGGAAATAATTCTTCAGTCATCCATCACAGTTGTTTTCCATGGCCTACCTAGTTTGCATTGCTGTAGCCTTTTGCTTATATGAAACTGCTGAGTTTCTGAAGGTGGGCTTCACTACCGCACTGTCTTTGTTAAAACAGCTCTGTCATCTTTAAGAAACAGGAAAGCAAGTTTATAAAAGTGAAAATCTTACCATACATATTATTCACTGCTATTTGGGAGACTCTACCGTGCTTGGAACATGGATCCATTTAGTAAGGCAAAGAATGCTGAAAGCATGCTGCCCTTTTGCCACTGTTTGGCGGCCCTCCTTGGTCCTCCAATTGCAGCCCCCAAAACCTAACATAGGGCAAATGAAGTTGCCTGTTCGCCCATCCTAAAGGCCCCCATACACCTTACAATCTTACCATACAATTTCTGTACAATCATCTTGTGTTCTACCAAAACCATGTAATATGAGGACCTTTCTAAACCTTCCAATCACTATGAATTCTATCAGGGAGGCCACGTTACTACACAATTGTTGGTAGATCTAATGCAAATTGTATGTATCGATCTTAAGATGTATGGGGGGCTTTAGAGTGGTAAGAGGAGAAGAGGTGAGGGACACTCTCAGGCTCCAGCTGAGCGCACTAATTGGCATACGTGAAAGCCAATCAGTGACCTAGACGGCGCCTATGCTTCCACTATACTACATTCATAATATCTATGTGGCACATAACAACTGTGCGATCCGACATGCAGGAGGATCCTGGTCGATATGTCCAGGCGGGCGCACTCACTTTGCGGGCGAGCGCCGGGTGATCAGCGGGAATGCGCACGGCGCTCCATCAGCCAAAAAATCAGCTTTTGTATGGCTACCTTAAGTATCACACAAAGTAATTGGAAGGTAAAAATAAACTTGTGCGGGCCTGTTCTGTTATAATAATATTCATCTGTGGCAAAAAATGACATCATCTAAATATTTACAATGCACTGGAAATAAAAACACTGAATAGGGTTGCTTAGGACAACAACTCCATTTGTTCCCCTCCAGAAGCTTCATCCAGAAACTTGCCTTTTGGTTTGCGTGTGTTCGTTTTTGTGATATTTTTCTCTCGGCCTGGCAGTTGTTTGTATGTGGGTGTGTGGGTACATGTCGCTATTTGCATATTTCTGAAAGGAGATGTCTGAACATGTCCCCTCAGGCATATGTGTCCTACCGTGTCCTCTGCAGTTAATACACTCTGTGCATATGTCCGTGGGCGTCTATGACTTAAATGTTAATGGCTATAAGGAATAAAACACTCAAACATTGAGTAGTTTTACTTACATTGCTACACTACAGGAAGGGAAGGCATCATGTGTATTTTGCTGGGGGGACAGCAGTAGGTGCAATTTAAGTAATGTGGATGTAGGTGGCTCGAGCAGGATGTCTGTTTTAATATTCAGGGTAAAGATATTCTTTTTAAACCACATGCAGACTGTGATTAGAATAGATATCAATGATATTGACAAGTCACCTTTGTAAATCCACTCCACTAGTGATTTAGCAGAGTGGACAGAAAGATTCACAGCACAAAGCCAATGTTTGCAATGTTTCTAAGGAGTGCGGGTAGTGGAGTGCACTACACTTTGTTCCAGAACCTAAAAGGTAGCTCAATGTCTTGTCTCTCATCATATTGTCATTGTACATCATGAAATAATGTTAAATACTACTATTACTGTATACCAGTTACAGTTACAGTTTCTGTTTTATCTTTACATAACTACTGCAGCATACTGAAAAGGACAAGGAGTGGTCTTAAGAATTGGATTTATTGGCAAAGGGTCAGGTTTTTCAATCGCTTGCTAAAGGGTCTGGAGAAATCCCAACAATGTAAATATTTAATTGACCAGACAAATCTACAATGGTGTATATAACACTAGATTGGCTGAATACATGTTAAATAAACATTCTAATTCTCTATGAGCGTGCTTTTATATTGCTCTAGAACATTTGGTTCTCATCCTTTTTAGATCGGTGACCTTGGTAGTGACGTCACAAAGTGTCACTTACTGTATTTGGAACATGGAAGTACAGGTTCAGAGTGTCACTTCCGTGTTTCAAATAGCGGAAAACATAATCTGCAACATTACTTCCAGCACAATCGGGTAAGTGTTATGTCCTCTCCTTTATATTTTACCACCCCTCTTGTGCAAATAATGTGCATGATGAGAAATTAGGATGGAGAACAACACCCCATTCCACCTCACTTAGGAGGAAGGGGCATTACTTTCCCTCCTAACTTGTGGGCATCAGCTATACTGCTCTGATAGTTCTAGAGAACTTGACGACCTCCATGAAATGGTCATTCGACCCCGAAGGTGGTCACAGCCCACAGGTTGAGAATCACTGCTCTATTAACTTTATGAAAATAAAGTGTGGCAGACTTTACATTTCCATGACAAGGCCATACTTTCCCATCTCAGACAGTATGTAGACATAGATTAGCCATGTATGGTTGTTTCAAGAAAATATGCCAGGCATATGAACGACTCTCACTATCTTCTCTTATGTGATTTTCTTGCTTAAAGCACTGTAGAATCCTTCTAGCCATAGAGAAACTGGGTTGGCCCTGTGGAAGACTGTGATTGTCATGGTCTTCTAGCAGTCATGTCAGTGGCAGCTTGGCATCCCCTAAAATACTGTTATATAAGACAAAACCTGTTGGTCTATTGTTGTACGTACAGTTAGGGTACATTTACACTGGCGGTTTTCAACCGCCAGGTAAACGACCCATTAACGTGACGGACGCGGTCAGTTTTCGGGCTGCCGTGCCATTGGACCTCTATGGGGTCCTTAATTAGACGCCCTGTAATCACCTGCACTGTTTTGCAGATGATCACAGGGAGTCGTTTCTCCCGTGGCTGTGGGAGCACGCTGTCGGTTCTCGAGCTGAAAGCAGTTCGAGAACCGACAGTCTAAACTTAGCCTTACTCTTGTACAGTAAAGGAATGCAGCAGTGGTGGGCAACTGAGTTGATATGGAGGGCCACAAGGGTAGCCTTTGGCTTGACTAAAGGCACATAACATTTTCAATCTCTACTAACTTGTATAAGCATTTTTTATAAGAAAATTACAGCAGGCAGAGCTAGAAGACATTATGTTTCATTTTTTAAATAACAAAAATAGTTTTAAGTGATACTTCAAGCATTAGGGAACACTGTAGTATGGTAATGCACATTTTGTGTCATATATATCATCAAAGGTTATGTGCTTCAAAGCCATTGATTATATCGATTGGGCACATAACCTTTGATTCAGCAGACAGGTGAATTCCTATGCTCTATGCATTAATAGTTTGGTTTTGGCGGCCTTAAGTGGAAGACTGAGGGGGGCCGCCAAAGAACACCCAAAGGGCCGCACGTGGCCCCCGGGCCACAGGTTGGGCACCTGGGCATTGCAGTTTTAGGATGGGATTTATATGTGCTTTTACATGAAAATCTTATATGATATTTCTCAGTAGCATGATCAAAACTCTGAAATATGTACAATATTCTGCACTACAGTGGGGAAGCTTCTCCAATGGCTTCTTTATTAACCCAGCTCTTAGGGGGCACATGTCTTGTTACAGAAACAACCCAAGAGTGCAGGGGACATTTAAGGTGGACATAAAGGGTCAATGTTTCCATTTGATCGACTTAAAAGAGGCAATTCCTTTTAACGGCAACATTATGTGATTGATTTAAAAGTTTTGATTTAAGACTTGCATGCTCAATCCATGTCATAGGGTACAAATCCATTGAAATACTTTGTAGATTTCAGCCGACCGTTTCTGGGTCTTCAAACATGTCCAGTCATTGCTCAATCAATTTACTTTAGGTCAGATCAAAAGGAAAAATTTAACCATGTATGCCTACTTGAACACTGAAGTAAACAAGTGTAAGATGAAAGCACTGTCCCTGTTACCACCAGCATTTGGTGTCCAATGTTTTATAGCTAAATTTGGTGGATACCCTGTCTAACAGAAGATTACAAAGTTCGTTCTTGCTAGTGTGTAGGTTGTTGGACACAGTCATGCTTATTTAATAATGTAGCACAAAATGAAATAAGCTTTTGTAGATTAGATTTCAGCTCACTGTAAGAAGCAATTTCTGTTAAGTTGCTATGGGTCACAGAGTGGTTCACATCATTGTATGTTCTTTTTGCTGCCTTAATATTTAAAGTGGCATTGTACCAGGAGAACTTCTAATGCGCAGAGTTGCACTTTAGTATACAGTCCTGGCCAAAAGTTTTGAGAATGACACAAATATTTGAAATTCGAAAAGTTGCTGCTTAAGTTTTTATAATAGCAATTTGCATATACTCCAGAATGTTATGAAGTGTGTTCAGATGAATTGCATAATCCTTTGCCATGAAAATAAACAAAATCCCCAAAAAAACTTCAAGGAAAGAGGTTCAATTCTTGTTAAGAAGGCTTTAGGGTGTCCAAGAAAGTCCAGCAAGCACCAGGATCTTTTCCTGAAGAGGATTCAGCTGTGGGATCGGAGTGCCACCAGTGCAGAGGTTGCTCAGGAATGGCAGCAGGCAGGTGTGAACGCATCTGCACTCACAGTCTGGCGAAGAGTTTTGGAAGATGGCCTGGTGTCAAGAAGGGCAGCAAAGAAGCCACTTCTCTCCCAAAAAAACATCAGGGACAGATTGATCTTCTGCAGAAAGTATGGTGAATGGACTGCTGAGGACTGGGGAAAAGTCATATTCTCTGATGAAGCCCCTCCGGTTGTTTGGGGCATCTGGAAAAGGGCTTGTCCGGGGAAGAAAAGGTGAGCGCTACCATCAGTCCTGTGTCATGCAGTAAAGCATCCTGAGACCATTTAGGTGTAAGGTTGCTTCTCATCCAAGGGAGTGGGCTCACTCATAATTTTGCCCAAAAACACAGCCATGAATAAAGAATGGAACCAAAACACCCTCCAACAGCAACTTCTTCCAACAATCCAACAACAGTTTGGTGAAGAACAATGTATTTTCCAGCGCGATGGAGCACCGTGCCATAAGGCAAAAGTGATAACTAAGTGGCTTGTGGACCAAAATGTTGAAATTTTTGGTCCATGGCCTGGAAACTCCCCAAACCTAATCCGATTAAGAACTTGTGGTCATTCCTCAAGAGACAAGTGGACAAACAAAAACCAATTAATTCTGACAACTCAAAGAAGTGATTATGAAAGAATGGGTTGCTATCAGTCAGGAATCTGGCCCAAAAGTATATTGAGAGCATGCCCAGTCGAATTGCAGAGGTCCTGAAAAAGAAGGGCCAACACTGCAAATACTGACTCTTTGCTTAAATCTCATGTAATTGTCAATAAAAGCCTTTTGAAACATATGAAGTGCTTATAATTATATTTCAGTACATAACAGAAACAACTGCAACAAAGATCTAAAAACAATTTAGCAGCAAACTTTGTGAAAACAAATATTTGTTTCATTCTCAAAATTTTTGGCCAGGACTGTACACCCAGCCAATGAGTCTTTCTAAGGGCTTGTTTCCACTAGAGCGTTCGGCCGCGGATGGATGCGGTTTTAACCACTTCGCCAAGTCAGGAGCCGACTGCTACCCATGCAGTTTCACATGCGGTCGTTCATGTGATCGGATCCGTTTTTTGGGATGCAAAGGAAATAGGGGTGTGTGTTTTAAATTTTACTTCCTGATCACCCCCCGACCGCGCCCATAGGAAATGAATGGATGTAGTCAAAATTTGCTTCCATATTTACTATGGACATGATTTTTGACAGTGTCCATTCATGCCGATGGATGTGGATTTCCGCTCGGGCCACGGTTAAAAACGAGGTAGGGTGGCGTTCAAAAATGCCCCTGAACCCGCGCCCGAACGTGCCCATCTGCACGCATTCGCATTAGTGAAAACACCATTTGTATTTTCAATGGGAGCTGTCGACCGCGGAAGTGACCGTGAATGGTAACATTGGTTGTGTATGTAAAAACGCGCACAGTAAAAAAAACTTTTAAAACGCAAATCACATCAACTAAAATCTTAAACTGATAAAATCAACCTGCTAAAACATTTCTATTGTTTATGTAAGGCTGAATGGTATAAAGTTGAATATTTATTTGGCCACCATGAAAGACCAGGCAAATAAGAAAGTACGTCCCCCGACCTCATTGAATGAGGATTTTAAATATTAGAAAATGTGGTAATTCATATACTGGCGATATATGAAGAAAAAAGTTTTTTTTTGAGATTCTGTCCTTTGCCAAACAAATTTTAGCCAGAAACTTAACTTTCATTTTACCCAAAAGGGTTACAGTTTATTCCAACTTTGACAGACAAAGTCATATACATTTGGTGCAATACAACACATGTTTTATAAAACAGAAAGTCTTTCTAGAAACCTTTCCGATACAAAAACAGGAGAGAACAAGGGCCTCCTACACACGGTGGTCCTCGTTTTTTCCTATCAAATTTTTACAATCATCCAACCATTGCTGGTAGGTCATATTAGTTTGGATATGCTATGCAGGGGTATTGTTTCGATGTGTTTCGTCCTCTGGGGACTTTTTCAAGAAAAAACCCATGCACTGAAAATACCAAAAGAAATATATACAGTTACGAAAATAATTTTTCAAACATTTATCTCTTATTTTACCTCTCAGGCTTGATGGAGAGTTTGTTTACCTGTCCTTTTTTTGTGAAACCATATGGTAATATGACCTACCAGCAATAGTTGGATGATTGAAAAAATTTGATAGGAAAAAACGAGGACAACCGTGTGTAGGAGGCCCTCGTTCTCTCCTGTTTTTGTATCGGAAAGGTTTCTAGAAAGACTTTCTGTTTTATAAAACATGTGTTGTATTGCACCAAATGTATATGACTTTGTCTGTCAATGTTGGAATAAACTGTAACCCTTTTGGGTGAAATGAATGTTAAGTTTTTGGCAAAAAATTGTTTGGCAAAGGAAAGAATCTCTTTCTTCATATATCACCAGTATATGAACTATGTAAGGCTGAATGTTAAGTCCGTGCTCAGCAACCTGGTCGTCTTGATAAGAACCCTATGGAACATCTATTGGAAGAAAGCTGGAAAACGAGCCGTAATCTCAACCGAGCAACGGATGCAACATTAGGCATCTGCCAGTTGGTTGAGATTATTTCTTGTTTAAGGCCATGTTTTCACATAAGTGGCCGCGATTTAATGTCTGTGGTTAAAAAACGCATGAGACGGGTTTTTTAGTCCGGAGCAGTCGAACCCGCGATCAAAAACACGGCGAGCTGAGTTTTTAGGTCACGGGTCGCGACACAACCACCAAAGCGCCCCATTGAATAACATGGGTGTGATAATAATCACGCCGAGGGTGGACGCACATGTGACAACAAGCCCTAAATGTGCCCTGAAACATTGTACATTATTTGCTGTTAAGAAATGACATGTAAAGATCACATGTGCTCTAAATGTATGAAGAATAGGCAACCCTTGTGTTTGTGATCATGTTAAAGGTACAAGTCAAGCTCAAGTTCATTTGGCTTGCTGAAACTTGTAGTTCCACGGATGTGCATCCTGTTACCTGTTAAGAGTGCACGTACAGACAACAGTTTACTCAAACACATATCCTGCTTCGTCAGCTGCAAGAATAATCTAATGTTGAAATGCCAGACTTGCTTTAGACGTTGCCATTAATAATTGTATGGAATGTAAAAGCCATTGCCTAACCCCACGCTTCCCTTTTTAAATAGCAGATTTTTCACAGCTGATTACTCAGCAATGTTACCATCAGATTGTGGACAGAACAGCATTTTCTACTTTGTTTAAATCTGCAGTTCAGCAGTGGAATCACATGTTTCACATGTGACAGATGCGCTTTTTAATATGCAGTATCAGTGGCTGCGTTCCACCTCAGCACCATCTTTTCTTTCTCGTTGCATGCTCTCTAGCCAACAGCGGTCAGCTTTCCAGGTACGTGGTGCCCCTAGATGCCATAAGTGAGAGACAGCAGGGGGTTAGTAGATCCCAGTAATGTAGTCCTATGTAGTCCTGTTTATTTGAAGCACCAAGCTATAAAGACACACAGCTGCCAGTCAGTCATCCTTACAGTCTTAAGTCATTTTCAGCAAAGCGTCACAGGCGCGTCGCCATCGTCGCAGAAGCCAAGGTGGCCATTTTTCATTGTCCACCATTCCTTTAGGCAGGTATATATATCTGTGCATGCAATACATGTGTGTAAGCGCGGTTGGCGATGTGTCAGGGCATGTTCCGGTGTATGATTTTGCAGAGCATGTCTCCATGTTACTGATAACACATGCACCCTGTCATACGTGCTGTGCTGTTTTCATAACAATCCAGTCTTTAACCATTGCCGTGCCATAACCTACAGCAGTTGTATTGTGCAATTCTACCTTGCTTGACATGTACGAGGATCCGGGGGAGGGGAGCTCTGCGTGCTAACATGTCTGCACTTGTCCTTCTCACACTGTTTCTCCATTATCATTGGTGGGTGTTAATGTCTGGATATCTATTTATAGTGGGTGCTGATGAAGGAACTGATTACACCTTGTTAAAGGGCAATCCCGTTTAATTCTGTGTTGCTATAAAGGAAATGCTCGAGCTTCTGCAATGTCATACGTGTGATTTTTCTCTGTAATTCCTATATAAAGTGCCAGCATTTATTGTATAGTATATGATGAGGAAATCTGAACCAATCGCCTCAGTCTCTACCCCCTGAAGGAGCTTACAGTCTATTGTCCCTGCCATGGTCATATAAACGTGTATTATGGGGCAGGTTTTCCGCACAGACACATGCAATGACAGTGGCGTGGTTTAGCCAAAATCAAATGATTGGGAAAGAAGCAAATATACACCGATCTCAATGCTCTACATTCTCCATAGGAAAAAATTTGAAGCTTGGCAGAGGTGACTGCATCCTTGGAGAGTCTCTACAAACTGTAATGCTATATAGTGCTTCCAGTACATGATTATTATTGGATCTGTACTGTTTATGCAAAGCTATACTACCGATAGTTCTTCATTGTTCTTATAATGGCTAACCACAGTACTAAAATATCTTTTCAGAAAAATGTACTTTCTCTGCTGCAGTTTGTCATATAACCTTTATTGGTTAAGTGGTCTTTCCCAGAGGGGCTGATGTTTGTGTAGAACTGACCACCAGCAGCTCTTCCTGAACACTGATCACAGCAGGTATGCTGCAAAGTAGGTAGGGTGTTCTCTTTAGATTGATGTCACACACTTGTCTGATCTGACATACTGGTCTTATCCGAATACAAAAGCAATGTATGTCTTTCCTGCTTAGCTGCAAGGGTTCAGTATTCAAATGAATTAAGATAGCTTTACGTCTGTCACACATGCATTATCAAAGCAGTTACCTTACAAAAAGCTAAAGTAGGTAGGTACTTCCCCCCTACTCCTTTTTATGGTAACATTTTTTCTTTCTTTCCAACCTCTCTGTTATTATTTGGATGTGGTTTCTTAGTGATCATACTTTTTTTTTCCTTTAAAACAGGTGCCGACTTTCTAAGAGAGAAAGCCAGAAGATGAAACCAGTAAAGAAATCTACAGGCCCAGCTAACAGCAAAGTCTCAAGCTCCACTCGCAGTAAGAAACAGAAGAGAAAGGTGGAGGAAGGAAGGCAGGAAGAAGAAGAGCAGGAGGAGGAGGAGGCTGCAGAAGTAGAGACATCCGAGAAGACAGACGAAGGCTTAGGTCATCACCTAGCTTATGTAGGGGCAAGGAGGATGCAGGTAAAAGTTGAACCTGCAACAGCAGAGATGTCTTGCACCCGTGTACAAGACCAAGACTTGCCAGTACATAATCAACAGCAAATGACAGAGTCTGAATCACAGGAAGGGAAATCTCAGATATGCATTGAAACTTCGAGCAATGACCAAGCGATAAGTAAAGTAGTATATGATACACCCCGGTGGGAAATGCCTTTGAATAGGAAAACTGCCACATTTAAGTCTAAAGCTCCTAAGAGAAAATATGTGGAGGGCCAAGGCTCACAAGAAGGGCAAGAGGACTCTTCAAGCAGCAGTGATGGCACTTCTGCACCCCAGGAACGTATTTCAGAGCATTCGGCAGCCCCAGCAATTGAAACGGAAGACATCCCTTCTGTGCGTTCCTCTTCCACTGATACAGCCAGCGAGCATTCTGCAGACTTGGAAGAGGAGTCTGAGAAAGTCCAAAGTGAGTTAGGGCCACAAACAGTGGCTTGGCCTGAAATTGATCTTCGAGGTCATCTGCAGCCCCAACGAGTCCTTGCAAGGAAAGACGATGCCTTCTACCTTTGCCAAGTAAAACAAGTACGTCGGAGCCATGAACTTGGTGTTCAGTTTCCCGGGGCACAGACCATTACATTCCTGGACATCATGCAGGATCCGGTTCTTCTGGACCAGGTCCCAACACCAGGTGAAGTAGATGTGGGGGCAGCCGTGTGTGCCTGTGTGGGACCTGACAATACAACTTTTCGAGAGGGAACTGTAGTAGAAATAGTTCAGAATCCTTTGTCTTACAAGGTTTGCTTTCAACAGAGCCCAGGACGAAGAGAACGTGACTATGGTTGGGTCCCACACAACAGCATTCGGCTTGTCTGTTTCCCGTGGTGTAAAGACCCAGTCCCGTTAGTTCCACGAGCAGCAGAGGAAAAGCCACAGCAACAAATGAGTAGGTTTCCAGCAGCCCACACTTCAGATCAGCAGTCAATTAGTATAGCTGAGATGCCAGCCTCTCCACGTGGCGTAGAACCAAAACACCTTGAGGATGCTGAGGTCTCTAAGATCAGTTTTAGCATGCCAGTGAGTGAAGAGAAATTGGCATCTGTACAGCATTGTATTCTTTCACCCCCAAAATCACCTGCCTATGGAATGATAATGGGGCGATTGCCAGAACAGCCATCCCCATTACTTAGTCCAGATGCTGGAAGTCGAAGCAGCTGTAGTAGTGTGTCTTTGGATAAATGCAGTACTCCAGGGTCCCGTTCACGTACACCACTGACAGCAGCTCAGCAGAAGTACAAAAAGGGAGATGTAGTTTGCACCCCTAATGGTATTCGTAAGAAATTTAATGGAAAGCAATGGAGAAGATTGTGTTCTCGAGATGGCTGCATGAAAGAATCTCAAAGAAGAGGATACTGTTCCAGACATCTGTCCATGAGAACCAAGGAGATGGAAAGCATGTCTGAAGGGCGGGGTGGACGAGAAGGAAGTGCAGAGTTTGAATGGGATGATACCTCTCGGGACAGTGAAGTAAGCAGCATACGCACAGACTCTCGTCCACGTCTCGTGGCCCCTACAGACCTCTCTCGCTTTGACTTTGATGAATGTGAAGCTGCCAACATGTTGGTGTCCTTAGGCAGCTCTCGCTCTGGAACCCCATCATTCTCTCCTGTTTCTAACCAGTCTCCTTTTTCCCCAACCCCATCTCCCTCACCTTCTCCCCTGTTTGGCTTTAGGCCAGCTAACTTTAGCCCTATCAATGCTTCCCCTGTAATTCAGCGAGCTGCGCGTAGTAGACATGTAAGTGCAAGTACCCCTAAGGGACAAGCAGTGTTGACTCCTGAGATGTTGCATCACTCTCACCACCGCGAGAGACAGTCTGCGGGGATCATGCCCTCATTCCAGACCAACCTTACCTTTACTGTGCCCATGAGCCCAAGCAAGAGAAAACCAGATTCCCATCATGGTAGTGCCAGCTCTGCTGCTGACTTTCAAAAAAGTGATAGCTTGGACTCTGGAGTGGACTCTGTTTCACATACACCAACACCATCTACTCCAGCTGGATTCAGATCAGTCTCCCCTGCCACCATTTTCTCCCGATCCCAACAGGCTTCTCCATCACTTCTTCTGTCCCCACCAGCTGGCCTGACTTCTGACCCTAGCCCCTCAGTCCGTAGAGTTCCTGCAGTACAAAGAGACTCTCCTGTCATTGTAAGGAACCCTGATGTTCCCCTCCCATCAAAGTTTTCAGAAAAGCCCACAGATGGAGGATCTCGAGGGATTGGAGCATCAGGTGCTGGATCAGGCAGTCCACGTTGCATGGTTAAAGTCTGTTCCAAAGAACATCCTTCCAAAACACAGCTCCAAATACCAGTACCCATCAATGCCACCCAGATACAGAATGTGGCACGATCCTTACCTTCTGGGCCAACAAGCACTGGAGAATCCACTACCTGCACATCTTCAGGTCCTGCAGATCACCCTCCAGCTGTGTTCAGTGTGTCGTCACCATTCCAGCCTGTGGCGTTTCATCCATCCCCTGCAGCCCTGCTCCCAGTGATTGTGCCTAGCGACTACAGCAGCCATCCTGCGCCTAAAAAGGAGATCATCATGGGAAGGCCTGGCACAGGTAGGGGTTGACTTTTTATTAAGTTGTATATTTTAGAAAGTTTGGGGTTTCAGTTTTCTGATTCAAGCTAATATGCTCCTGCTGCAACATTTATCAGTAATGAAAGAGAAACACAAGACCTTCTCTCTCTCTATGTGTGCATTGACCGGCTGCATTTAGTCTCTGCCCTGATTGACAGGGAAGGAAAATGTTTTGCCTCCCCTCAGTTCCTCCTAAATTTTATATATATATATTACAGTACAGGCCAAAAGTTTGGACACACCTTCTCATTCAATGTGTTTTCTTTATTTTACGACCATTTACATTACTCACTGAAGGCATCAAAACGAGTTAGTTATGAGTTATGTACAAAACCAGATGGAATAACTGAAAACATGTTTTATATTGTAGTTCCTTCAAAATTTCAGGTGACTACCTGTTGAAGTTCATCAAGAGAATGGCAAGCAGTAATCTGAGCAAATGGTGGCTATTTTAAAAAACACAAATATAAATTTTAGAATATAAAACATGTTTTCAGTTATTTCACCTTTTTTCTGTTTAGTACATAACTCCACATGTGTTCATTCATAGCTTTGATGCCTTCAGTGAGAACCGACCAATGTAAATGGTCATGAAATAAAGAAAACACATTGGTTGAGAAGGTGTGTCCAAACTTTTGGCCTGTACTGTGTATATGTGTGTGTTTATATATACATATTTGTTTCTGTACATCTTGAAAATTGCCTGCCTAGGCAAAAAAAAAAATTGTCTTCCCTCCCTGCCAAAACTGCAACACAAGACCTGACCTGCATTCATGCTGTCTCTGCCTTTGATTGGCGGCCAGCACCAATCTCTTTCTGCTACTATTGGCGGGGAGGGAAGGGAATGTGACCTCAGGAATAGTGGACTCAATCACTTTTGCCAGTGAATATAGAAAGATTATTATTTATAAAATTTAAGCAATAACTATTAGATTCTGATGTTGCTGTAGGCTACTGGAGACTGGGAAACCATTATGAACCTTATGCATATTCTCATAAGGTGATAGTGGTAAGGAAATTATCAAATTCACTTTACAAGGAATACCCAATAATGTGCAAGAAAGAAAAAACAGCATTCCTTTCTTGTGGTTGTTGTAGTCTGTTGCAATGGAACAATTAATTAGTATACTGGTTAAGGCTAAGTTTACACTGGCATTTTTTTACCGCCAGGTAAACGACCGTTTAGCGTGGCCGACCGGCGGGCGCCACATTAGGCGTCCGCCGTTTGGTTTTCGGGCGGCCGTGCCATAGGACCTCTATGGGGTCCTTAATTAGATGCCCTGTAATCGCCTGCACTGTTGTGCAGACAACTACAGGGAGTAGTTTATCCCGCGGCTGTGGGAGCGCACTGGTGGTTTCTGAGCTGCAAGCAGCTCGGGAATCGCCAGTGTAAACTTAGCCATATGCCTGCCATACACCCACAGACGGGTGCAGACAGATGAGCTCTGGAATGCAACATGATGACGTCATCACGGTGCATTCTGGGGCTGCTTTAATCGGCCGGGCACCTTTGTGTGCCAGCCATTATCTCCAAAGAAGATGCCGGTCTTCATTGAAGTTAATGGCATCGGCCAGAGAACGTCCAACATGCCCGTTCTCTGGCCGGCCGAGCTGTGGGGTGACAGGGATCTGTCGCCCCATGTGGGCACACGCCGATTTTGCCGCCGACCGTTGGCGCGAGCGCTCACGCCCATCGGTCAGCGGAAAAATCGTCCGCTAATCGGCGTGTGTATGCCAGGCTTAAGGCTACTGAATGCAAAAATATAGGGTGAGGAAGGCCAACTGTGGACTGTCAGCAGCCCAGGAAGCACCTGTACCCTGATAACAAATGGTAGATTAGATAACTGACCACAGATCAATGCAATAGTAAATGAATTGGAAAACCTTCCTCGGAGAGTGGAGACTGGTATAGGCTGAGCTAACTCCATATAAATGCCCATGGTTTAAAAAAAAGATGTCTAACCAGTTTTAACATTTTCTTCAAATGCTTTGTTCCAATCTTTTTAGAATGTCCATTGAGTGGGTAGTTTTGTGCACAATCATGGAGCCTAATCTTCACTTTTGACTTGTTCCCCGCCTTTTGGTCTATTGTAAAATGACATTTGAGGTGTGTTTATTGTTTTTTGATGGCTAGTGTATTTGAGTTCATTTTATTCTGTTGAAGATTCAAAAAGATGTTGGTCTTCAATGACACGTACATTTTGACACAGAAGCTTCCTTGGAGATTCCACTGTGTTATCTCTTTCATGCTTTACGTGTTTGCAGTGTTCTTGTGGTTTTACAGTTCTCTGAGAATTGGTTCTTGGAGAATAACTGAAGATTTTCATAGGTGCTTGTTATCTCCAATAGACTAAACTCTCCAAAAGAGAGTGATTTGCTGTAAAAGAGGAGGCAATGGAAGCTTTGTAGAGACTTTTTATGTATACCTTTTTCTAGTTATGAAATGTTTAGGGCAGATTGGGAGGAAAACATTTGCCAAGTCTGTTGGCATAAAAGTAGCATCATAATTGGATCCAAAAAACATAACTCAGCCTCTACAGTGTGCAAGCGTTAATATCTTATTTTGTATAGATTTCCTCAGATTGTATTTTAATAGGTTGATTCTATATTTGAAGGTGAGGATGCGAAAACAACTTTAATTAAGAGCAGGGATTATTTATACAGTTGCCATTTCCAAGACAAGGCTAGCTGGCCAAAATTGACTGACTGACCGGTCAAAAATCAGGGTGCGCCTACCTGGGGAGATCGACCAGGAATCTCCTGCATGTCCCCATTCAAAGTAATGGTCGGCACACAAAGGGTGCCCACTGATCAGCTGAGGGGCCGGCTGCAACGGGATGACGTCATCCTGCTGTAAGCCCCCCAATACACCTTTAGATCGATCCATACAATCTCCATTAGATCTACCAACAACTGTGTAGTATAGTGGCCTCCCTGATAGAATACATAGTGATTGGAAGGTTTAGAAAGGTTTTCATATTACATGGTTTTGGTAGAACAAAAGGTGATTGTACAGAAATTGTATGGAAAGATTGTAAGGTGTATGGGGGCCTGTAGTCGATTTATCCAGGCAGAATCTCCTTATGTATGGGCACCTTTAGATTGGAAGCCTTATTCTATATGGCACTCTTTTCCTCCTGTGTCATAGCCTGTACCTGTATGTTAGATTGTGTTGCATTTCAACCCTTATTTAATGTACTTTATAAATAAAAGATATTCATATTAATAATAGTCTGTGGTAGTGCCTAGGCTAAAACCCTTAATATAAAACGAAGTTAAGTGTTAAAGTAAACTCCCAGCCAATTAAAAATGAAAAAAAATATATTGTGGTTGTTGACTATGCCTCGGTTTGAGATGCATAAAGAGGCTAAAGCACGAGTCGATTCCCGTGCGATCGACGAACTATCGATTGCAACATGGTGATGCAATAGATGCGCACCACCTTTGCCGATTGGCTGATACTTTGAGGGTCCCCATCCAAAATAATGATTTGAACAGGAATTTAACAACACGTTGGATCCCTGTTCGATAATTTTATTTTATGGAGTGGAATCGATCTCTCCTGGTGGGCTGCATTCGATTCCCGAGCGATCACCGCGCACGGCGAACAATCAGGAATCAAGCGCTAAATCGGCCCGTGTATGGCAAGTATTAGACTATAGAATATTGCTCATGTGTTATTTCCTTACCGTGGTTCAGTGAGTAGACAAGGCAAATTTCACAGTTTGAATTACCAAATGATGTTGGCCATGGGGCATATGATCTGATATGGTATAATTGTTTGAATGTGTACAGAATTTTACCTGTTTTGGCAGTATGACTGGTGTTCAGTTGTGGCAGTATGACTGGTGTTCAGTTGTGGCAGTATGACTGGTGTTCTGCTTTTTTACTTATGGTGGAATTCTCCTTTAACCCTCCCTGTCCAACATCCGTTTTGTTTTCTCCTGGGTTTCCTGGTTATCTCTCGTCATTCCCAAGTCTTCCGCTCCTAACCTCGAGCTGTGAAAGTGACTCGAGTGTGCCTGAAAGTGTGAAGACAATCTATCAGTTCCTATAGAGGAGGTGTCTGTACAGGTGACATGCCAGGCAGATTGTGTTCATTATAGTTATTTCTGTTTGCACACTGCTAAGAGTGAGGACAGCATGTGCAGCCATAGTAAAAAGTAAGGGGGTGGAGAAAAAAAAAGAGTACCCTTACACAGACTTGAGATGGAATTAATAGAGCTGGGGTAGTATTTACTATAAATAACTTTTTTAATACTTTTCAGCACCATTATGAATTCCCAAAAATAAGAAGCCACTATGGGATTCTGTGGCAGACTTAAGCTGACCCTACGCATGCTCTTTTTTCTTTCCTGTTTCAGGAGTTCCACAAAAAAAATCTGTAATTTAAGTTGATGGATAAGAAATCGATTCCTTTTTTAAATCAACATTTAACATGTATATGTGCGGCCCTCAGCATCACTAAAGGGCCGCACATAACATTTTCAATCTATACTGGCTTGTATAAGCATTTTATAATTTTATAATGCTTTATAAAAAATTACAGCGGGCATAGCTAGAAGACATTTAAATTTTTAAATAACAAAACTTATTTTAAATTCTACTTCAAGCTTACTTATGTGCCTCATAGATATCATCAAAGGCTCAAAGTTAAAGCCGCCAAAGAACGCCCAAAGGGCCGCGCGTGGCCCCCGGGCTGCAGGTTGGGCACCAGGGCCTTAAAGGATCTGTAAACCCTCAAGTAAAAAAAACATTTTCCTACCTATATGCAATACCTCATAGTTAGAGTAAATGGCATTTAATTTTTATGAAAAACATATTTTCACCTCTTTTTTAGGCTAATGATGATGGTGATAACGCTGCTGCCCGATATCTGAGGACTGCTGTGCTCTAGCTCTGACGGTCTCCATGCAAAGCAATGGACATTGGCCGCGGTTTACGCACGGTCATGTCCGATATCCCAGTTTTTGAGCCAGATAGAAGTGGCCATCGATCTGGCCCATATCTATACATGTGATCCCTGCTTTACTTTTATAAAATTTTCCTTCCTCTGTCTTCTTGTGACAGTGCTACCCCAAAGTTCCTGTATGGGGAACATGTAAGCATGTCTATACAAGGACTTCCTCCCTGGGACAGTTACTTTCTTTTCATATCAACCGTGATCCGGGTGCCTACACAGTGGTGGCTACATACAGGACGCCATAGAGATCCAATAGCTAAGTTAGCCATTGCAATACAGGATGGGCCTGGTACATATTAAAGCTGCTTTAGTGTTTAATAAGCTGATAGCGTGTATGGGTGTCAGAGAAACCGCATGTGAGATGACCCCTTAGAGGTTCCAAACAAGGTCATAATTTTAAACTCCCTAGTCTCTTAGCAAATTCACTTCCACTGGTGCATATTGCTTGAAGATAACATAAATATATTTTATATATTGGTAAACTGAAAGATGTATATTTCTGTTTATGTTCATTCATAATTTTAAGACGAAGTTTCATTGTTTCTAAATTAAAAAAGGCCTCTGATGACCTGCCATGATGTTCATTGGTTAGACACTTCCTCTTTATTTATAATGATTAATGGCCGCAGTCAGTTGTGTACCTGCATTGTATGAAGACTTTTTGATACATATTAGTAGTATGGACTCCTGGACTCCTTATCTTTCAACTTTGATAATTAACTATGCACATTGGCATTTATCAATTTTTTTTTATATATATATATTTTTTTTAAACAGCTGCATCAGTAGTATTTCATGGCATCTTTAGTCTATTTACATTTTAATTCTTAAGAGAGGTGAATATTTTGCTTCTACCCCTTATCTTTATGACCACCAATAACTCTTCCCAACTCTGACCACTATCGCCACTAATGCTAGGCATACACTTACCGACCCACGCCGATATCTTCCTCTGATATCTTCCGGGATGCTAAACGTGATGACGTCATCACGTTTAGCCTCCCATTGCATTCTGGGGCCCTTCAATCGGCCGGGAACCCTTTGTGTGCCAGCCATAAGCTGCGATGAAGACGCCGCTTCATTGCAGCTTATGGCATCGGCTTTCGTCGGCTCCCATCGGCCAGAGAAGATCGGACATGTCCGTTCTCTGGCCGGCCGAGAAGTGGGGCGACAGGGATCTGTCGCCCCATGTGGGCACATGCCGATTAGCGGCCGATTTTTAACCTAACTGACGGCGCGAGCGCGCACGCCCGTCGGTCAGATTAAAAATCGGCCGCTTATCGGCATGTGTATGGCTAGAATAACTAATCCTTCACTCTCACCTCAATCAGTCCAGTGTGTCTTGAGAAAACATTTGTTTTTCTTACAATATTTATGTCCTTGTAACTTTTTGTGTATAAATGTGAGCTTCTGAGACCAGAATTGTATTAGCCTGAAGAAGGGATCTGCGATATCCAGAAAGCTTGCTTCTCTAATGACTTCAGTTAGCCAATAAACGCTATCACTTGAACTCCAAACTCTCTATACTGATACATATTAGTAAATCTATGCCCTATTTTGGCATGAGGATACCCATCCTGAGAAATGACATGTAGCCATTGCTGGGGTTCTTGTAGGCAAAATGTTGGTAGGTTGCCACAAAGAAGCAGCTAAAAATTATCGCTTATATGCTACAAAGGTAAAAAAAAAAAAACAATAAGCATTAGTTATAATAAAAAGGGATTTAGCAAACAAAATGTAATTTAGTTTAAAAGTTTAGGTACACTTACAGTCAAAATCCTGGTTGCTAGGGCAACATCTCTACCAGTTTTCATAAATCACTGTCAATTTTGTATCTTCCATGTATCCTTATTTAGCTTCATGTTATAATTAACTCATAATGTAGCTGGATTCTAGATACTGGATTTTTTTAATGTTGTAAATGTGGTGTGCACAATCTGTGTAAGGTGGTGATTATAGCTCTGGGTTTCCAAACGCCATCCCGGGGGCCAAATGGGGGCTTCAGTCTAACTATATTTGGCCCACAAGATGTTTTATTTAAGAATTTATGTTATTAATTTATTTTCCACGTGAAAATGTTCATTGTCCTCTCGGATGAGAAGGAAAAACTTCCACAACTGTAGATATTTTTTCCAATAAATTATTGTTGGTAAAGAATCTCATCTCGCTATCTAATGGCAGTCAGACTACCTCTGGCGAGAACATGGAGGGCTGTGCGGCCCTGCAAAGAAATGCCACCCCACACCATTACTGACCCATTGCCAAACTGGTCATGTTACTGGATGGTGCATGCAGGAGAACCTTCTTCATGGCGTCTCCAGACTCATGCCTGCCTGTCACAGGCAGGTGGAGGCCAGGCCAGGCAGGTGGAGGCCACACACACTACTGAGCTTCATTTTGACTCGTTTTAAGGGCATTATATAAAAGTTGGATCAGCCTGTAGTGTTTTTGTCCACTTTATTTCTTAGTATGACTCCAAATCCAGACTTCCATTTTTTTTTTGTCAGCACATTCAGCCATGTATATAACAAAGTATTTAATTAGGATGTCTTATTTTTTTTTGAGCAGTGTATATACATAGACAAGTACTGTCTAACTGTTATAGAAGTTTTCTGTCATTGTTTTATTAGGAGTTTTATTTTATACCGAGTTGGCAAATGTCATAGCTGGGGTAAGGGGGCATCAAAATTGCAGAACCATAAAAGAATGATTGCAAAAAAACATGTAGTGATCTATCAAGTCTGCTATTTTTGTTTTGGGGTCATTTGTATTTTTATTATTATTAACATTTATTTTGTGTTTATCTCTATGCTGGTCCTTAGCATGCTTAAAGCGGACCTACCACATTGTAGGTCACTTTGCACTATCGGCATCAGGCTGCCAATAGATAGGGCAATCACTGTCCAAAAAGAAAAAATAAATAAATCTTACAGCAGGAAAGACAGTTTTTACGAGGTAACACAATCCATGCTGTGACGTTGAGCCGCGGCGCCGAGGTCGCTTGTTAGAGCTGAGAGCTAAGACT
>CM070038.1:51817313-51839116 GCA_036250615.1 Ptychadena robeensis
TCTACACTTCCTCCACAATCACTTCACAGATGACACTTGAGAGGGGGGAGGGGGAGGGAGCACAGTCACAGAGACAGATGCAATGCATTTTGGGGCCCCACTAACAGCTGATGTTTCCGGAAGTCTTAGAGCTCTCAGCTCTAACAAGGGACCTCAGCGCCGTGGCTCAACGTCACAGCATGGGAGGGGCTACCTCGGAAAAACTTTCTTTCCTGGTTTAAGATTTTTTTTTTTTCTTTTTGGACAGTGATTGCCCTATCTATTGGCAGCCTGATGCTGATAGTGCAAAGTCACCTACAATGTGGTAGGTCCGCTTTAATTCCATATACCATATAGGTGAAACCTTTATCCCAAAAGGAAAAATTTTTATTGTAAGAGTTAGGCCATGACTGTGTTGTGTGATCTTGCTCACCAATGAAGTTAGTGATATTGCTACATATGCTCTGTAAACCATTGCTTAATTTGTTAGCTCTATATCAACACAATAATAATGACACTGACCAGAAGCTAACATTCTTATTCTAACTTTTCTAACTTTTGCTTCTCCATGCAAATGGTGAACTTACTAACATTATCAACCAGTAACCACAGTCTTTTGATTTTCTTTCTACTGAATGTGACCACTCTTCCTCAGATTGCCATAGCTCATCCAGATTATGAAAAAGATGAGGCTTTGTGGTGATTTTTGATTATCTTGCATATACAAACAATGGTAACTGGGTAAATATGTGGGGGCGTCTACAGATCTTCCTCTAGTTGGTTAGACTAACTGCTAATGATGTGTATTGTAGTCCCTGCAGCATTGCCTTTCTTTTCCTCCACTTTCCATAAAGCAGAACAGGCTGATGGAGAGACAAGTAGCCTGTCTTGTAAAGTGCTTATTAATAGCTGAGGCCTGAGAAAACCATGAACAGTTGTTTCAGGCACTCATAAATGCACAGGAGTACCTATATTCTTATACACAAGATAATTCTTCCTAGAAACAATATTTTGTGATTCTTTTAATTGACATTAAAATAAATAAGCACACCACACTCTTTCTGTTTAATAGAGAGGGGAGGACAAGTAGCAGACCACCCACTGCACCCTCCCAAATAGGAAACCACAGCTGGCGGACAGGTTGGTTACTTGTCCATGTTGCTGACACATGGTGCACACACTAGATATTCACCCAAAACGATTGTGATGGATCTCTTCAAGTGACAATTTTCTATATTTGCCTTAACCCTGAAACCTCATAGAAAGGGAGAGGACAGGAATTACCCTTAATCAAAAATGTAAAAATTAGCTGCTTTGACGTTTTTTTTTTTGGTTTTTTTTTTTTTTAAAGGAACGTGATGATTATTCATACATATGACACCACATTGATTACCCTTGATAAGTAGTAGACTTAGGGCATGTTTTCCACAGCGTTGTGTGATAAATTCAGAACCTGCTGGCCACAACCACTACCTCCATAGATAAAGTGTATGGTGACACACGTCTATGGAGGGGGAGCTTCTGCTCTAGTTCCTTCCTGGCTCTTGTGTGCCTCCTACCCTAGAGCCCCAGGGAGAGCACGAGGAAGAATACTTTATAATAACTGTCTGGTGTTCAGCATTCCCTGTGGGTGTCTGCTCGACAGAGAAGGGGTTAAGGAAGCCTCGTTCTCGTCATCAGTGACAAAGCCGTCTCTCGGCAACAGGTAACCGGGGCGACCGTTTCCTAAAAAAAGCATGAAAGTGTGAGGCCCCCTCCCACCCTCCGCCCCTTGTTCTGCTTCTGGTACTTCTTATTAGATTAGGCTTTTTATGGATTAACATATATATATATATATATATATATAGGATGAAGACTGCAGGTGAAGGCCAAGTAACCAATCATGCCTCATTTCCTTTCTAACATCTATGTCTTGACTTAATCCTCTCAACAAGTACCATGAGTCAGTGAACTGATCATTTCATACAGAAAACTTTTACTTTTGCATTTTGAAACTTTCACAGTTAAAATACATATGACAGCTGATTGACAGATGAAAGGGTTTGTATTTTTATTCATCTATTATTTACACAACCCGACCAGCCTGTATAAACAACCTTGTCACTTCTCTCTCTCCCCTTGCCTGTAGTTAGTCAATGAAGGAGTTTAGGAGACTGATGAGGACATCTCTTTTCTGACAGGCTGCACGTATGGCCATAGTGTAGAGGGAGTTACATTAAACTGAAACCAACAGAATGCAGGTAGTTCAAACCTATTTGCATATAGAACATGCTTAATTGCTGAGTTTTTTGATCGAATGCTGTGCCGTATGACTTTGAATATTGTGTTCTGCATCACTGGGCAAGAAAAGTTCTTATGGTGAATCTTTGCCAATATCATACACACTTCGTCATCACTTCAAACTATATGACAATCAACTATTCATCTTTGTATCTACAAACATCATGAAGTAACTTCCATTTAAAGCAGAAAATACATGCATATTGTTTTTCCAGGTCAGATCCTGGCAAGGTGCCAACCCTCTAATGTGAACTACCAGCAGATGTTTTAATTGGCTTGAAAGTAATATTGGTGACCTTTGAAAAAGAAATGTATAAAACTGGAAATAAAGAGAGATTGAAGTAGAATTTTGGTAATTTTTCCTTCGCTCTGGCATATGGCTGTATGGACCAATCGTGTGATTTCTCACTGTGTACTGAAAACTAGCATACATCAATGTTAACCAAACAGCTCCAGGTTGCCCTTTGTAAGAAGAACAAGGGCTCAGTGGAATAGTAATCTTATTGACCTAGATAGCAGACTAGGAGGTGCCTGTTTCATGCTTGTTGCCTCTAGATAATTCTGATTCAGAAAGCTCCTTTATATTATGTTGATGCCCACTAGCATATAAGTTATATGTTTATTCGCTGCTATACTATCATACATACTATTATATAATTTTGCACATACAAATATTTGGACATTGATCATCTGGTGTCTTGCATTGAAGAAGTCCGATCCAGTCTCCTGTAAATAATCAAGAAGATTTGTATATTATGCAGGAGAAGGTTGAGAGGCATGTAAAAGTGGGGTACTCTCAGGTTATTAGGGTGAGATGACATGACTGAACCTGAGATGTGTTTTCACCCAAGGCCCAGTGTCATCAGAGACATCTGATGGAAAGTCAGGACAATGTTCTCTTGCTTGCTATCATGAGCATTGTGTGTGTGTGTGTGTGTGTGTGTGTTTGGGGCATTTTTGTGTGTGTTTTTTTTAAAGGAGTAGGAATGCAATGTTGACTTACCTCAATAATATACAGGGTGGGCCATTTTATATGGATACACCTTAATAAAATGGGAATGGTTGGTGATATTAACTTTTTGTGTGTGGCACATTGGTATATGTGAGGGGGAAAACTTTTCAACATGGGTGGTGACCATATATGTCTATGAGAGGTTCACATTTGGACTGCCGGGGTTGGTTAGTAACCCAGAACATTTCTGGGTTGCACTACTGAGCTATAAGTACATGTTGTACTGTAAAAGTTACATGTGACGCAAAGCCAGCTGGTGACCTGTGGATGGAGACAGCTTATCGGAGGATCAATCAGGAACAGGGAGGTCCATCTGCAGCAGAATCTACCATGCGGTAATCGGCGTGTGTATGCCAGGCATTAGGCTAAGTTTACACTGGCGGGTTTTTACCGCCAGGTAAACAACTGTTTAGCGTGACTGGCGGACGCCCCATTATTACTATATCTGAGCAGTATGTTTCAATGCCTGCTTGTATCTTCCATCAAGGTGGCATATGACAGTGTTATCATGGATATGGGGACAGAGAGTTGTCACAGAATAACAGTTAAGGGCAAAAACAATAACACTCAAAGCAGACTAAAGGTCCGCACACACAAAATAATGGGATCGGCTAGGAATTTACCGACATGTTGGATTTTTTTGTTTTGTCCATGTCATGGAGAGCATTTGACCCAAATTAAGTGTCCTGATATATTGTGTAGTTCTATAACGGCGGGAAACTATTTCTGCACTAGGCCTCAGGGCCTATAGATTCAGTGCAAATGACAGGAAGCGTAGGACCAAATTACACATATGCGTCAGCAGTGAAAAGCACATAGAAAAATATCGTGTAGGTGTTTTTAATGTATGTGTTCATTCTCAGACTGCTAACAAAGCAGGGCCAGCTGATCTTACAACTTCCACCCCCTCACAGCCCTTCCCTTTTGACTTGCACGGTGGTTGCGCCATAAGCCAGTGCGGCCAGGATGGAGTTAACGCTAAACTCCCACACGCACTTCCTTTTCACATTAGAACATCCCTTCCCTGCTGTCTGCAGAGATTACAGCTCAATGTTTGGAAAAATGCGAAGGAGGCATAGAAAATGGTGGATTCATGGACCAGCCTCCCAGCAGAGGTGGCATAGATCACTGCTATGCAGCAATGCCTTGGAGTTTATTCATACCAGCTGCCCTGTGGATGCGATGTCATAAAGTACCGCAGGGCAGCTAGGGTCAATGCAAGGTACACAGGTTTCCACAGGTTACCGAGTTACCATACACAGCCTGCAAACCTGCATTTTTACAGGTGCACTGCAAAGCATCTCTTGCGTCTCCCATACACTTATATGGGAGACGCAAGTGCAGCACATTGCAAAATGCATTTTTTGACAGCTGGGGCGCAGGCCTCTAAGAAGAAGCAATCTCTAAATATAATCTAAACCTAAAAAAATGTACCATGTATATTAATAATTAGTGTGGTGACTGCCTTAGATTTCTGTTGTCGTCATGCTCTTTTTATCTGCTACTCCTGAGAATAACATACTTCTTCTCACACTGTATCTGTGCCATGGTTGTCATATTATGCTTTGTTTGTCTGAAGTTAAGGTAGCCATACACAGTTCGATTTGTCAGCGATCAATTGCTGATCGATTGCCAATCCAATCTTTCCAGGCGATCAGGAATCGCCAATTGATCGGATCGGGAATCCATGCAACACCACCTTGTGAATCCGATTTGTGGCTGATTTGGACATGAGCCGATCTCCAAAATGGGCGATTCCACAAAATCCATTGATCAGAAAGGTTGCTGCATAGGGCTATGGGTCCACCAACGTACTCCGATTGCGATCGACCAAAAATACCAACATGTCGGTTCATTGTCCGATCTATTTTTTAGTCGATTCAGATTTTTTGGGGTCGATTGGGCAGGGTGATAAAAACCCAATTGATTGCCGATCAAACTCGTGAACGTGCACAGTGATCGATCGGTTAAAAATCGAGTGTAAAATCGACCTGTGTATGGCTACCTTTAGAAACGTAACACGCCTCTTCATCCCCATTTATACATTGTGATGTTCAGGAAAAAATTATTTGTAGTCTAAAAAAATTGTGTAATCAGTCAAAAATAAATGTAATCATCAGCATGCTGCAATTTTTGTTGATGGGTTTAGATTTCCTATCAATAGTTTCAGCTCAGTAGAGGCTGTAAGGTGACAGGTGGTAATATCCTGTAGAATTGCTGGACAGGAATGAGACTTCTGGAAAATATTACTTTCTTATTCCTTTATCTTTATTTAGAGTCAGAAAATCTTGCCCATGCAGGTAATAGTTGTAAATGAACTTTCCCACTGTTATATTTCACTTACCAGCACTTATTTTACCCCCTGTCTACATCACTAATATCTATGGCGCCACCTAGTGTCATTTGTTATGTGACTAGATTACTGGAATGGCCTCCAAGCAGGTGGCATAAGGTTCATTGGCTACCAGACCCCTAGCATTGTCATGTAGGATGGGATCATTCTAGCTAACCTACCCAAAACCCGTAGGTATGTTTTCTGGCTGCAGTGGAGACAGGAGCAGTAAGTAAAATTAGGGCATGGTGGGCATACACATCTTGAATCTTTAAATGTTGACAAATGTGGATGGTATTAGCAAAAGTCTAATCTGCAAATACTGCAAAAGAACACCATAACCACAGTGAAGCATGGTGGTGGCAGCATCATGCTTTGGGGCTGTTTATCTTCAGCTGGAACTGGGGCCTTAGTAAGGATTTACGGACAGTTCCAAATACTAGTCAATATTGGCACAAAACCTTCATGCTTCTGTTCGAAAGCTGAACATGAAGAGGAACTTCATCTTTCAGCATGACAACAACCCAAAGCATACAGCCAAATCAACAAAGGAATGGCTTCACCAGAAGAAGATTAACGTTTTGGAATGGCCCAGCCAGAGCCCAGAACTGAATCCGATTAAAAAACTCTGTGGGGTAATCTGAAGAGAGCTGTGCACAGGAGATACCCTCACAAATCTTGCCATAACAAAATATGCCATGCTGACAGACTCCTATCCATATGTAAAAACATCAAAAGGTGCTTCCACAAAGTATTAGTTTATGATTTATCTTTGTCTCATTTTTGTACAGCACAGGAACCTGCCATTTTAGACTTTTTATATCCTTTGTACAAACATGTTCCGGGCTTAAAATACTTTATATAAAAATCCCATAAACTACAGCAAGCTGATTAGACTTGCTGAAACTGGGGCCTTAATAAAGATAAAGGGAAATATGAACAGTTCCAAATACCTGTCAATACTGGCACAAAACATTCAGGCTTCTGCTAGAAAGCTAAACAAGAACATCTTGTAGCATGACAACGGCCCAAAGTATACATCCAAATTAACAAAGGAATGGCTTAACCAGACAATTTAAGTTTTGGAATAGCCCAGCCAGAGCCTAGACCTGAATCCGATTGAAAATCTGTGCGGTGACCTGAAGAGGGCTGTGCACAGGAGATGCCCTCGCAATCTGACTTTTGGAGTGTTTCTGTAAAGAAGAGTGGGCAAATCGTGCCAAATCAAAATGTGCCATGCTGATAGACTCATACCCCAAAAGACTGAGTGCTGTAATAACATCAAAAGGTGCTTCAACAAAGTATTAGTTTAAGGGTGTGCACTCTTATGCAACGACATTATTTTATTTTTATATTTTTTCTTCCCTCCACCTAAAAGATTTCCTTTAGTTTTTCAATTGAGTGGTATAGTTTATAGGTCACATTAAAAGTAGAAAACATTCTGAATGATTTATCTCTGTCTCGTTTTTGTACAGCACAGGAACCTGACATTTTACCAGGGGTTTTTAAACTTTTTATATCCACTTTATGTGTATATATACAGCATTTCTGTAGCCTCTGGGTGAGTATCTGTTGTCTCATTCTATTAAATGGCTAATCTCACCCCATATCACACATGTTTACTATGTGCAAGCTATAGAGGACATCAGCATCTACAACATGCATAACTCTGTTAACATACTATATGCTATATGCCCTTTTAATTTCTTCTGAAATTCTGTATGATTCACCGAGTACTAGAGTACCATAGTACGCTTTATTATTTATGAGAGGTCAAGGGAAGGAAAATGTGGTAGATAAAGTTGACTTTCTGAGTAAAGTTATTTGGAAATGCATGCTAGGGGGAATTCTTTACAATGACGCATTAGTAAAAATGAAAGTGTTCAGTCTAGAAGTACCGTAATAAGAACTGAAGTGTTCTTGAGATTTCATTTTTCCTTTATTTTTCCTTTTGTAATTTGTCTAGTGACAACTCTGGAGCTGGGAGTCACAGTTTGGAAGCCCCAATGTTGTGTGTGTATAATAGAGCCTCTTAGTACAGCAATATAGGATCTGGGGCAGTGTATCCTTTGATAGGACAGTTATGTCAGAGCCTAGGGGCCTGTTTGGTCTGACTGATATAGTTTCAGTTTTCACAATCATAGCTCAATAAATCACATATTTTAATAGTGAATACTGCAAAATGACATGTGAGGAAATTCTATCTGATATCATTTATTAGATAGCAAAGTGGAGTTTTCCTTTTATATGAGCACAGTGGTATTTATTCCTATTTGGTATAATCCCATTGTGTCTGTCCTAATGGTTTTCCAGTATGCCTTCCTGTTTTGTTGAACAGGAAGCCATGCCTGTATAGAAAGAGTTTGCTAAAAAAAAACACTTCAATAATGGTCATAATTTCTCCTATTCCTATTAAAAAAGGGCAATATATAATGTAACAAATAATTTAAAACCATTGGCAGCAGATATGATTAATGTCCACTTCTGTGGCTGACCTGCAACCTTATTCAGTAGTGAATATTGAGGCCAATGTGTTCCAGGCTTAAAGCCGCTCCACTGATTGGATAAGAAAGGAGAAGCAGCACATACTGTCACTGTTTGGCTCATAAGCATTGTGCAAAGAGAAGGTATCAGACTGCTGTTGTGTAAAGTAATACAGATCCATAATATTGCAACAAGATAGAATAGTGTAGCTTTCCAACAGAAGTTTGTTGTCCTATAATAGTGTATTGACTTTTGCGATGTCGAGGTGGCACATCGGCAGTAGGCGGGAAAGTCATTAGACTTGGGAAAAGTCTACTGTTTTCTACCAAACCCATGTAATATGAGGACCTTTCTAAACCTTCCAATCACTATGTATTCTATGAGAAAGGCCCCTATATTACAAAGTTGTTGGTAGATCTGGAGGAAATTGTATGGAGTGATCTAAAGGTGTATGAAGGGCTCAAAGGTAAACTACAGCAGCCTCCCTTTACACACATTCTACCTTAACATTGGTTCCTTGTGGTTGCCTGTCCATAGTAGGCCTCTATGGCTCTTATGGTCGGCTTTACCCGTCACGTTAAAGCAGGTTACAGACGTGGAGATATGGGTCAAATCGATGGCCGTTTCGAGTGCCGTGCGTGCTCATGGCCATCTATCTGACCCATACAGTCTGCCCCTTGCGCTGTTTTCGAGCGGGACAAGTCCATCCCGCTGGAAAACAGCCTTATTGGACGTAAATACGGCGATGTCCGATGCTTTGCCTGGTTCTCCAGGCAAAGCTCGGCTGAGGAGGAGGAGCCGGGGAGTGACAGTTCTGCTCTCCCGGACTGCTCCTATATCTAACAGGGTCGAATATCGAGCCGTCTGTACCCTGCTTAAAGCTGGCCATACACCTTTAGAGCTCTTTGTCAGATATCCTTTAGATCTACCAACAACTATGTAGTATAGGGTCCTCTGTGATTGAACACAGGTAGACTTGATTGTTCAGAAAGTCCGTCATATTACATGGTTTTGGTAAAACAAAAGGAGATCTAAAGGAAATCTGACAGAGAAATCTAAAGGTGTATGGGGACCTTTCTACTGAAGTGAAGTTACAATCGTTTTTGTCTAGTTTTGTTTCTGATCTGTAATGGCAGTGACAACTTCAGAAGATAATGCAAAGTTCTTTTGTGACCCTTTGCCATAATCTGATTAAAACCCATATTTACTGCTGAACTACAACTCCCAGCTTGCTTACCGATAGAATTATTATTATCATTTATTTATATAGCGCCAACATATTACAAACAATAACACACAGGTACAGGTATGACATGGGAGGAGTAGAGGAGTAGAATCTGTAATTGAGAAGTCCTCTCCTACTTTTTTTTTTTTTCCTGAAACCCTTTGAGCGGTTGGTAGCCTTGCATTGCACTCTAGTGCCCCGTGATATAGTGCGAGTAATCAGTCGTGTTCTTGTTTTCCTCAGACGCTGAGTCACAGTCACACGACCTCTTGAGCTCAGGATATAGACATCATGAATTTGCAGGGGGTCACACCCTACAGGGAGGAGGGGTGGCTGAACGCTCCCGTGTCAGGTGTCCCTGTAAAGTAGTAAAACAATCACATACAACATGTACTCTCTGTAATTCTCACTATGTCACTGTCTACAAGTGGGATTTTCTCCAGAACTTTGCCTTGTGTCAGGTCTGAAGGCTCACAGCTCCCTCTAGTGGTGGACGGTATAAAGTCACTGAATGGTTCTTCTCATTTGTTGGTGCGCCATGTCCGTATGCTAGGCAAAATGGTGGCACAGGTATTCTCCTAATCTAGAATTAGGTTTACTCTGGGCTAAAGTAGTGGTTGTTTTGTTGAGGCCTTGCGTAAAGGAAATTCTTGGTCTCTGTTTGATATATACTAGTTGCCTTTTTGCTGATCGGGACACATGTGAAGCTGAGCTGAAGTTATGAATCCCAAGAACATAATGTTCATATATTGCCGATTACTAGCCATAATATTGCATGAATTTTTAACGCTTTTTTTTAACTATCTGCTGATCCTGGCAATAACACACACCTCTTTTTACCTGTGTACCATTGCTGTGTGCATCTGGCTTGCGCTTGTGTTGCCATTTCCAATTAATTGAACAGTAAATAGAAATGGGAGGGAGCTCAAGGGAGCTCATACCACACCACATCGCATTTTGCAGTGTGGTTTGAGGACACATTGTGTAAAAGAGACCATAGGGGTGGGCTCCGCTCCCTTCGTATTATCTTAAAATTAGTTATGTAGCCTCTTCAGATATGGGTAGTGAAAGATTGCCTAAAAGATTTACTTGGGCTTTACATAGGTGGCTACAAAGTTTGTATTTTGCCTTTAGTTCTGTTTGAACAATAAAATATTGATATTATTTTGGTACCATAAATCATTTCTGGAAAGATTTACTTGAATGTATTAAAAATGTGCATTTCAGTGCATAAGTTGAAGGTGTAAAGACTTCAGCTATACTTTACTACCAAAATCTTTACAGGACACAATAGCTGTGAAGGTCATCGGAAAACCATTGAAGTGTAGGATTCTCAGGATTTTTAGGCGACGTCTAACTACTTCTTTGTAGAGACATGTATGTACTAGGGTTATTACAAATAAAAGGTTTACCTTAAAGTACAACTTCTCAGTGTCTCATTACTTTTTAGCTCACATTTTGTCTCACAGCCTCTTCCTGTTTTCCAGTCATTTATCTACCTCTCTGCAGATCTAAAAACAATAGATGTAATTATGCTCCAGAAGAAAGTTTGGGGGTGGGAGTGTATATTATCCCATTCCATCTTGTCCACAGACTAAAGGTGCCCATACACGGCTCTATTTTACAATAGATTCAAGCACAATCCAGCAATGTGGGCGTTCAAAAAAAAGTTGATCGACCCCAGGAACAGACATGGCCGTAAATCCTGGTCCATATGACAAGCAGCACAGGGACATAGACTACTGTGTCCCTGTGCTGCACAACATTCACCCCCCCCCTGCAAATAGCCTGTGATCGGCTCCTGGCAGGGAAAGGGGGTGGAGACTCTCATGGTAGAAAAATACCTCACAACACCAGATCAAGGACCCCATCGAACGGGAATCGTGTGCAAAGTTGTGCAAATCGATTCCCCATCGATTGCAGTTCAATTGCATGGGTATGGACCTTTGTATGGGCACCTTTTTTTTAGTTAAGATTAAGGTTGGTAATAGCTACAGACAAACACTTCCAGATCCACATCTGGGAACTAGAAAAGTAATAGCCTAGCACCAGAGGATAGGAATATTGACCCCCTGATGTCAGTAGTCACCCAATGATATCCATTGTCCAGTAAGAGGATGCAATGACACCAGGAACCATGACAAGGTGGTAAATCATTCTTTGTTACACAGAATGCTGGCACAATGGCAACTGAGATGTAGAACAATAGTAAATCAGAGTTTCCTATATACCATCAGCATGGTAACAATAAAAAGAATCTGTTAGTATATTTGATTTGCTTAGACTTACCGGTATGTATGTTTTTTTTTTTTTGGTTTCTGTGCTCGCCAGCTCTTACTGAAGTGTAGGTAGGATAGGATGTCTGTGTTCTGGACTCTGGGGAAATGGCTCCATTAAGGCAAGCTAAAAGCATTTGAAGTCATTAAAGCATATAGATTAGTATGTTGGACAGAGTACACATCCACCTAATGGCCTGTGTTCAACTATTTGTTCTATGCACTGTACACATTGGCAAGGAGGGTTTATCAGAAAACAGGGTGGCTATTCAACCAAACAAGATTGCTTTGCTACTATTTATATATTATTGGTTAGTGTGATTGAAGAATTAAAATAAGAAAGCCATGCTGTTACTTGTGGTTCATCAGCACTAAAGAACACATGGCTTGATTTAGGAACCGTTCAGGGTTCCCTGCAGCAGCGGGGTGATGACAACGAAGGAGCTGGGGGCACAGCTCTGCTGTTTTGCGTGTGTTCCCAGCTAAGAGTAGACATTAGATAAAGGATTTTAGAGTGTATCCATTATTGGAAAGAAACTCATGGCCTCATAAGCGCTGTATCTTACCTTATTTATCACAAGAGGCTGACAATAACATTTACTGCCAGCTAGATCCATCTGTATGTCATTTGATGACTTGGGTATCATGTACAGTAAAGCAGGGAACACATGGATCGATAAACGATCCGCGCAAGGTTCCTGGCAGCAGCGCGATGACGTCGATGCCCGACATTGAAGGAGCTGAAGGCGCAGCACTGCTGTTTCTTCAGCTCCAACAATGCTTTGCAAGTCATGTCCAATATCCCTATTTTTGAGCAAGATTGATTGATTGGGCCCATATCTATGCATGTGTTCTCAGCTTCACTCCCCTATCATCCTGTTATTAGCTCCAAGTCTTCTCAGAGTTTTATCTTATTAGAGATGTTCCCCAGTGTCCAAGACAATCTCTTTCTAATATCTTCCTTTCCTATTCCTGTAATAACTTCTGTTCCAAGTTCTGACACTATTCGACATCTTCAGCTGTCTTTCAGACTGTTAGCTTCAAATATCTATTGGCCATGTATAATACAAATGAACTATGCATTTCATTAAAAAGAGTACAGAAAGTTTGGAGTTCAAGTGATACCATTTATTGGCTAACTGAAGTTATGAAAAAGCAAGTTTTCAGGATGTTACAGATCCCTTCTTCGAGCCTGAAGAGATGTGGGACATCCTTAAAGCTTGTTTTTTTTTATAACTTCAGTTAGCCAAAAAACTGTATCACTTGAACTCCAAACTTTCTGTATATATCCATGGCTCACACCATACAACATTGTACTATCATTAGATTGGGCTCTCATAAGGCTGGCCACAGACAAATCACATATGCACCCAATTTAGTAACACTTCTACTTACATTGTATGTATATCATACTTTTAATGTGTGATAAAGGGACAAAACATTATGGAGATCGGGACAAACAGTAAGCTGCAGTGAAAAGTGGGCCTGGTAAATCAGTGGAGATTAAGAAGTATGGATAAAACCTAATAAATGTTTTACACACAACATAACATATTCTGTGCAGGGGTTAGGTTTTTAGAATATACAACATAGCATATGCGGAACAGGGGTCAGGCCTGTGCAATGTAAAATATGGCATATGTAGTGCAGGGGTCAGCACAGTGCAATGTAAAATCTAGCATATGTATTGCAGGGGTCAGGATTGCTTAATGTAAAAGATAGCATAGTATTGCAGGGGTCAGGATTGTCTAATGTAAAATCTAGCATATGTATTGCAGGGGTCAGGATTGTCTAATGTAAAATCTAGCATATGTAGTGCAGGGTCAGGATTGTCCAATGTTCAATCTAGCATATGTAGTACAGGGGTCAGCATTGTCCAATGTAAAATCTAGCATGTGTAGTGCAGGGTCAGGATTGTCCAATGTTAAATCTAGCATATGTAGTGCAGGGTCAGGATTGTCCAATGTAAAAGATAGCATAGTAGTGCAGGGGTCAGGATTGTCCAATGTAAAATCTATAATATGTAGTGCAGGGTCAGGATTACCTAATGTAAAAGATAGCATAGTAGTGCAGGGGTAAGGATTGTCCAATGTTAAAGATAGTATATGCAGAACGGGGGCCAGGTTTGTGTAATATAAATATACCAAATATAATACAGGGGTGAGAACTGTGCAATGTTAAATATAGAATATGTACTACAGGGGAAATGAGAAATAACCCTTGCATTCTCAGAACTCGCTCTGGTGCCTTTATATTTGTGCCTTATGGCTGATGCTGAGAGTGCTACCCTGCCCATGCTGTCTAGCTTTGTGCCTTCCATCTGTCCTCCAATTCTCTCTGATCATCAGCTCATTGAATAGTTATTGATAAGCGTGCCCTGGAATGAGATGATCTTGCCATTCAGCTCCATATTTTGCATATTACCGATGTTTAGAATGAACCAGGATGTGTATTTGTCTCCTTACGCTCTGACAACGCTGTGAATGTAGACACAGGCGTCACTGCGTACCCTGCGCAGATTGTATCTGAAGCTGGGAAATCAGTTTGAGTACTGGGGAATTGGAGAAATGCTGCTGGTTAGTCTTGGTAGACCTCTTAGTAATTTTGGGTTAACCTGCTTGTTAAATAATGTGATCCTGATCCTGGCTGTCTGCCAGAATGGAGTGTGAGTGGGAGGAGGGGAGCGTGCATCTCTAGGATCTTTGCTCCCCCCTTCCCCAATCTGCTTCTAATTTCAGCCTGTGACTCAGCCAGGAACAGTCCACTCCCTTGTCGTGTGTGTACGTGCAGGTAGGTGTACAATATAGACGTACAGCCAGCAGCCTAGAAGACTGAATCAAGGCCTTGTACTTTGCACTGATGCCAGACCTAGGTCAATTAAATACAGTTCTAATCAACAATTGTCTATTCAGTGGTTAGAAGATTACAGTTCCAAGCATGATGTGCTTTTATACCTGTAGCCAATCCTAACCATGTTCTGTGATTAGCATCTGACTTTAGCACTTAGGTGCCCAGCCTGCGGATGGCCCCCATTAATGTATAGGGCGATGGACTGGCTCAGGCTCTGATTGAGCGCGCTAATTAGCGTACGTGAAAGCCAATCAGTGACCCATGCGGTGCCTGAGCGCCTAGGCTTCCACTATACTACTATGATGATATCTATGAGGCACATAATCTTTGATGATATATATGGGCCATTCCCTATATCACCATGTGTAGTGGTCACACACTGACCCGGCTTTCCTAATCAACTTTGGTGGTCCAACTTAATAAAATTGTTTATGTTGATAGGGAAAACAAGATCTACATATGACCACTGCACCTAGGAGCAGGGGGGAGTTGGTGCTGTCGGGTTTTAACTGCCTGCCAGGATCTGGTCCACAGCCTATGATGCCAAGGTCCGCACTTTACAAGCAGATTACTTAGGCCCCCTTACACCTTTAGATCACACCATACAATTTCCTTTAGATCTACCAACAACTATGTAGTGTAGTGGCCTCTCTCATAGAATACATAGTGGTAGGAAGATTTTAGCAGGGTACAGACGGCTCGAATATAACACCTGTAGATCTCTCTGTCAGATTTCCTTTAGATCTAGCAACAAAGTAATATAGAGTCCTCTGCGATTGAACACAGGTAGACTTGATGGTTTAGAAAGTCCCTCATATTACATGGTTTTGGTAAAACAAAAGAAGATCTATAGGAAATCTGACCGAGTAATCTAAAGGTTTATGGGGTTTATTCAAGCCGTCTGATGTACCCTGCAGCAGCGTGATGATGTCATCATATCGGTGGAGCTGGGGAGACAGTTCTGAGAGTTCCAGCGGTCTCTAGGCAAAGCATCGGACATCGCCAAAATAACGGTCATGTCCGATAAAGCTGTTTTCAAGCGGGATTTATTTGTCCCGCTCGAAAACAGCGATGGGGCATATTATATGGGCCAGATAGATGGCCGTGAGCGCGCACGGCGCTCGAAGCGGCCATCGATTTGGCCCATATCTTAGCGTCTGTACCCTGCTTTAGAAAGGTCCTCGTATTACATGGTTTTGGCAGAACAAACAAAAATTGTATGGTAAGATTGTTACTTGTATGGGGACCTTTAGATATTAAAGGGTCATTACACCCTAATGTGGTGAAGGCAGAAAAATTTAAAGAATTTTGATCGGACATGTTGGAAAATCATTGTCGATTGTGCCAAAATAGTTTTATAATCGTCGATGTTTGTGGTGTTTCTCCTGGATCAATTAGATTAGATATACATAACATAGACCACTTCAATCTGAACTTCAATCTGAACTTCAATCATTTCAATACCAAAATCGACGATTTTAGTAATGTTTTTTAATCGAAATCTCACCACAATCGCAAACTCAATGTGGGGTGTATGTTGATGCCATTAAGTTTGATTTTCGATTAGACGATTGAATTCCTCGATCTAATCGAGCATCGATTGAACCGTGTGTGGCTAGCTTAAGTACATACAAGTGTATGGATGTACATGGGTTTATATTTTTACACGAAGCAGTATAATGTAATCAACTTAGGGGTAAACCCTTGATAAATATAAGACTATTTTTCTCAGCTTGTTGGGAATCTTTCACCTCCCCAGCACCCCAGAGTCTCCTAGTTTAGTGTGAATACAGATATGTGAGCTTACTCTCTATAAAGAAGTTTGATCCCAGAACAAGTAGGACACGAGTTCTCTTCAAAAGTAGCATCTTACTATTTTCTTCTCTGTGACTAATGATGACTCAAGATGATAGACCTTTCGTTTGCAGCTTTTAAAAACAAGTCAGCAATGGCTTCTGACACATTTTTTCTGGCAGATTTCCTAGAATTTTGAAAGGGGGTGAATGCACATGCTTAAAGCTGAACTCAACACAGCTAGGCAGCTGAGGCTCCACTAAATTTTTTTTTCAGAACACATGTCAAATTATTTTTTTTATTGATTGGTCTCCATAGTTTTCTAAGGGGGCGTCTGGGCTTTGGGACCGCAAGCGATTCACACTTGGGTGAACAGTCCCATTGGAAACAATGGGGAGCATCTCTGGCATATCTAACCATTTTACTAAATTTACTGTGCAGGTCTCCTGTCCTGCCAGACAGGGACGTTTAGAGAATGTCAAATAGTAATGAACTGAAAACAAATCTAATGGCAAGTAAAATAATTACTTCATGTAGATACATTGTGTGATTTAAAGCATAATCTGTATCTATGATATGTCGGGATGTAGTTATAAAGTAATATTTGATGTCTGGTTGTAGTAAATAAAAGAAGGACTCAGAGGACCATTACCGTATTAAACTCTATATATTGACATAAATGTAATCGTATAAAAGCGTCTATGTATACTCTAGTTTCTATGCTATAGAATACATTGGTGGACCCCCTTGTGTCCACATCTTGCTGAATGGATAACTATGGTATTAAAGGCCCCCATACACAACTAGATTTTCCTTTCAATCGACTTAAAATGATCAGGGCTGTGATTGATTGTAATGTATGCCAACTGTAGTAACAGGTATTTTTTGGATCGAATGAAAGAGTAATTGAATTAAGGTTCAATTTCAATACAACCGATTAAAATTTTCCAGCATGTCCGATTTTAATTGTTTTAGATTCATCTAACCATGTGGCCTGCCATAGATTTTCAATCAATCAACAAAAAAATGTATTTAATGAAGTTGATTGAACAATTTGGACGTGTATGGGGGCCTTAAGTAGATATCCAATCTATTTTCTCTGTCATCTAATCTTTCTTAGTAGAAACTGATTGGCTCATATAACCTCATCGCCAAAGATTCAGACATTCCTGCTAGCTGTAACTGAAAAAAGTGAAAAAAAGTGTAAAGGAATCGTCAAGTTTTTTGCACCTGCCATGATTTCACTTTTTTTAAAGGGAAGCCAGGCTGGTAAATGTTCACTATATGTGTGAGTGGTCAGTTTTTCTTACCCAGCCATCCAGAACTAGTCCTGATGTTCATATCACTGCTGCTGTCTGCTTCCAAAGCTATACATCTCACTTTGTATTTTCTCTTTCAATCACACAAGCTCATGAGCAGTGAAATATTTTTGGCTTACAGTGCTGCTTTTTTTCTGTCCCAAGAACAATACTAATCCAAATGCATTGCATTTAGCGGTGGAGTTCACATGGCCTTTTGTTTGGCTTCCTCTCACAGAGCTGACCACCAGTTTACTAAAGTAGAACATATGGAAGGCTATGGAGCCTGCAAGCTGTCTTCTTACATGCATTGTCACCCCCTTATAGTTTGCTGCATGGGTACAAGCAAGCTTAGACACGCTTGGAGCAGTTTGCTTAAACCCTCTGGAGGTTCCCTGTGAGTCATTGTGTGTTTCTTAAGTAATTTTCCTGACTTGTAAAACTTATTGTGGCCCCTTGAAAACTTCATAATTTTTCAATTTGCATCTCGTGCAATATCACCGATGTCCACAAGAGGGCAGAGTACGTCATTATCCTGATTTATCAGGCTTCAACATTAAGGCCGGTTGCACTTTTCTTTCTTCCTTTTTCTTAAATTGAGAATCATATTTTCGTTTCAATCATTGCCCTGATAACCCTCAAAAGGTATGTAAAATATCTTGAAATTATTTTATGCTCTTTAAGGCCACTAGATAAACATAACACAGAGTGTTGAGTGAGAATATTAAAAGTTTGAATATATATGACAAATATGCGACAATTGAGAATTCGCAATATTTCGCGAATGTGCACTCAGATATTCGCAATGGCGGATATTCATCATATTATGCTTCAACGTTGTTTGCCGGCATACATCGCGCATATGTGTGTGCATTGCGAACGGATACGGGCAATACGCACATCGCTTGTACTGGCTAAGATCGCAGAATGAAGAGGGCTATAAAGCTGGTTCACGAATGTTTGTGAATAATTGCAAAGAGCCACGTGCTTTGTAAGGCACTAGAATACAGTTGAATCAGATTTTATGAATGTCTCTCAACTCCCCTGCCGTTCCTCGTGGCACCATCTCGGACAGCCCTGCACTGGACGAAATGGAGCCGTCCGGCGAAGATCAGAGCCCCGGCAGTGCAGATTTACCACTGCTGCGGCTCCGATCTGAAAAACGAGAAGGAAGAATAATCTGGACCTCACAAGAGCGCTAGGGAGGTTAATATATTCATCAATTATACCTTATGCTGCTCAACACTAATAACACACTGCTGCATGCATTTTACACATTCTAGCAGTTGAAATATACATGTATCGTACCATCTAATGCAGTGTGTACTATATCTTACAGTGTGTACTGTGCAACACGTGCTGTACTATGTCGTATGGAAACATGTTGTTCCATGTGCTTCAAGCTCTAAGGCCATCACTGTTCAGAGGGTGGTTTGACCATCCTCACAGTCCAGTTCCTCTATTAGTTTGTATTTTAGGTCCATTTCACACTATCCATTTTGAAGCATATCGGGCAACAGATGTAAACATACTGTGTGCCCGAAAAAACGACATCAAAAGTAAAAATCTAGCAGCAATTTAGCCTGTGCTTCTCCCCTGAAAATAAGACCTACCCCAAGAGAGAGGACTCGGCGATATCTGGGCTCGGAGAGAGGTATTGGGTCAGAAACACCCCCATGAATTCAGTATCTGGCAGATATCTGAAGTCTTCCCACCTGCATGCACCCCCACCCAAACAAAAAAAGAATAAAATATAGTCATGTTTTCTTTCTTCCACTAGAGGGTATATTTTGTAAGCCACATATTCCACTACCCCCACATAATGTAGATGAAGAGCAATGGAGGTGTATGTGGTCCAACTCGGCGTGCAGTTGGAGTGCATTTTTTGGACCTAAAATTAACATAAGACAGTGCCTTATTTTGGGGGAAACGATTCTTGCATCTGGATCACCCCACACAGATCTCCTTTATTGGTTAATGTCCCATGTTGCAGATGGAGAATATAGAACACAAGGAAGGTAACACGTTTATCCCTATATTTTATAAAGAGCAGACGTGCCATTGGGTAGGTGGGCAGGAATCCACTGGATGACCAATCCAACTGGTAGTAGTATCAGTTTTAGGTTCAGTGCATGTGTTTCAGTGAACGGTGTGCTGACCCCGGCATAGTGAAATATTCCACAAGACAACTAGGGGTGATGCCCAAATTGGGAATTTTGGCAATCAACCAAATCTTGGCAATTAAGTTAATGTTTAAATGAATTGGTGAGCTTCATAAAGTGATTTCCGGGCGCTGACACTTTTCTCTAATGACTTCTTTCTGCTGTTCTGGGGTGTAGTAGTTCACAGTTTATGCAGATGACTATTCTGCTAACCTTCCTTGATATAGACCTTTTGGGCTTACCTAAATAGTGCTATGGGACCTTATACATTTTAGATACATCACAGGTGAACTTTTATTTTAAATATATTTTTGTTGTCAGCCATCATGCTATTAGATTGTCAGCCTTTTGTCCTTGTATCTATGTCCATGTTTCCTTATTTACCCTACTTCCTCTTTCTCACAGATTGACCAATTGGCTGGGATAAGCCGGCCATATACAGCTCGAAAAGATCAATCGCCATGCACAGTAATCGAACGCTGGCCACCCTGAGCTATTGTTTGAACAGGAATCCAACATGTTGTAATTTCCCTGTTCGCTCACCATTTCTTTGGATGGGGGACCAAGAGCCCTAATCCAAAGCATTGCCAGGGATCGATTCTCCGAAGTTTTGTGTATCAATTCCCCAAAGAATTGTTGTGCAATAGTTTGGCGATTCTTATGTAAGCACATTGGGATTTATGCACAACGATCGCAGGGGAATCGAGATGTGTATGGCCAGCCTTAGATTGCACCTGAATATTTCATTTCAGTTTCATTTGGAGGGCTTGTACTTCCCTCCATTGTGTGAGATTCTGGTCTCTGCAGCTTTGGCTGATTTAATGAAAGAACACGGTGTTCTCTGCTTCGCTGCCATACATTTTCACCCATCACTCTCGCCCCCTCTGTCATTTCACTGCCTTGCACCTCCATATTTGCCTCCCTGCTCAAGTTTCATTTTTATTGTCCTTTATTTGATGTCTCCTCCTTCCCTGTCCCCTCCCTGTCCCTCTCTCCCTGTCCCCACCCTGCCCCTCTCTCCCCTCCCTCCTCTGCCCCCTCCCTCCATTCCTCTATCCCCTTTCTCTTGTTTACTATCATGAACTGATTTGACTCCTCCAAGCTGTAGTGGGAAGGGCTACACTGCTGCTACTTCTCTGATTGGTCAAAGAGATGCTTGGCAGAGGATTGGTTGGCACGGCAGCCTCACTCCGGTCTCCTCAGCCCAATGGGTTAACCCTTTCGAGTCCTTCTGTAAATGTGGTAGCCGCCTCTGCAGCTCAGTCTGGTGTATAGTAGGAGTTGTTACCAGAGGCTGTGCAAACAATGGAGAGGCAGTCCCTGTAAAATAAAGGGCTTTTCATGATAAATAAAGCACTGTGAGGAGTGTTGTTGCTGTTTAGGAGATGGCAGAACAATGGACATCTTGTAATCCTCATGCTGCCCCCCTCTCCTATGTCTTCTGGCAGTTTGTACTTTTTCTTGTTTAAGTGTCTTGAGTTGTTTGTGCATTGGGAGGGAGAAGTGGCCAATACACATAAAATGGAGGTCATCGGTTAAAGCCCATCAGATTTTACCTCTTATTATTTCTTTATACAGTACATAATATTCAGTTAGGGTTAAACTAACATACAGTCATTATGCCGATAATATTATCATGCTATATTGGGGCATAATGGATCTTAGAATCTATCGTCTTGTGTGATTTTAAATATTGATTGTCAGTCTAACATCAATCGATTGTAACACCACATAGTGTGATCGATGTAAAAACAAATCAATTCCTTTAGATTAGTTTGCATGCTTCGATAGTACGATTGGAGACAAATCGATCTAAATACCTAGAAAACCCATCAGATACTTGTACAATCCACTGAAATCTACCTACATGTCTGATCACAGCTGATCGATTTTATGTTGGATTTTAATCACTTTTGGTTGCTCGGAGCAGGTGTGAAGGAAACTATTTCCGATCAATCAACAATTTTTTGGTTGATGAATGGAAATATCAACTGTGTCCACCTTAAGTCCACCTTAAAGCAATTTTAAACTCAAACAATAAAAAAACAAAAAACAAACAAATAAACGTACTTATCTACATGGCTCCCTGTAGGTAAAAATCTCATACTTGC
>CM070038.1:51868577-51885881 GCA_036250615.1 Ptychadena robeensis
AATGTTACTAAATAGAAAAGGGGGGCCCTGCAAGGAAAGTTTGGGAACCACTGATGCAGCATAACCTTTGTGTCCAGGTGTGCTATGGTAGTATGCATATTACTGCAGCACACTGTACATGTCTTACTGTATTTTGCTGCTTAACATGCTGATAGGATGATTGGCTTCCCCCAAAAAAGAATCTCCTATGTCCATTACATATGTGTAGTTTCTATGCCGATCTCGCATAAGATCGACCGTGTGTGGTGCCGGTAATCGGCCACGCACCCTTGGATAATAATAATTTAATATGGTGTCTTTCCTTTTACATGGTACCTGACACACTATAGCAAAATAGCTGCTGATGTACATGTATTGCAGATGTACATTTGTTTCTCTTTCCATTTCTAAACAAGGTACAACTTGCATACATAAAGGCAATGCACAAGAATACCAATGTAAGATTGGATCCTTAAATCCTCAAGAGTCAAAAGTACTTACCTGCTTTCGTGTTCTGAGTCACTGGCTCAGTTTTGAAGCAGCAAAAGTGGACATCTTGATCTCTGATCATCTCTGATGCTTGAATGTTCAAATGGACAGATTACCTTTAGTTGCCCAATTTTGCATATGGCATGTTGATGAGAGATGATGAATGACATTGTAACCCAGCACTGATAGGTGCTTTGCTATTTTCTGACCAGAATTACTTCACTATGGTGCAGGGTTTAATCATAATATAAAATATTCCTAAAAAAGTGATTTAGTTGAAGACTAAGCTTTTAACTTCTCATTTAGGAAAGGTTAGGCGAGGGTTAAAACTCCTGTCATGTAGGTATTTTTTGTTTGTATTTTTTTGACTTGCTAGAGTGGATGATGATAGCTTCTCAGTGTGAAGAAAATGCTTTCTTACATTTCAGACATTTTTCACAAACTGCCCTATTGGAAGATTTCCTCGTTCATTGCTGTTCTGATACAACTGCGAATTGTGTATTACCATTCCTTTTTACGTTCTAGTGCCTAAGTGCCCAACCTGCGGCCCTTTGGTCCTCCACATGCGGCCACCAAAACCAACTGTTAATGCATAGGGCATAGCGACTCACCTGTGAAGTGGTCACACACTGACCCAGCTTTCCTACTCTTAACTTTGGCGGTCCTACATCAGTAAAATTGTCAGTGTTGATCAGGGAACCCAGGTCAGGAGGGGGGTGGGTGCTGTCGGGTTTTGACTGCCTGTCGGGATCTGGTCCACCACCTACTGAGATATGTCGACGGGGGGAGGGTCTGGATCGATGTTATGAGCGGCCCTTTAGTGATGCCGAGGGCTGCACTTATGGCCCTCCATATCAACTCAGTTGCCCACCACTGTTCTAGTGACTCTGAAATTTACACAAACTGTCCTGATCACAGTAAAGGTGGGTTTACACGTCAAGATTTTTTCGTCCTACAGATGAACGACGAACGATTTTTTGGTTCGTTGTACAAAAATCTAGAACGGCCATTGGCTCCGATGGATTTTTTTTGTTCGATATCGGACCAAAAATCGCCCACAAGGTTATTGGACATATTTTTCGTGTAAGAAACGAACGCTCCTTATTTCACTCGATATTTTTTGACTTGCTTTTTAACCTGTAGCATGACGTATTTCCTGCACAATGAATGTTGGGATTTTTACAATGTATGAATTTTGATTGTCTATGAATTTCCAAACGAACCCCCCCCCCCCCCCCCCCCAATTGCCTTGTGGAAGATCGTAACAACATGCTGTCAATAGAAAAATACATATATTCAAGATTAAATGTTCGTTGTTAATAGCGATATTGTACAGGGACGTGCAGAATATTAGGGCAAGTGGTATTTTTGAGGAATATTTTATTATTGAACAACCCTGTTCTCAAATGAACCCAAAAAACTGCTTAATGTCAAAGCTGAATCTTTTGAAAGTAGGTTAGTAGTTTTAGTTTGTTTTAGTTTTAGCTATTTTAGGGGGGATATCTGTGTGTGGCAGGGTGGACTATTACTGTGCATTAATTATTAGGCAAACTTCAAAAAACTAATTATACCCTTTGCAATTATTTTATTTTTTACCGTTGAAACCAAATTATAACATCTCAAACATTCACAAAATATACATTTCTGACATTCAAAAACAAAACAAAAACAAATCAGTGACCAATATAGCCACTTTCTTTGCAAGGACAATCAAAAGCCGCCATCATGGATTCTGTCAGTGTTTGATCTGTTTTTCACCATCAACCAGTGCGTGAGCAGCAACCACAGCCTCCCAGACACTGTTCAGAGAGGTGTACGTTTTTCCCTCGTAATGTAAATCAAATTTGATGATGGACACAGCGAGGTTTCTCAATGGGGGTTCAGATCAGATGAACCGAAGGAATGCAATAAGTCATTTAGTTTTTCTTCTTTTATACCCATTTGCGGCCAGCAACGATTGGTGAGTAACTTGGACGTGTGTGATGGAGCGCAGTGTCTGCATGGAAAACTAATGTTTGTTCTTGAAGGGGAGGATGCAGACTCTCCAGGTACCACTGCCTGAAGAAGGAGAAGGTGTGTGTTCCAGAAAATGGAAGCGAGATGGGAGGAGTGAGAGTGAATCCATCCTCAACCAGGGTAAAAGGCCCCACAAGCGCATCTTTGATGATAAAGCCAGCCCAAACAGTACTCACTCTCAACCTTGCTGACCGTCTGAGTCGGACTGGAGATCTCTGGCCCTTACCAATCCAGCAACGTGCCAAGCCAATCTGGGACAAAGGACTCACTCTCATTTCATAAGTCCATAAAACCGTAGGAAAAATCAGATCTGATGAGATATTTCTTGGCCAGTCTTGACGTTTCAGCTTGTTGTATGTCTTGTTAGTGGTGGTAGTCTTCAGCCTTCGTGTATTGAGTATGAACCTTGTGTTTGAGGCATCCAGTGAAGGAAGTTTGCAGCTATGAAATATGGCAAAAACTGGTGCAAAGTGGATCGTTGGCAGACTGACAAGCGGACTTTTCTCAGTCATGGGCAGGTATTTTGCGCCTTTGTGTCCACAAGCTTCTTGCGACCGATGTTGAATATTTTGAATGAAACGCTTGATTGTTCGGATGATCAGCTTCAGAAGCTTTGCAATTTTAAAGAAGCGCGTGCATACCTCTGCAAAAAAATATATCTCATATTTTTGAATTTCGAAGCCTGGCCAATTACTCTTTGACCCATTTGCAAAAGGAAGAGGAAGGTGCACTAATAATTATGAATACAACTAATATAGGGTGTTGATGTATTAGACCCACAACCCTTTTTCAGAGATGCACATCACCTAATATGCTTAATTGGTAGTAGGCTTTCGATATACGATTTCGATATACAGCTTGGAGTAAGACAACATGCATAAAGAGGATGATGTGGTCAAAATACTCATTTGCCTAATAATTCTGCACTCCCTGTATGTATGAGTTTGAATACACAGTGAATATACAGGTGTGTGTGTACCTTATGCTGCAGTGAGTATACAGGTGTGTGTGTGTGTGTACAGTATGCTGCAGTGAGTATACAGGTGTGTGTGTACAGTATGCTGCAGTGAGTATACAGAATACATCAGATCCTAAATAAAAAAAATCTGAAAGATTTTTCATTCGTGGTTCCGAATTTTTTTTTATTATTCGATATTTGCGTTGGTTGTGCAAAAAAAAAAAAATCTAATTACCTTCGATAAATGGACGAACGAAATCAGATAAAAAAAATCTATCAAAAAATCGAATCTGAAGGTGAACGAAACAAAAATCTTGACATGTAAACCCACCTTAACAGATGGCAAGCTCCCGCATCCAATGCAGAGGGGTTTTGAAGCTTTGTGTTTTCCATGCTCAGCACTGTGCCAGTTCACATGGTTGCTGTAGGCTCACTTCAATTTCATGTGCTAGGCAAAGTTTGGACAGTATTGGAGAACTTACAATATATCTATTTGGGTACACCTATGTAATATTTTGACAGAGAAGTTGTTCTGATATATTCTAGAAATATTTTATGGCAGTATTGAACAATATACTTGTTATAAATAAATTTTAAAGAGGAAAAAATAGTTGAAAACACTTAAATATTAAAAGCTGTTATTTCAACAGAAGTGCCCACCAGAAAAAAAAATAGTTTGTACATTGGTACCAAGGACTCGTCCACACTAGCTGCGCTGCAGAAGCCCTGTGGTTTAGTACTGTAGGGCAGTACAGTTAGGGTAAACGCCAGATACACAGGTTCTGCACGTTGGCAAAGACGCCCGGCAGCCATGATTTTTGCAGGTGCAGCACAAGCATCAAGGAGGCTAGTGTGAATGAGTCCTAAATTAAATTAGCAGACACCACACTCATGACAATTCTTTTTTTCATTGCTTCAATGTTTCAAAGGGCACTAACCACACTCAAATATGTGGAAAAACACATACTGCCTTTTCGATGTTAAGAGTGTGAAGCTTGTCACCATATCCATTATTATCCATTATTAACAGTTGTACTTTAAACAGCCATAAATTCCAGGAGAAAGCACCTAAAGGTGCCAAAAATCCTCTTCTCTACTAAGGACTCCGCTTCCCTGATTTCGCAGCATTACATAAGGCAACAGTGGTTCCCAAACTGGACCGGGGGTCATAGCTCAGGGGGCAGCTAAGGTGGCACTTGAAACCCTGAATCTGCAAGAAATGTTCCTTTCCAGAAAAGGGGGGCCCTGCAGGGAAAGTTTGGGAACCACTGCCATAAGAGCCCATTTCTGAGGGCATTTTATTATTTTATATTAAATACAGTGTATGGTTGTATGTCAGAAAGTTACTACTTGCTGGTTACATATTAAATAGGCAAGTTAAAGTTAAGCTGATGAGTTGTTGAAGCAAGCACATACTTTACTGGTTTTAATGTGGGCTTGAGTTTATATTTGTTGACGACACACGCACATTTTAAAAGCTGATCTGTAACGTTTGTTTTCCTTGGCATGTCTGTCCATGCACTTGCAAGCAGAAGGTAAACATTTGGGCAGTTTTCACTTACACTGGCTGATGAGTGCATGGTCTATGATCAATATCATCATCCTATTGATTGGTTACATGAATCCTTCTATTGATCATCGTAAGATCGCACTGCTTTACAACCAAATTAAATTTGTTACCAAATCCTAGCTCTCTACATCATGCAGTAAAAGCACTCGCCATGTTTAAATGGTATGTGCTTATTTCTTTTTTATTGTTTTCCTAAATCTACATTTCTTAAATGATGCTTATAGTATTTCTAAATTCATATGTCCATTAAACCATTGTTTTTCTTTTTAGTATGGACGAATGTGGAGCCGAGGTCTGTGGCGGTTTTTCCTTGGCACTCTCTGGTCCCTTTTTTGGCCCCAAGTCAGCCTGATTCTTCCGTCCAGCCCAATGAGGGACAGCAGCCTGTCACCCACCCAGGGGCAGCCAACCAAGGCAAAGGTATATCCCATTATATTGTGATGATAATCTTTGTTCTGTAAATAGATGGGGTACTCATTTTTTTTCAATTGAATTAGAACCACCCGAATCTGCATCAGTGGCACATGAGTCTGTGGCTGCAACAAGCAATGAGGAAGAGCGTTGTGGAGTTCCTCACGCTGAAACAGCCACATCCCTACCGAACGAGGAACCTCTTCGAAAATCTCAGCAACAAGAAGTCCCCCCACAGGGCGCTTCAGGGGACCGCAGGGTGGATAGTGAGACGGAGAGTGACCATGATGATGCGTGAGTCAGGTTGCACTTTGTGTATTGTCTTTCTGAATAACGGAGGGCATTAGACTGCAGAGTGAGCTTTTCTTGTTTACAGCGCATGTATTTCCAGCCCACTCCTGCTCCCCCCCATTGCACAGTGCTGACGGTGCAGGCGTGATTCGGAGATCTGAGCACACTGATTCATTCTGCTTTGATTATGAGTAGTATTGGCAAGTAGGCAACGCCTATCCTCTGATTTCAAGGTTAGAATGAATCCCTCTCTCTGTAAAAAAGAACATTTCTTTTTCAGTATTTTGGAGAATTTTGATGGTAACTATGGTTAAGGTGCCACCATGTGGTGTGAAGTGTATTTTTTTTGTAAATAAATTCCAATGAATAATATTTTATTAGAATATATTTTAAACCAACTGTTGTTGGGTTGAGAAAATTAAAAGCAACATCCTTCTGCATAAGAAGAGGGTTTCTATTCACCTGTCACTTATCTACAGTCCCCTGAAGAATCGTCACATCCATAAGTATGGTGCATGCTTGGGTACCTCGCAGTGTGCAGTTGTTTCTTTAGCTACTGTGTCTTGTTGTTATAGTGGCAGAACACCAACAATAGGGGTTTTCTGTGAAGAGTGTTTGCTGCTGTTTTTCTACATAGTTTCTACTTGCCTTTCCGGGAACTTAATTCACTTGTGCTTTTCTATGTACCGGAACTGTTAAATCCAACAAAGCAGTTCTTTTATGTTTGGGATATTAGACATGAATCTGGGTTCTTCTTCTATATAGGAGGCTGGGTTCCCACAAATCTGTTGCAATATGTCACTTATGAGATCTATTTATGTCACTGATTCATTTGTTTGACATATATATCTCAGCCAATTAAGTTAAAGGATTGTGCAGCACTAGTTGCTAGTTGTCATCTGTTAAAATGCATTACAAGTGTATGGTTTCATGCATATTCATTTGCTGTCATTGTCATGCAATATGTATAAATGGATGAAAAAACACACCACAAAACGTATAGGGCTCTCCTTGTACCTGTGCATTTTTTTATATTTTTTTTTTTTGCTTTTGCAGTTTCTTTACTATTGGGCCTTCTGAATTGCCACTCCAATTGCATTCGGGAAAGCGCCGAACTCAGTCACTTAGTGCACTCCCAAAGGAAAGAGACTCTTCCTCAGAAAAGGATGGGCGCAGCCCCAACAAGGTATTCTATAGAGTTGGTCAAGTTTATACTCAAACTTTGCATTGCATGCCACTAAGATGCTGCTAAAGGCCCCCATACACCTTACAATCTTGCCATACAATTTCTGTACAATCAACTTTTGTTCTACCAAACCCATGTAATATGAGGAGCTTTCTAAACCTTCCAATCACTATGTATTCTATCTGGGAGGACCCGGCACTACATAGTTGTTAGTAGGTATAAAATAAATTGTATGAAGTGATCTTAAGGTGTATGGAGGGGCTTTAAGCCTCCCTGATAGAATACATAGTAATTGGAAGGTTTAGAAAGGTCCTTATATTACATGGTTTTGGTAGAACAAAAGTTGATTGTACAGAAATTGTATGGTAAGATTGTAAAGTGTATGAGGGCCCTTAGTCTTTCAACACATTTTTAATCAATTGTATGAAGCAGCAGTTGAAATCTGGTTTGTATCAAGTCCAAACTGAGAGTGGATTTTGGAGCACCATGTAAAAACAAATGCAGCTGATTTACATTGTGCCATATATATCTATTTGCCCAAATATAGATCGACATACAGACATGCCTAACAATACAGTTTGATTTATTTTGAGGAACAGGACAGATAAAAAGCATCAAAATCCTTTTTACAATTGTAACTTTTCTATATTTGGATTTTCTTTTTTACCCTGACAGCGGGAAAAAGATCATATACGACGTCCCATGAATGCCTTCATGATTTTCAGCAAACGTCACCGCGCCCTGGTGCACCAGCGCCATCCGAATCAGGATAATCGTACAGTCAGCAAAATTCTGGGCGAGTGGTGGTATGCCTTGGGGACCAAGGAGAAGCAGAAGTATCATGACTTAGCATTTCAGGTACTTAATCAACACTGATTTTGAAGTTACTGGAACTAGTGCAAAAATAATTAAGTTATTAAGTACTTCTTAGGGCAAGAATTATTTCAGTATAGAAATTTAGTGTAGTTATTAGCTAGATAATATATTTTCAATTTCCATTACTGGGCCTATATTTAGTGCACTCCATTTCTGAATGTGTTTCTCTCATTAAATGTATGGGTAGTATAGGCTTGCTACTGAAAGCAAAGTTACAAATACAACTGTGCCCCCTATTGTGAATAAGCCATTTTGTATAATCTGGTATGGTTAAACCTTTATGTGCATTCCAGGTTAAAGAAGCGCATTTCAAGGCTCACCCTGACTGGAAGTGGTGCAATAAAGATCGTAAGAAGTCCAGTTCAGATGTGAAGCAGGTGATGCAGGGGCCCTGGGGAGTCCCCAAAGAGATGAGGGAAAGAAGTATGTCTGAAACTGGGACCACAGCTGCCACAGGAGGTAAGGGATGTTGCAATACATTGATCTTGCCAGTGTTACTAGGGACTGTAAGTGGCAAGTTCACCTTCTGAAATGTACTCTATGTATAATAGTGATTAAGTTTAATATTGAATCTGAGATGCAGGAATGCGCTCACTTCTGTCAAATGTTTCATTTGTTCTTAAAAGAAATAAAGGGGGGAAAAACATTAAGTATGTCCCTAGGTTTCATACTCCAATTATTTAAAACACAAAGTGACATAAAGATATGTCTTGACTTAACAATTCAACAAATGTACCAAACAATCAAATATAGATTTTTCTTTATGCGTCAAGATATCATTTTGACAAGTAACTGATTATCTTATCAGCCCAACAATCTGTGTATTGTTTTTACTTTGTCATAGGCTTACAAATGAATCCTATATAGTCTTTAGTTTCTTCCTTCCAGAAAATCTGACCTTTTTGGTTTTCTACAGGTTCCTCAGACATTGCCCCATCTGGTCTTCTTCTAGAGTCTAAGCATGGTGCCCCCTCGTCTGGATCAGTCTCAGGAGAACGCTTGGTTCCCACTTCCAGCACCTCTACCCAGCTCACTCGTCCACGAGCATTCTCCCATAGTGCTGTGCAGAGCATAGAACACAGAGAGGACAGCCAGGCTCTGCACGAGCTTAAACAGGTACATACATCTTCCTCACAAACCTGAGTTGTGCATTGCGCTAATGGCAACCCAGTATGTATAATGTGAATGGGCCTTAAACTTTGAGATTTTAACCTTTTTGGTTTTTTTAATCCAGTTAAAAAACACTGTCACTAAGACATGTTACAAAAAATCTTTTAAGCTACACACAGAAAGCACAGATGGACAAGTTTTGATTTGAGGTTGAGGTTTATACTTTCATTCTGCAGTAAAAATGTTAATTCTAAGGGTCACAAAAAAAAAGTGTGCATGGTTTTTTGTGCTTTCCGATTTCAAGATTGTGTTGCCAAAGGAGAGTCCTATTGTACATTTACTCATTCACTTATAAAATGAATACACAGCATGATACAGTGGAGTGTGCAGGGCTTGAACATGCTGTATTGAGACACTGGTAAGAGCCCACAAACAAACTCACAGAGGCTCACACTCCAAGGTGTCTGCAGTGCAAGTCCCGAGAATACTGGTGGTACACCATGTTACAACAGTTAATATATTTACTGCAATTACCTATATGCTTACTTAATGAGCGTCTCATTACTTCGTTTTTTACGATGTGTTGAGGTAAGCCATAGTGTATGTGGTGCTGGTAAGATGTGTTATGATAAGTATAACACATGTTATGATGTTCACTTAACGCAGTGTGTTACTTTACAAGTACTAAATGTTCTGGATACAATCAGAAGTGAGTCCACTGCCTTCATATCAATAGGTATATTGATGCAGTCTTTTATCAATTTCATCTATTAGTTATTTCCATTTCAGCCTATGAACTCCTTTTTTTAACATATATATTGTATGCTTTGCACAGTTTCAAGCTTGCAGTTTAAATTATTCATGTAAATATAAGCAGAGCTGCAGGAAGATAAGCAGACCCAATAATGTCTGTTTATTGCTGACCGTCGTAGAATCACATGACTTTCGTAGCTCTGAATTGTTTTTTTACTTTTGTGATGACCTCTGTTGATATTTGAGTGGGACATTAAGGGTTGATTTACTTGGCTAGAAGAGCTTTTATTTTAATTTTATTTTAGCATTGCCTACAGAAACTGTACTCCTTTTCCATTACTTACACAACTCGTCCTCCAGTGCTGCCTTGGCTAAGTAATAAAGGGGAGTTAAGCAAAGGCCAGAGAAATTTCCATGGACAGCTTGCATCTGTTTGTGGAATGACATTACCTGGTAGGGATGGTCAGTTTAAAAAGGAAGTGTGTAACAATCTACATCTTTCAATCATCTCTTATAAGAGCTGCTTGAAGCTTCTGCACTAAAGTTTCACCTAAAATCTAGTGACACTACTGTGGCAAGCAGGGTGAGCAGAAAGCAAGCTGAAAACATTCTTAGACATGCACCACCATTTTGCCTAACCTGCATCTAGACATTTTAAGGTTATGCCAAAAGTGTGGAAATAATATATTTATAAATATTGTATTATATACAAATGGACAGGATCATTGTCCTTTTTAATTGCTATTGGATAAAAATGTTAGATTGGTGGATTAATACATGCTTGTCTTATCACCTCTGCCCCCTAACTCTTAAAGGGGATATACCACTGTGAGAATATTATTAACTTTTGTTCATAAATCGCCAACATATTATGCAGTCCTGTACATTGACTAAGAATTGAAATGCAAAAAAACTGAGCTATGCTTAGGAGGTGTGGATATCCTTCTTCCCAAGTAGTTTAAAAACTGAGGTGGCCAACCTCATGGGACTTCGTAGATGTGAGAATTATCAACGGAATGATTTCAAAAGGTTAAAACATTATTTGTGACTTAAAATGGACAAATCATAAAACCATTAGTCTGATATACGAGAAGATGTCATACTATAAATAGGTGTCCTCAGCAGTCCATGAGAGGGTGTATGGTAGAGGGAAAAGGACAGACCAAGGTGAGGGTGTCCTGCACCACTAGCCTAGGTGTTACCCCAGACACAGTCACTCAGTTGGCCCTCAACTAGGGGTATCCTTCACAGTGGATCGTCCAACACGCCACCATTTTTCAGCAGATGATGCCACCAATAATATATCCTTATCTGTCTCCTGTGGGTAACCACAGGACATCGGTGGCATCACGTCCAGTTCTGGTCTGACCACCATCCAGACAAACGGTCCTTTTAAAACGTATTCATTAATGACCTGTAAAATGTTATTGCCGACACTTCCAGCAGTGGTTTTGTATGCTGGCCCCTACATTATTGCAGGACAAAGCATAGCAAGGCTTTTCATTTGCAGACTGATCTTGTTTGCACAAGGCAAGAACATGACATGCTGCAATAAAGATGTATATAGTTTGTCAGGAACCACCTGTAGTAATCTATATTAGTTAAATGTTATGACTGTGATGATTACACACAGATGTGCTCAAGTCGTTCTCCGTATCCCAATCAGAAGGCAACGTTTGCTGGGCCAGAGTCTTCATCATTCCCAATGCCTGCACATAGCGAGAACGCAGCATGTCCCACCTCCCGAGCCTGTCCACCTCTTTCTGGATCCTACCGCTCACAACGCACCGCCAGCGAGGACATGACCAGTGACGAGGAGAGGATGGTCATCTGTGAGGAGGAAGGAGATGATGATGTCATTGGTGAGTGGCCAGAACCTACAACACGGACTACAGTTTTTTACAGCATTAACCCCTTTTTTTTTAGTGTTCTTTTTTTATAATTGCATTCTCTCTCTAGCAGATGATGGGTATGGATGTGCAGATATAGACTTGAAATGTAAGGAAAGAGTAACAGACAGTGACAGTGAAGGAGCATCGGGAGATGAGGCAGAAGGCAAGGTATGTTGCACATTTGTAGCCCAAGTTTCTGTGCTTTGGTAACTGCTGACTAATCTGAAGATCTGGAAACGCCTAATTCAAACACTTTGCTGATGTAATGACTTCTAATACTGGATGTCCTTCTCTGAGCTAGGCTAACATTAAATAATGAGTACATTCAGAAATGTATATTTGGAAGTATCAAGAGGTTGCAGTCCTATATCCAACTGGTTACCAGGGATCTTGATGGTTCTAAAAATCTGAAATTTAGATAAACCTGTGCTGAGTGACCGAGATATACCATTATTGTCCATCTCGTGAAAAATATTAGTAGCTTTTCTCTTTATGGTTTCATTACTTTCAATAACTCAGTACAGGTAGGCAGCTAGTTAAAGAACAATACTTGGTCTACATATTGCATGTACACGGTGATGATACCATATCATAACCCCTTCTACTTTATTTATTTTGTATATATAAAAGACCAGTTAACTTCCTCTGCGTCACTCAACAGAGTCCTTAATCTTGTCTAAGCTATCACTTAAGCCGGCCACACGCGCAAAATCGGCCACAAATCTAAACGTGGATGGGGGAGCTTTACACAGTGTGTCTTTAATTGTTGAAGTCTTTAAAAAATCTTCTCTCATTCTTTTTTCCCTAGGTCCCTCCTCAGGGGGTTTTTTCACCTGTCATTCGTTCCTCCTCACATTCTGGAAGTTTTCCACTTTCCTCTGAGGACTTCAAATCAGATAGACCTGTAAATGTTACTCAATCACCCAAACCTAGTGACCATCCACAAGCCTCCTTTCCTCGTGGGTATCCACCTCTGCCCCCTGCCAAGCCACCTCCTCCACCTCGTACATCCACCCAGCACCAAGCTAAGCGGCCTTCAGAAGTGCGCTTCACTATGGTGGATCCTGCCTCCAGCTACAAAAGGAAACGCAGTGCTGACAGTTTAGGGCAGAAGATGGCCGGGGATGGATGTCCTCCTGTCAATCAGTACTCTGCTCCATCAGTTATCTCATCCACTGCAGCTCAAACTGTTGTCCTTTCCAGTCTGCCCTCGCACTATCCCTCCAGCACTGTATATTCACCCAGATCATATGATGGGCAGAGAGGAACCCCAGACAGTCGTCCTTCTGTCCCTGCAGTAGGAACAGTGCTTGTTTCAGGACCTCAGGGTCTTGGTGTTTTACCTTCTGGTTTAAGGCAAGCTTCCACTGTGGTTACGAATGTAGTAAAACCAGTCAGCAGCACACCAGTTCCTATTGCAAGTAAACCATTACCTGTTAACAGGAGCACCGTTGGCAGTGAATTTTGTGATGGTCGAGTACCCGGTTCTCCAGTGGGCATTGGGGTTGTGTATGCACATGACAGGAAGCCGGTTCAACAGCTGACATCTCCAGCTTCTCCCCACCCACAGGGGAAACCTGCTGGAGGTCTGGTGACCAACCTGCTGGTGGGGGCACCTAGTTATGGACAACCAGCACCTGCTTCAGGAAATGGCACAGGACCTGTTACTGCATTGCAGTTCATTACTCAGAATCCTGCTGGCAGCCCCAATGGAGCCGTACCTCTCGGTATACTTCAGCCACAGCAGCTGCTTCCAGCCTCAAGCAAGCGGGGCAATATCACTCAAGTGCAGTACATCTTACCCACTATCCCACAACAACTGCCAGGAGGCATCCATTTTACTCTTCCCCCTGCAAATGCTAAAGTGATCGCCACCCCTCAAGCTGTTCCAATTGTCCAGCCTGGCCCAGCTGCCAGTCCATCCCTGGGCATTGTGTCGGCAGCTGCCAAAGGTAAGAAGCTCAAACCCTTACTCTTCCTACATGTTTTTCTCTTGTTCTCTCCCCTTATTCACCTGACACATTTTGTTTTTTCTGGTTTCATTTTCCCGTTCTTGCTCTTTTGATTTTTTTTTAATTGCTCTCCATTGTTTATTCTTTTTTCTATATTTCTCTCCTTTTCTAATAGCCCAGTCAGTGTCTCCTGCCCCTTCACCTGGTAGCTGCGCCCAGTTGCTTTCTGGTCCAGGAATCCTGTCAAGTACATCAGTGCAGGGCAAGATGCTTGTTCCAGTGAGCACACCTCATGTGACTGTGCGGGCAGGCCCTACTACAACACAGCTGCCCCTTGTAACCACCCCCTTCCCCATGCAGAATGGAGTGCAGCCTGCGAACAAGGTGAGCATACATATTATCGTTGGTGGGATAGGCAAGGGAAATCCTACTTGGAAAAGAGCATTTGACAGTCTCTGTTAAAGCCACTGTTCATGATTTAAATGAAGAAGCTTAACAAGCAAAATACCATAATTATAGGGTATTTATAGGGTAATAGGTTAGTGTGACCATGCTGAATGTCCCAACCCCAAAACATGGACTGAGTCCCAAACTTCTTACATACAGGTAGCCAATAAGTCTCCTGGTTAAGTGGCGAGAAATTCAATAAGAGAAAGTTCGTACTGGACTGTACTGCAAAGCATTTATTGGGTACAACTTGAATGGATTGTTAACCTCCCTAGTGGTTGAGACAAACCCTGTTCGTTCGCCGTACAGGGTCGTCTCAACCGCAGGGGAAGCCGGCATCGGGTAGACACGATGCCTCCCTGGAAAGCTGCAGCGATTGTCTTTATCGCTGCAGCATTTCCGGGGTTTCGACACCGCCCCGATCGCGTCATGGTGACGCGGAAGGGGGCGTGGGGGGCCGGCGCCATAGGCCTCCATGCTTTCCCGTGCACGCAGCTGGCGTCAATAATGACACCGGCTGTGTAAAGAGCAGCGGCGGGAGGGAGGAAGTGACAGACAGTGCACTAGGAAGGTTAAGGTAGTCCTTTGCATTATATAGATTGTACAAACTGATTTCAATATGCATGGGCAACTAAAGTGTGTTCTGTAAGTATACCTGCCATCAAGATAGCCTTATGTATGTTGTTTTTAATTTAGGATGATTAAGATGTTATTGCTTTGTCTTGCTCAGATTATACAAATCACTCCAATGCCCGTTGTGCAACCTCCGGCTCCAAAGCAGAGTGCCTTAGTGTCCCCGGGCAGTTCTACACTCCAGAGCGCCATCCCTGTCACCATGGCGACAGCAGCTGTTGTAGCGGCAGCATCTCAGCCACAGAAGGTCCTCCTGCCATCATCAACCAGGTAATTTAATGATCTTTGCAGTGAGGAACACTATTGGGATGTATTGCACTGGCTTGAGTTCACAGGAAGTTTATTCAACTTTCACATTTATAATAATTTGACCATTTTTTTTAGCTGTATAGCTAAAATAGCTGTATTTTTGTGTAACCGCCAAAAAAACATGAACTATATACTATACTATACTATATATAGCCCCCTCAGCTTATACTCGAGTCAGGGTCCCACTTACCTGTCTGGGTGTTTGCTGTAATCCCTGCAGGTACCGGCAGCCTTTGTGAATGGTGTGTATTCGGTATTCTATCTGCAGATTCCTAAGCTTGGATGGTGACATGTGAACAAACTTGGACAGCAGCGCCATCCTGTGGACAAATCATTCATTTTTACTGGAGATTGTGGAGTTTTCTAATTGAAATTCCACCATCTGTCTTTGCATTTCCCGCCCTCGACTATACTTGGGTCAATACGCTTTCCCAGTTTTTGTAGATAAAATTCCGTACCTCGGCTTATATTCAAGTTGGCTTATACTCAATATGGGGTACTTTTTTGTTTTTCTTTTCCATTAACAATGTTGACCACTTCCATTTAAAGTACATCCATGTTTATTTCTTCCTGTTTCCACATCATTGCTGTTTCTTCATAATGTCTGTGCTGACACAGCTCCTTTCAGCCCATACCTCACTACAGAGGCTTTAATATAGCTACTATGTAGATTGAAGGGACAACTATAGTGTGTAATTAGAGTGACAGATCCGAGTCTGTTGGGCTTTCTGACCCACTGGTGACCAGTAGCACTTTCAGGGCTTTTGGGTATAGTATGTCAACATGAGAGGAGTTTACAGGTAAAAATAATGCAGTAAACACAATAAATGCACACTATTCTTTTTAAAACTGAAGCTTTTATTAATGTCTTGCTTAATTCCGCTACACTATTTAATTAAACTGACTAGATGACCTAATGGTCTGTCACGGAAATGACATTTTCAGAGAACAGGCACTAGTAACAAATAGAAACTAAATCAGATGAGTCTTTTTTGGCTTACCAAAGAAAGAGTTTAATGATTCACTTTACGTAGATTGCTTTTATTTAGTTTTGGAAGTGTGGAACTATAGGCATTTACACCTAATGCAGTCTGCCAACTTTTTCCCTGGTGGGGATAGATGCTATTGTAGTTTTAGAGGACTTTAAAAGTCCCCTTGTGCCCACAACCAAGGATGGGCTGGAGCAAGAAAATGTGAGGTGGCCTTCCCAATCTCTTGCTACTTTTTTCCCTTTATGGAGATAATGCTTTGTGCCCTTAGTTATATACTCGCATACCTGCAAAGGAATATAACTCTCTGACTGTATTGCCATGCATTTCATGAAAACAAACCTCTACTTTTTATTTGTGAAATGTGCCATCTTGCACTTGGCATGGTTGAACTAGCCATCAGCTTCTAACCCCTTTACTCCTGTAATTGGTAAATCAATAAAAACACTCCCAACCAGTGATATATTCCCCCCAGTCTACATCACTGCTTCAGCAGTAGGTAACTTGGGTGATTAGGTACAGTAGATGTAAGCAAATTAACCTTCCTAGCGCACTGCCCGTATCGCGCCGGTACGGGCAATCGAGGCAGTGTACACAGTACACTGCCTGTCATTTCTGGCCTCGCGCCGCTGCTCTTCACACAGCTGGTGTCATTATTGACACCAGCTGCGTGAGAGGGAAAGCCGGCGCTCCTCCATTAACATGGAGGTCTATGGCCTCGGAAACCCCAGAAATGCTGCAGCGATGAAGACAATCGCTGCAGCTTTCCAGGGAGGCATTGGATCTCCCTGATGCTGGCTTCCCCTGCGGTTGAGAGGACCCTGATTGGCGAACGAACAGGGTTCGTCTCAACCGCTAGGGAGGTTAAATAAAAGTAAGCCTTTCCATCCTAAAGTGAATATAAACTCACCTGTACTTCAATTCCCTCATAGTTAAACACCCAGTTATATAGACAAACTTTCACTATACTTTGTTTGCTTCAAGAGACAATCTCTCTGTTTTGCTCTGAATTGAGAAAGCCAGTCGGATGACAAGCGAAATGTCTTCAAGAAATAAAACAGCAAGTCCATTTGATTTGAATTAATTAAAGATCTACAATGACCTAGATCAGGGGTCCTCAAACTTTATAAGCAAGCAGCCAGAGCGGTACTGCAGGTCAGTGTGCTCAGCCTTAGTTTCCACATGTCAGAGGTTACTTGAGTAATATGAACTTTCCTGGCCGTGTGCCCGAAATCGGTTATACCCGAACTGGGTTTAAATCGGAGTCCTTGTAAACAAACTTACCCAGATCCAGCATCCATGGGCATTGATATGTGTACTTTCATGTGTACTGCCATCTGTATTGCCATGTTTTTTGCTTTATGCATTGGTATGTGTATTGATGTGTGTTTCTTATTGGTGATCCCCCGCACAACAAAATACTTTTCACACACTAACCCCTAA
>CM070038.1:51892232-51906855 GCA_036250615.1 Ptychadena robeensis
GGGGGGGCACCCTTCTTTGTTCTATACTATACTTTTCAGAGGCTGCAATCTGTGTCCTATGTTTGTTCTGCAGGCAGTGAGGCAGAAGACATGCTAGCAGAGCTGGAGTATGACAAGGTCCCATACTCATCCCTGCGCCGAACTTTGGATCAAAGGCGAGCTTTGGTTATGCAGCTTTTCCAGGAGCATGGGTTCTTCCCATCATGTGAGTGTCCATGGAAGACAGTCTAATTATGTGAAAGCATCTTAGTCTTATGAACATGCAACACATGCCTGTTTATCTTTTATTCATCTATATAGGAAATAATCTCCTCCATAGGTTTGTCTATTATTTCTTCCCTCTCTTGTTCAGGGCAGGGATTTCAAAAGTGTGTTTGGTTTGCTTAACTGCAAAAAAAAATTTGCCTACCAAAACTTACCAAAAATTATATACTTGCCTGCTTTTTCCTCCAACCTTGGCAATGCCTATCTTTAGTTCTCTTACCAGTATTGTGGAGGTTCATTTAAAAAGTAATAATTGAAGATTGTCTGTATAAAGCCCCCCATACACCTCAAGATTGATGCATACAATTTTCCTTCGATCTACCAATAACTGGTTTTGGTAGAACAAAAGTTGATTGTACAGAAATTGTATGGAAAAATTGTAAGGTGTATGGGGTCCTTTATGGAGTGTTTGACTGCGAGGGACATGGAGTACATTAAGTGAGTTTAGATGGGCTTTAACCCACCCAACGTTTAGTCCAAAATAGCGCGGGCATACATAGTACTTTGCTTGTCTTTCCTTGTACACATTGCCGCTGTCATCCATGAACATGGAGGTCTATGGTGCTGTTCTGTTGTCAATCGGCGGGTCCGCTGCGATTCACAGTGAATTTAAAGCAAAGTCTGAACTCGTCTTGACTGCTAGGCAAATTCCAGCTCGATGCTTTTTCTAAGTTTTATGCTGTAATACTAATTAAACATGAAATCTCCGTAGTGGTGCATACTTAGGGAAAGCACTTTAAGTATTTTTGCATTCCGCTTCTATAGTTCTTTGTTGGTAACGGTATAATCAGTTGATGGAGGGAAAATCCAGATGTGCTATATGAATCTATTTACAGGGATTTCATCTGTTAATGTATATTCTACAGCCTTACATTTAATTTATTCTCTCATTCTCAGCCCAGGCAACTGCAGCCTTCCAGTCTCGCTACTCGGACATATTTCCCACGAAGGTGTGTCTTCAGCTGAAAATCCGCGAAGTGAGACAGAAGATCATGCAAGCCGCCACGCCAACAGAACCTCACGCTTTTTCAGAGCACTCTTCTCCCAGCACCTCTGAGACCTCAGCACCTAATGAAATGCAGCCCCCCCAGGATCATATACTGCGACCCACAGAGCCCCCTGATACTGCTTTGGATGCAGGTCAGGAGCCTCCTGACCCCTCCAGCACCAGATGAGGGAAGAAGGTTTGGGCCCCTTTGTGTGTAGGCAACCAGTGAACTCCTGAGGGCAAAGGGACAACCTCAAGGGAGGAATACCCAGGGCCAACAACTGATAACCTACTCCCCTACCTGCGACCAGACTTTGCCCCACTTGCACAGACAATCCACCCATTCCTTAGCATTATGTGCACTCTGGATGGGCAGTGCTATTCCCCCATGGGCAGAGACATCCAGATGATGGCAGTGTGATAATAATCCACACTGGATTAAACACTGCAGTTCTAGGTCTGACTGCAAGTACAAATGGCTTATATACTTTTTTTTCCTTTTTTAAATGGCCTTCTAGGGGTTTGACAGCCCTGGCTTTCTACAGGGTGTTCCTACATATAGTATATAATGCTTACAAAGTGTATTTTGGCATGGTGGTGAACAGAGCATAGTGATGTAGCAGGGAGGCCATGACTGCGGACTGTATGGAGCCCAGTTTTGGGATGATTCAGTTGTGGTGGATGATTAAAAAAGAAAAGGATGTGCTTCAGTGGAAAGTGTGTGTGAGGCTGTCCTACAACCAAGGACACGAGCACCGTTATGGGCTGACTAGTGATTTTTAGTGGGAAAGGGGAATAAAAAAGAATGAATATTTTCTTACGACACTTTAGTTCAACCAGAAGCAGCTGCACTATGGGGAGCTGTACAAATATATATAATTCTATATATATATAGACTTTTTTTTATGTCAAACAAGCGTTGTTTCTTTTAGAAGAATGTGGAGCATGCAGCATATCATATACTGCACAGACGTGTATGTATACACATATATACACTGTGTGTATGTCTGTATGGTACACGTGTGCGCTTTGTATGTGCTGATGAGTATGTAGGACTTATTTGTCGAGTACAGACTGCATACATTTCTGCTGTCCTATTGGTTGACATTTAACAATAAGGACAATCTCTCATAAAGCGACATACCCTGTGTGAGAAGCCTGTCATTCGTCAGCTCCCAGGGCGCCTTCGTGTTCTAGGTAGTAAATCAGAACAGTGGAGGTAATGTCCCTAAACGTGCATGCAGGCTGACCAGAATGGAATCTTCCATCCATGGTTTCTCACATAAACCTTCCAGAAGATGCCTTTTTGGCCCCTGTCCTTAAAACGTGCTTTAAAGGAGAGGGGTATGTGGATTGTAAATGGTAATAAGCATAGAATTGCCCGAGCTTATTTTCCATTGCAGAAAGATCTTGTTTTTTCTCCCAGGGAATTATGGGAGCTGAAATAGACCCTGTTACCAGACCATGTATTTGACATCAGGTTATATATGAATTGAATCTTATTTAGCGCTCTATTTCTTCCTGACTGCTACATAAAAGGTTATGTAGAGAGGGGTGGCCAGCAAATACATGAATTGTGCACTCCCAATTATGAATTAGGGTTGTGCTTGGATATGGACAATTCCTGTTTATATAAATTTCTTAGCAAGTGCAGAAACCCATTGCAGGTACCAAAAGACGAATAATGTGCAAGCATTTAAATGACTTCATGTTATTGGTATTTAATTTGGTGACAGGGTCTCTTTAGGAAAGATGATCTGTCTGTTATGGGTAACGCAAAGAAAATTCTGTGTGCAGTCTGTACAGGGGGGACTATACAGAGGTGAAGCCCTGCTGTATATAAAGAGATTGTCTCTGCTGTATATAATGGTGTATACACTGTCGGTATACATAGAAGCACACATAGGCTGAGATGGTGTATGCTCCTCTCTTGCACAGTTCCTTCTAACATTCAGATGTATGTTCTCTCATTCTAGCCAAGAGAAGCCAACGTCAAGGCTTGGCAGCGCCATATGTACAAACTGCTCTGTGTGATCATGCCGATGTAGCGTTTGGCGTATACGTAGGTAATGAGGTGCACTTTGATGGAAGAAATAAGGACATACAGCTATATATGCACAGGGTGCTTGTGCTCAGGATTGTGGGATTGGCCCCTTCCTAATATTTGACTTAACCCTGCACTAGGGAGGGGACGGCCTGCTAATCATGTTGCTTTGAGTTTTAATGCTGTATTCATGTGGGTGACCCATCCGCCCCTCTATACCAACATGCTGCATTATATAGTGCTATTTGAGCTTTCCTACTCTTAAAGGTGCTGCAGCACAAAGACGTTCTTCTGGCCTTGAGGGCGGCAGCCATTTGTCCCTGTAACAGGGGTATAGGCAGTTTTGGTGGCAGTGGGAGGTATTCCATCACGACTTGCAATACAGATGAGGAGAATCACATGATGGAGGCTGATGCTCACGATTTCCTTTTATGCCAGGGCTTGCTTGTTTTTAAAGATGAACTGCTTATCAGTGGCACAGCACCCTGTATCTGCCCGGAAGACTGGAAAGTAAAAAACAATACAACCCAAGGGGGTGCCAGCATGAAATGCCCACTCTCCTGCCACCAGCGTACCCACAGATCTGATCGTGGAAACATCTTGCGCTTATGTTTTCGTTTGTTCAAAGAAAGGACTGATGCAGGACATGTTGATCATGTGCAATATTTCTTACTGTATTAAAATAAAACTTTAAAAGTGAGCATGTGTTGTGTGAGAGTGGGATGGAAATCTATTCTCATCAAGGATAGAATTTGGACTTTTGTTTGCCGTTGCACAATTTTTATAAAGCGATCCCTCTAGTGGTCTTCTGTATATCGGGTTACATCATTTTCCACTCCGAAGGTAAGCATTATGAGGCTGCATTCCCAGACACAACGCGGCTACCCTGAACGCCTGCGCACAACAATGTGCGGTGCTTGGGAGGCGGTTATCAAATGGGACGCCGCCAAAATTGGCCAGGGTTTGTGATTGCATTCCCCGAGAAGTTCACAGTCATCAGGTGGTGGCACCTCGTTTGCAGATACACATGAATGAATTCGCCCTAAATCTCTGCAACACTCCATCGGGATGTGCAATTTGTTATATTTACATAATGCTGCCAAATTCTTTTCTTCATATACATGCCCTTCCATTGTGGACGTGAGCGTTATCTTCCTCCTGTGCGGTCCTATAGAAATCAATAGGCTCTGGTCTTACTATTTTAGTACTTAAAGATGTTCGTGTTGTAGGAAAGTAGACACAGTCGAGCCCATAATTATTTACACCCCTGGAAAATTTTGACTTTGTTACTTTTACTCAACCAGCAAGTTATTTTGTGACAGGAAATGACATAGGTGTCTCCCAAAAGATAATAAGACTATGTACAAGAGGAATTTTTGTGATAAAAAAAAACATTTCTCAGCTTTTAGAGCAAAGGTGTCATGTCCAAAATGGTTCACACCCTTCTCAATAATCCATAGAAAGCAAACGCTTCCTAGAATCGCAGAGCAGCTTTTTGCTTGTCTTCAGGTATATTTTGCCCATTCATCTTTAGCAATGAGCTCCAAATCTTTCAGGTTGGATGGTCTTCTTGCTATCACCTTGGTCTTTAGCTCTCTACACGGGTTCTCAATTAGATTCAAGTCAGGACTCTGGCTGGGCCACTCTATAACGTTAATGTCGTTGTCTGCTAACCATTACCTCACCACTATTGCTGTGTGTTTTGGGTCATTGTCATGCTGATCTGTCCACTGGTGCCCAAGGCCAAGTTTCTCTGCAGACTACCTGATGTTGTTGAAAATCCTCATGTATTGCTCTTTTTTCATGATGCCGTTTACTGTGATGAGGTTCCCTAATCCATTGGCCGATTTTGCCGCCGGCCATGAGCGCGCATGCCCGTCGGTAGGCGGCAGAATCGGCCGCCGATCGGTGCGTGTATGGCAGGCTTTAGCCATGACTGTCCACAAACCAACTGCAGAGAGCTGCTGTTTTTCACCTGTTGAGTTGATTAAAACAGCTGTTCCCAATAATCAGGGTAATTAGGATGCTTTAGAACAGTTTGGACTTTTTGGAATGGTATATATCTTTGGATTTTCCCAGACACTGTGACAGTTTGTGACGGGTATGAATAATTTTGGACATGAAACTTTTTTGATAAAAGCTGAGAAATTGTTTTTTTTTGTCTCTTGTACATCGTCTTATCTTTTGGGAGACACTGACATTTCCCGTCAGAAAATAACTTGCTGGTTGAATAAAAGTAACAATTCAAAATCTACCAGGGGTATAAATAATTATGGGCTCGACTAAGTGCAATTCTTGTGAAAGTGTATTGAGTAGTATAATTGGGACTCGGCTGTGGACCCTAAATCCATTTGACACTTCTTAGCTGCCACAGCATAACTATTACAATACGCTGCACTGTGAACTAGCAATTAGCTTCAAACCAGGTCTTTGTTTTGTTCCCGGTTTGTTAAGCTAGCCATACATGTGTCGAGTTTTGCAGGATCAATCTAAATTCGATCATGTGCGATTTTACGATCATATGCCAGTCTAACCTCAATCGTACCGCCACACAGTGTGATCGATTTAAACACTATCGATTTACGATCGTACTATGGAGTGCATGCGTAGTATGATTGGAATTGTATTTGGAATCCAAATTCTGATTGTATTTACAAAGACTAAATACAATCGTGATTACAATTCTAAATACGATTTGTAAATCAATTGATCAAAATATCTAGAAAACCCTTTCAATCTCTGTCCAATTTCTATTAGATCTACCAACAACTAGGCAGTATAATGGCCTCCCTGATACAATACATGGTGATTGGAAGGTTTAAAGAGGTCCTCGTATTACATGGTTTTGGTAGAACACAGGTTGATTGTACAGAAATTGTATGGTAAGGTGTATGGAGGGCTTTAGATATTTGTACAACTAAAATTTACCAACATGTCTGAACATTTTTTCAATTGATTTTACAATAGATTTCGATCAACTTTGCTAGATCTTACCAGGTGGGCAGAAATCTATTTTCGTTCAGTTGACTTAACAATGCAGTGTTTTAGGTAGGTCGAGTGGAAATAACAGACCACGTATGGCCAGCTTTATTAAAGATCTAGGATTCGTTTAGACAAAGAATTTAAAGTACTTTATTCAGAAGTCCGATCAAATGTCTGCAGCTAAAATCATAGCAAACACTTTATTTTTGAGTTTAATACTTGTTAGAGCCCCCATACACCTTACAATCTTACCATACAATTTCTGTACAATCCACTTTTGTTCTACCAAACCCATGTATTATTAGGAACTTTCTAATCCTTCCAATCACTATGCATTCTATCAGGGAGGACTCGGCACAACATAGTTATTGGTAGATCTAATGGAAATTGTATGAAGTCATCTAAAGGTGTATCAGGTGCTTAGGACAGTTTCAATATGTTGAGATTTTTTACCTGCCCACACTTTTTGTTTTAACTAGAACTGCAGCCAAGCTATAACGTATACAGTTAAATTACATAAATGTTCATTATCATAAGGCATTGGAATCTTAGATTTTGTAGCCATGTTGCACAGCTGAGAGAACTGGCAACTTTTAAACATCTGAAGCAGGGTACAAACGGCTCGATATTGGAAGTGTCCGATGTTCCCTGCAGCAGCGTGATGTCATAACGCTGCTGTCAGATCTCGGAGGAGCTGGAGAGACAGCACTGCTACCCATGCAAAGCAATGGACATCGGCCGTAATTAACGGTCATATCCTGCTCGAAAACTGGGATGGCGCATATGATATGGGCCAGATAGATGGCTGTGAGCAGGCACAGCGCTCAAATCAGCCATTGATCTGGCCCATATATACATGTGTGGACCCAGCTTAACCTCCCTAGCGAAATGCCCGAACCCAGTTTGGGCAAAGGGGCGCTGCAATTATTGATACGCCCGAACTGGGTTCGGGCACATCGTGGGAGCTCACCTGGTCTGCCGCCATTGCGATCCCGATCCGCCGCTTCTTCCGGGTACCGAAGTGACATGTGATGTCACAGAGGCGGGACCCGGTCTTAAAGAAATCTTTTTTTTTTTTTTTTTTACTTTTGAGCTGGATTATAGAAATGTCTTTCTATAATCCAGTTCAAAGTGGATCCCGCTAGCAGAAACACTCCCGCTGAGCGTTTCTGTTAGTGGGATCATCTCCGGCTGCACAGGAGCCAATCCGGAAATAGCCGAGGTCTCCGGCTATTTCCGTGATCTGCGCTCGTGTGCCGATGACGTCATCCGCTGGGCGGGAGATTTAAAGGTACAGAAAATTTCTTAGATTTTTTCTTTCATTATTTTACATTTGTTTTTATTTTGATTGGATTGGATAAATGTTTTATCCAAGAAAACAAGTGTAAACTTCTAAAAAAAATAAAAACATTTCTGTACCTCTAAAGCCGGCCATAGCGATTCAATCTGTGGCCGATTTTGCAAATGATCAATGATCAATCACCATGCGCATTTGGGGTGATCGCTTGGTGATCAATCGCAAAATGAACGCGCCCACCTGGAGCAACCGTTCGTACTCGCACAAAACTTTGATCAGCCAGAGAACAAACATTTTTCATGGCATAATGATTTCATCATGCTGCGGCCGATTGTTTGATAAACGCCCGCCAAGCATAGCGTCTATGGCTGGTTTAACCTCCCTAGCATTACGCCCGAAGCAAGTACTGGCGCAGTCTGATCGTGAATCAAACTGTGCCCGTGCCGGAATGAGGCGCAACCGCTGACTCTCTGTGTGCCTGCAGCATTTCTACAAAGCTGCAGGCAAACAGAGCCTTTCCGCCCCATCGGCGTCATCGGTGACGCCGATGGGGGTGGAAAGGCAAAACACTCACTTTTGGTACAGAAATCTGCACCTCAGTGAACCGCCAGGGAGATTAATACTGTTTTGCAAATCATCCATCTGCTAAGTAAAGCAGCCATTTGGTTTATCATTCTGCCTAAGAAATCGATCGGCCAAATTATGTACATGTCCACAATGTTAGGTCGATCTCATTACTGTAGTATCTACAGTGACCAAGTATAAGAGATTCTGTTCTGCAAGAACACCTGGAATAAGAAAATGATACTTGCCTCATCAAATGTTTACCCTGACCTCTGTTCCAGCCCCTTTTAGTGGCTTCAGGTGTTCTCACAGTAACCTACCCTACTTAGCCCTGTACAGAAATAATAATTTCTAAACCTGAGGCAAGCATACATATTAGATCTAAAGGTTAGGGTCCCCATACACCATTAGATTACTCTGTAAGATTTCCTTTAGATCTCCTTTTGTTTTACCAAAACCATGTAATATGAGGGACTTCATAACCAATCAAGTCTACATGTGTTCAATCACAGAGGACCTGGCACTACATAGCTGTTGGTAAATCTAAAGAATATCTGACAAAGACATCTAAAGGTGTATGGCCAGCTTTAGCCATACACATATAAACTTTTTCTTGATCAGTTGATTGACTTGTCAAATATCATTGGATGATGCCACAACACAGTGTGATACAAACATGCTGCAGACCGCCATAATACATTCAAATCAATTGAAATACCTGGTAAAGCCGTCAGATATGACATGTGATTACTAAATTTTCAATTTTCTTTAATTTTACCTTCCATCTGATGACATCACACCACAACAGGGAGAGATTCTGATGATTGCAAGACCAGTAAGATCGGATTTCACCAATGAAAACTATAATTACATTTTAGAACCAGTCGCCCAATTCAGAGTTCATGTTATAATAAGGATACTTAATTTTATTTAAATTCAACAATCTGACAAACAAATATATTCTTTGCTGTATCATTAGGACACAAGGTTCTTATACCAGTGGGCTACTGCGGAGGAACACTTAAGGCCCCCATACACCTTACCATACAATTTCTGTACTATCAAATATTCTACCAAAACCATGTAATATGAGGACCTTTCTAATCCTTCCGGTCACTATGTATTCTATCAGGGAGGACCCGGCACTACATAGTTGTTGGTAGATCTAAAATAAGTTGTATGGAGTGATCTAAAGGTGTATGGGGGCTTTAAGCTTGTCAAGTGTTCAGCTAATTTCAGCTTCAGTAAGCTGCATGCTCAGCTTCAAGCAGGGGTCCTCAAACTTTATGAACAAAGAGCCAGTTCACGATCCCTGAGATTGTTAGGGGGCTGGACTACTTGTAGTATGTAAGATACAGAGGTTAACGTGAGTAGGTTAACCCCTGCATCGGTGGATGTCTGAACAAAGCATCTGCTGGCCAGCTAAAGTGTATGTGATCTGTCAGGATCCCCACCATGCACTGCGTTTAACATAGGGGTCCCGACGGATTAAACAATGCTGTGGAAACCCCCCTTACCCTTTGAACACTCCCCTACACACACACACGACCCCTAATATTAATTCTCTATCCTAGCAAAGGCTAATAGGCCCGAGTGCGGAGCCTGTCAATCAGCTTCCTTCTATCTACCACGCCCGCCATCGATTTCGCCTCACAGCCTCCAGTCTGTGGCTTCTGTCTGCTGACAAGCAGCGGATTGGGTGCACAATGCTGGGCAACCATGGGTGGGTACCCATGGTCCAATCAGACCAAAGTGCCAGATCTGGCCCGCAGGCCGTACTTTGTGGACAAAATTTGGGTCACATTCTTGGCACGCATCCTATTCATATGAATGGGCACATACCCATGACGTGCTCAGGTCCCATCGGGGTGTGGGTTTTAGAAAATCATGCTGTATAGGGATGCATGGACATGCTCATTTAAAGTGAATTGATCGCGTACAGAAGATGCAACCCACTGCAATTTTGCCACGTTTCTGCAAATAGTAGTGGAGCCCTGGCCTAACATCCAGACAATTCATATTCAATGTTTGGCTTTGCCTTTTCAAATACTTCAGCTGGTTTCTAAATCTTAAAAGTTGTTGTCTTTCAGTTCTTTTTGCATTGGAGTTCTGGGTCTGCTGGTAACTCCTTTGAGGCAATCCCGCATAGTAGGATGAATCACCAAAGGATGCATACCGAAGGCCGGGCCATCTCTGGACTAATTGAACAAGCTTCTGAAGAGATCACTGAGATTCTTTCTATGTCCTGTTCGTAGGAGGGTTGGTGTAGCAAACAACAATAGACTCAGAAACAGTCACAACACATTTATTATGTGGTAGGTGTCAAGCCTTCCAGGTATAGTGGAATCACACACTTGCACTCTATGCTGTGTACACAAAGGTCCGATCAGGGTAAATAACAAAACAATACATTAAACCTCGCTGTAATATACAAAAGCAAATGGGATTAACTGTACAAAAGGGCATAAAAACAAAAAGTAAATGTAGTACTAAACAAATGGTCTCCAACCAGCTAGCTGCTTGCATTTTAATTGTCACTTAAAACAAGTACATGCTGTTCCTTGACAACCACCTCGTAGTGTCTTTTTAAATCAAAACCACCTTTTTCCACTAATAAAAGCCAATAGCCTGGAAGAGGCATGCGCTAGCAAGAGACAACTTGCACCTGTTTTAACAAACAGCTTTCGAGGAAAACAACGTGTGGAAATAAATTGCAGCTGGTTAGGGAATATAAAGTGTTTGGGAGGACTGAAAGAGGTGTTTCCCATCCTTCTTAGAGGCAGTGGATATTTATTGGTAACTTGAAAGGACAGCACCCCCTGGTGGAATGATAAAGTTATTGCACTGCTCTTACCCAGGCAGGATTACTACCATAGTCCCTTCAACCATATCTTTGGAGACGTATAAGAGGGAAGCCTTTAGGAGAACCTGTCTCACTTTCCCCTGGCAATATTCCAGGTGTTCCCACTGCTAGATAACCATTTGTTGATGTTCACTATAGCTGAGTGGGTATGCCCCTGCCCTCTAATAGCTGCAGCAGTTTTTTGTGCAGAGGTTGGCAGATCCGAGCATATCCCTGGCGGCTCAGGTGAAGGTAATCATACATGTCATTGTGACTGATGGTGCCATCAGAATGAACAAACCCAGGATCCACATCTAACAACAAAGCATTGGGCATTGAGGGCATGGCTTCAGCCAGCAGCTCGTTCACCTGCTTGTTCCTGTCCCGCAAGAGGTTTGGGTTTTTACCTCGTGGCAGCAAAGCCTGTGAAGAAAAAAATTACATGGAATTACATAACTGCTGCAGCTGAAACTAAGCTCACAAGCATAGTGATGGCTTTTACTACAACCAGTATAGTGGCCCTATACGTAGGTTTCTCATCCCTTCATCTCCGCATTGGACAATCTGTATTTGTGAACTTCACTGATTCATGCAGCAGAAAAGAATTCAATTGCATATGCTAGGTATGCAAGGATGAAACTTGCTTAACCTCTCCGTCAGTTGTATAGTTTGGTGCCGTAGCCCACTGTGGGTATGTAATTTCCTGGAAAACCTTTGACACTGACCTCTTTCTTCTATATAAATGTGGTGGCTGAAGTATACTTTTTACAAGTTTCCCTAAATAAATCAGGCTAAGGGTCTCGAACAAAGAAAAACATTGACTCCTACACCAAGATAGGAATATCTATGCATGTGCCATCAAACCACATGATTTAACCAAAGTAAAGGTCTCTGAAGGTTGTGTGAAATGTTTCATCTCACAGCTCCCTATTATACACCATTCTCTGTATTTCCATAAAGATGGATTTATTTTGTGCATCGCCACATTCTGAGGATTTTCTGGTTTTATTTGGGTGGAAGGGGTTTTTGGAAAGTCTCTAGACACTCACCAGAACTACGACTTTAGCTTGAGGCTGCCTCTTCTGCATACACCGGATGATGGCCTGTATGCCACCTGAAATCTGCTCTGCAGTATGTCCCTGGTTAAATGTGCCCACCCAAAGCACAATAATCTGATCATATGACAAGGAAAAAGAAACCATAAGTCAAATAACAGCAAGATAAAGCCTTCATATTTATATGTAGGACCATGTTCCTGTCTATTCATCGCCCATTCCTCACCTTTGGTTTGACGTGTTCTAGTTCCCCGTTCTCCATCCTCCACAACACGTGCTGGGTGCCCTCGCCTAACCCTCCGAAGTTCAAGGCATGCAGAGGGGAAAAGAGCTCCCTCCAAATCTGACCGCAAATGGGAAACCACAGGAACATCAGCATCACAATTAACAATTCAGGCTAATAAAATGTTCTAGTATTTTTGGGTATAATAAAGTCTATATTCTATATCTACAAGAAATAAAACAAAAAGGAAACACGACAGTATAAGAAAAATCTAGTGTTGCAAATGAAGTGTTTCTCAGACAGAAGGTAGAACAATAGTCACGTAGCAACCGTTGCTGTATAAAAACTTGTAGTACCCGGTGTATAAGATGTATTAACGTTTATCAACTCCAATGAGCTTGCATCATGTAGAAAGCATTGTGAGGAGACAGGGAAATGGGTATAGTGAATAGAAGGTAAAAGGCTAGAAATAAGTACTCTGACATCTGCATGAAATCTAGACAAAACATCAGACCTGTCAAATGATGCAAGGAAGCCAACAGAGGTGGAGCTGGACTCGGCTGGTGAAATGTAAACAAGTGCCATCACTATCTTGTGGGCGATGGTGGAATTTAATTTTCAAAGTTACCACTTCTGAATTTACATGTTTTTTACAAAGCCCCAAAACATGGTATCATCCCCACAATTACTGGATATATAAAGGAGGGTTGTGTACATGTAAGTTAGGAGGACTTATTTAAAATAAATAAATTATGTCTTAAATGTACTCCCCAAACTCCAAGAGCAACTGGCACTTCATAAAGATGTGAAAGAGCAACTGGCACTTCATAAAGATGTGAAAGAGTAACTGGCACTTCATAAAGATGTGAAAGAGTAACTGGCACTTCATAAAGATGTGAAAGAGTAACTGGCACTTCAAAAAAACCATCAATTGTTTAGCCAGAATCTTGGAATCTAAAAACCTAGGCTTTGTGGGCAAATAGTCTCTCTACTCACTTGCTGTTCACTTAAATAGAAAAGGTTGATGGATTGGTATAGAGCAGTGGTTGGCAACTGAGTTGATATGGAGGGCCAAAAGTGAGGCCCTAGGCATCACTAAAGGGCCCCTAATAAAATTTTAATAAAAAAAGAGGACAGCATGCAGAGCTAGAACATGTTTTACATTTTTAACTAACAAACTTGTTTAAAATGATACTTCAAGCATTAGGGAAAATTGTAGTGTGATCATGTACACCGCCATAGGTTATGTGCCTCATAGTGATACATATGGGGCACATAACCTTTGATTCAAAGGTTGTGTGGAGTGAACTGTGGTAGACTGAGGAGGGCCTCTGAAGAACAACCAAAGGGCTGCATGCAGCCCCTGGGCCACAGGTTGGGCACCTGGGGTATAGAGGGTGGTTAAGATCGAATAGAATGGTGAAAGGGAGCCCTTGAGAGGGGCTTCCTCCAAACCATTCGCTTTGAGGCTGGAATTGTGGGGGTCTCGCACACTCACTACCACGCCTGTGGAGACTGACTTGGGAACAATGGAAGTGGTTTGGTCATGTAAAAAAAAAAGCACCTGAGCCGCTCCCAAACAGCCCAAGTGGAGCCTCAGCCTAAGACTAAATTATTTAGTGTAGAAAAAGTATGCCACAAGTGTAAACAGATTATGGATAGTGAGAAACAACCTGGGAGAAAGGTTATGGCATCTCTGGCTGTGTTAGTGATGAGCATGCCATACACCTTATTGGGTATGTTTACCTCAAACTGATGCAGCAGCTGGACGTTGGAATCTCCTATGAAAACGACCTCAGGTTCCTTGTCTTTGCTGCTTGACACAAAGTGGTTGTGCTGTAGGATACAAATAACACTTACAAAGAAGAGTACATGTGGTTTATATAATTTTTTTATTCTCAAAGACAAAATCACAACATTTGGTTTTAAAGTAATGTATTTTTCGGACCATAAGACGCACATTTTCACCCCCACAATTGGGGGGAAATAGTGCCTGCATCTTATGGTCCGAATGCACGACACCCACGGCCTGTACTTCTCCTACCACCAGAGCGCTGCTGAGGAGTAGTACATCAGAGAGACACACATGGAAGGGGCCAGCGGGCAGCTTACATGTCTGCCTGTCAGCTACGATCACAGTCAGTCACACTGCAGCCATCCTGTGTCCGGCTCTCAGCAGCTCACAGCCGGTGTTGTGAGTTATTTTCGGTAGGAATATTTCTCACAAAACCAGGTGTACACTAGATCGCATGTGTATCTACCCATGTATACCTAGCTTAAAGGTGGCCATACACAGTTCAATTCTTCTATTGAAAGAAAGGGGTAATGATCGGACGGTCAGTGGTCGGTCGTAGTTCCCATCCC
>CM070038.1:51906955-51936384 GCA_036250615.1 Ptychadena robeensis
TCAACAAGGGAGTCGGTGTTCCAGTTAAAGTCCCATGAGGGTATTTTGCTTATTTCTACAGTTCAATTCTTCATTCAATTGAATGAAAAAAACAGTACCAAACAACTTGTTTAATCAAACAAAAAAATCTATCGTAAGTGATGGGACATGTTGGTAAATTTCTATTGATTTGTTAAACAAAGAATGTTTATTCATTAGAAATTGTGTTCAGTCGAACAAACACAAAAGAAATCATGGGTATACATTCGATATAGGCACGAATGATATTTAATCAAATTATCGAACATCCTTATCCAATCCATCGCCCATTGTCCAAAAATCTACACGTGTATGGCCAGCTTTAGAGATGTAGCTCACTCTGTGTAGCCCAGTCTGTATAAAACAATAGCTGAATGCAAAATTCCTTGAGTGTATCTAAAATCAACACTATTGGAAATACTAGCTACCTGGTCTGACATGTAGTGCATAAGAAAGTTTATACCCTTCATCTCTCATCTTTTTGTTAACTGGCAAGCAATTTAAGCTCCCTAGCGTTCATGGCGAGCCCAGCTCGTCCGGAGTTTGTTTGAAAAAAGAGCTGGGCTCGCCATGAACGCTAGGGAGCTTAAATTGCTTGCCAGTTAACAAAAAGATGGGAGATCAATGATCCATGAACGCTGCATATCCCTGGAAAGCATTTCCAGGGTTGCACGACATCACAGATTGTGTGACGGTGATGCGGAAGGGGGTGGAGAGCTACACCATAGACCTCCATGTTAGCTTTCCAGAGGCGGGGGAGGGCGGGAATTGTATGCAGTGTACTTTGTTAATAACGGCGCGGTAGGGGCAGAACACTAGGGAGGCAAAGAACATAGTTAGTGAACACGGAGTACATAACACAAATGAACTCCATTATTCACATCACTGTTACAGGCAGCCATCAATGACAGCAGCACTGATTTGCAGACTAGCTATATCACATGACAAAGTAAGCACTGTACCCAACTCACCACAGACATCCAACGTCCGTCCCCCTGTACATCCAGCAACAGGGTGGGAACAGCAGCGGGGTTCTGATTACCGTCACACATTCTGCCCTACAAAAACAGACATAACAAGTTACACAAACTTGTTTCACCAATACAACCTGCATATTTTTTAGCTTAAAAGTTTTCATTGGTAAAAAAAAATAACCCTCTTACATGATGCAGAGTGGCAAATCTCACATGCAAGAGGGGTGCCATACTCTTGTGTAGTTGGACAGTATAAGCTTTGACACCATCTACCTTGGAGCTTACACATGATGTACTGTGGTGGTGAGTATACGTACAGTCTATCAGCCTCGACAAGATCCTGTACTTTGTCCTGAATGAACCTCTTTTACTAAAGCTGGGAACACACGTATAGATATGGGCCAAATCGATGGCCGCTTTGAGCACCGTGCGTGCTCACGGCCATCTATCTGGCCCATATTTAATGCTGCCATCCCTGTTTTCAAGACGGACCAATCAATCCCGCTCAAAAACAGGGATATTGGACGTGACCGGTGCATGTCCATTGCTTTGTATGGAGGCCGTGGGATCTCTATGCAAAGCATCCTCGGAGCTGGAGTGCTGTGTCTCCAGCTCCTCCGATATCGGCTCAAATATCGAGCCGTGTGTTGACTCGATATTAAAGCAATTTATAGGCATCCCAAAAGTGCCTTGTATCCCCCTCCTTTGGAATAGTGGCAATGCACAGTATGCATTTTCAGCAGCACACACAGATCTCATGGTCCTCACAGCACTAACGTCTACCGGGGGAGCACTTGAGGAACACATTACTGGAAAAAGACCAGATTTTTGTTCCATTGTAGGACTTTGGAGACATAAAATGATACTTTGACATTATCACCCATCGGAAAATAAGGAAATGTTGTACAAAGTGCTGTAGAAAAGGGTGCACTGGCAGGTTCAAGAAGTAACCAGATGGGGATGGATGGAGGACAGAAAAAAGGGTGTAAACATTGACTATGCCTGGACATACACTGTAAAGCAGTGGTTCCCAAACTTTCCTGGCAGGGACCCCCTTTTTTTATTTAGGAACATTATCAAGCCCCCCCTCCCTATTCAAACACAGGTTAAGAATGAGGGCCAGCGCCCCCCTGGAATAACTTCGCGCCCCCCAGATTGGGAACCACTGCTTTAAAGCAACATTTTTAGATCCGTGACACCGGAAGTGATGTTGCGGAGTGTCACTTCCGGCACGTCTCCTCCCTCCTATTTTTCCACCCTGCCTCTGCATATGATGTGTGGTGTGGGAAGTTAAGGCCCCCATACACCTCACAATCTTTTCATACAATTTCTGTACAATCAACTTTTCTTCTACAAAAACCATAAAATATGAGGACCATTCTAAACTTTCCAATCACTATGTATTCTATCAGGGAGGCCACTATACTGCATAGGTGTTGGTAGATCTAATGGAAATTGTATGGAGTGATGGAAAGGTGTATGGGGGGCTTAGGGCGCGACTCTCCCTCCTATCTTTCCACCCCGCTTGTGGGCATCAGAGGGCTTTCAGGGAACTAGTGGACCCCTGTCAAATGCTCATTCGACCCACAGGTTGAGAACCACTGCAGGATAACATACATTGCTGAGCTAATATAGTTTAAGAATGCAATATATATTGTATGGTTCTGGCTGTAGTTTGTTTTGTATACATTCTTATTATTATAGACAGTCATGTAAATCAGAAATGTTGCTCATGGATATTTGGAAGTCTTTTTGGTGCATTTCATCTGAATTTCATATTCTTTTACCATCTGCTTCGGCCTTTTGAGATCTGAGCTATGCCTAAAAGTTGTAATCAGACTAGTAATGTGATCATTTGTGTACATTCCGGGCATCTTGCAGTTCTGTTCTTTTATCTGTTCGCCCTCCAGGAGAATACACAAGGATTGGGGCAATACAGCTTTCTGATCGGAATGGGCCTCTGGTTGGGATTACTGTGACGAATGACTCCAAATCTCTGACAACTTCCCACAAATCCTTCACTCCTATACGATAGGTGCGTACAGCATGTGCATAGTATTCGGGGATGTGGCAGGCATCTCAAGGCTCAGTCTGCTGCTGAATTTGGGATCTGCAATCTTAGGCTATGTTCCCACATAGACAATTACCCTCCCTAGCGCTCTGCTGAGGTCCAGATTTCTAATGGAAAAATTTTAATGGAATTTCTTTATGTTGTAGGCCTGTAACTTCCCAAAATATGTCCATGCATGGGTCTAGTAGACATCCTGAATATAATAATGTTTGAAACAAAACGTAACGTTAAAAAAAATTACGTAGAAATAAATAAAAGGTATTATTTGAATGATAAAATCTCTAAAATACTTATTTAGTATTAAAGATTTCAAAACAGTATGTATTAATATTTATGTTTTGTTTATTATAAAAATGTTATTACAATTAGAAATGTGTTTTTTTACTGTTAATTGTATTGGATACAGTTATCACTGTATCCAGTACAATTCCCTTTGGCACCCTCTCTCCTCTGGTGTGATGAACACACCAGGGGACGGAGCGTTAACTGCAAAGGGACCATCTGGGAATCACACTGGGAACAGTCTTCTTCATAGAAAACTGTTTTAGTGCAATTTACATTTTAATCTCTTGCCCCCCCCATGTGACATCATTACGTCACTCGGGGGGAGGGGGGACATCGGCTTCAAGCCAGCTCAGAAGGGACAAGCCAGCTCAGAAGATCAGAGGCTCTAGTCTTAGCCAGATGACACCATCTCATCCAGAGAAGTACAGACAGGACAGCGCTGGTCAAGATGGTGCCTTCACAAACGCTAGGGGGTAAATCGTCTCACACTCTAATCGTGTGCGCAAATCAGAGCTTGTCCCCACTGAACTGATGCCCGTGATCAGAATCGCAGCTCCCCGTGTTTGGATCGTGGGCACTTGCGATTTTTTTTTAGATCACATGCATAGACATTAGTGATGCTCCAATTGATCGGCTGCCGATCATTATCGGCCGATATTAGCTTAAATAGCATGATCGGCGATCGGCGCAAAAAAGCCGATCACGGGGGACGTGGCGACTGCATGAAGCTGCTCTGAGCTCCTCCACTTACCCCTGTTTTTCATGCCTGTCTTTCTCGGCACCTTCAACATCCCTGCATTCCAAACCTCACCATCAAACCGGCTGGTAGGTACACACTCCACTACGGTGACAGTTTAGGCGGGAAGCCGATGCACTTCCGGACGCGGCCGAAAATTTAGAGGCCCGGCTCGGGCCTACTCGCGACGGATCGCGGTCGGTTGACGGCCCAGCTGGAACACCACCTTCAGCTACACCATTTGCCTGCTACCCTCCAGCAGCTGAAGAGCCACCGGGCAAGGCCTTGCAGCGTCCTTTCATGCCCAACGGACAACACGCAGTGGGACCCATTCAGAAGCGTCGGGTGGGCGGAAAGGAAATTGAGGGCCGGGTCCTCAGTTTTGGGCTGGCCCTGCAATCAGGCTCGGTGTCTTTGGGGCCCACTCTCCACAGGCGCTCTCTGTGTAGATGATGACGCGCTCCCTTCACGGTCCCACAAGTTCTCCAGACCTCATCTTGTACTCCTTCCGATCCTATGTCGTGGAGTGACAGTGTATGGGCAGACACTAGATGGGAGGCAGTTAGTTGAATGCAAGCTGGCCGAAAATAATGAGTAAGAAGCTGTGTGTACTAAGAGGACAATGAGCGTGACAGTAGCAATGTACTTTCGAAGTGATAGTACAGTGGACCTCTGACTCCCAAATCCCCCCCCCAATAATATACAAGCACACCTCGCCCCCCATATATACAGCGCGACCTCTGCGCCCATAATATACAGAGTGCACCTCTGCCCCCCATATATACAGTGCATTCCCCTGCATTTTGTGATCGGCAGATCATGATCTTGGTGATCGGTAATCGGCCCCAAAAATGCTGATCGGAGCATCTCTAATAGACATGATAAAAAAATCGCGTCCATTCATTCTCTATAGACACGATTTTATCTTCCAGATCATAGGAAGACCTAGACCTAGGCGTAGTCAAGCGCGGCCGGTCACGTGAGCAATCACGCTCGATCATCCATGATTACAATCGCGAGGCTATTAATGGTCTATGTGGGAACTCCCAGCATGTTCAGAGGAACGTCTAAATCTTCCTCCGATATCTCTACATGCCATGCCTCTATCCATGCCATATTTTTACACTGCCTGTGACCTTCATTGCACCCTACAGATCTATGTCTCCGCAGAGCCAGAATTAGAAGGGGGTAGGCAGCACTGAATGGATATAAAGGCAAACTTGTTAGCAAAAGGTGCATGTTCAGGAGACCAGTCACCCAACACCATTGAGGATGGACTGGGAAGACTGGTCTTCTCAACAGGAAGTTCCTGGAAGGCCACTCTGCGCCAGCTGATCTTTATGGATAGAAGACAGAAAAAGCATCGGCTATAGTAACAAATTTTCTTCAAGGCAGCCATAGATGGTACGATCCCCGTCTGATTTTATGGCCGATTGACCGCCATGCGCATTCCTGCCGATCGCTTTGTGATTGCTTGGCTGCAAATCGATATACCCACCTGGAAAGATCACCCAGGATTGCACCACAAGTTGGATCGCACGGTGATCCGAAATGTCTGTAAATTCCTGGCCGATCGCATTTCTTTGGATGGGGACGTGTCCCCTTTCAAAGTAATGTCCGGCACACAAAGGGTGCCCCCTGATCCTCTAAGCGACCAGCTGCAGTGTGATGATGTCATTATGCTGCAATCGGCCCCTAGAGAATCAGACGGGATCACATTGTCTATGGCTACCTTCAGAATATCAAATACACATAATATCATTAAAAAATTATGGTCACTAGTTGAGGTGGGTACTTCACTTATAGGTGTAGACAAGTCACATGACAGCAAATAAGAACTAACGAGTGCTGTTCTATGGAGACAAGCAGCAGGCATCCCACTGTGTCCTCTCCCATAAGAAACACTGGTCCCTGTGGTTACACAGCTACAAATACTTCTATTTTACTACATGTCTACATCATCATCACAGGTCCACTTAACCCACCAACCCCCCCAATAGTCACTGGCTCTCTTCATGATACCATACCCCTCCATCTGTCCCCTTTCTACAGCACTCACATCTAGAGGCCAATAGCTGGTCTTGTCATGTAATACTGAAACACAGTCAGAATACAAACGTCACACACTGGAGGGGTGCCAAGTATCAGTGGGTCAGAGGATGGCTGTCAGCGTGTCCTGCAATGCATGAATCTGGTTGGCACTAACCAATAATATGGATCAGGCCATGGATCACCCTTGAAACCCATGGTCCATGCCCTCAATGGCATCACTGAAGGATCTTTATCCCTCCATCTTAGGCTATGTCACCACCGCACTATTGGGTCTGTCGGCAACCCCTGCATTTACCTTCCGGAGGTTAACATAGTGCAGTACATCAACCCCTGGCCAGCGAAACGGTGGTGGAGTCATACCCTGAAGGCCTTGACTTCACTAAGGATGTGCTGCATTAATGGATCCAATAAACGCAGGGATGATTCAGGGATCCGTCAGGGATGCGTTAAATGATGTGTTTGTGATGTATCCGTTTCTGTGTGTCTGTTTCTTACCCTGAATGGATTGATCCACGCATCGAACGACACATACTATTCTGTTTCAATGGACTCATTTTCTATGGATGTGTTGATGTCAGCACACCCATACTTGCGTTGGCTTACGTTGCATGTATGTCAACACAGTGCTCTGCTTTGATTGTAACGCAAGGCAAGCTGACGAATCACACCGACGGATGTGTAGACATCAACCATCGACTTTCGGTGGATGCGTCGTCATCCCTGCGTTTAGCGTTGTAACGCATAGTGGAACCAAGGCCTTAGTCATTATTGGGAGAACAATACTCCTGATCCATAGAGCCATATCAGCTGAGCCAGACTGCAGGCCATACAAAGATGCTGAATGCAGGAGGAACGCATGATGGAGCACCCAGCTACATGGGTAATGGTGTGCCATGCCAGCCCACAGGGCACGCCATACATGCCATGCACAGCCATACACCCCCTCACCCACTATGGTAACATAAAGGATTCCACACAAGCTGCACCTCCTCACCTGCTTATCCCTCTTCAATGTCTACAGCCCAGGAATCCTCCCCTCCCGGCTCACACCATCCGCTTCTACTGCGGGGGGAGTCCACCGCCAACCCTGTCCCAGTTCTACGGAACCCAAGCGCTTGCCTCCCCTCCGCCTGGGATCGCATAGCCCTGTCCAGGAAGTCATTCATATGCAAAATCCTCTTTAAAAACACCCCTATTTCATTGTGCAAGTGGTCCTGTCCTCGTTGAACGAAAAGGGATGGAATAACCCATTACATCTACTAAGGGGACTACACTTTTACACCTTTGTAGCGTTATGGTGTAGACCAACTAGGTATAGCTTTCGGTGGGACTATACCAATTGCCACTAACAACGAGGGGAATGTGGTGGCGTCGTATACCGGTTAACCGAGAATCCCGCGGACGGTGTTCGGGGCTGGCGCCATATTGTAGCTGTAGATAGGTATTGTGTAGACTGATAACATAATATAATATCGGCGGAGTGTTTCTCTAGTAAGGTGATTCATTTCAACCCCTAGGTGTTACGAAAATGCATCAATTTATTGTGTCAACAAACAACTACGTTGAAAATACTACAATGGACGAAGCGAATGCAAAATTAAAACGCTCTCCAGCTCTTTCTATTGGCTAATGCAAGCATGTAATACGATACTTCCAGAGCTTCATGCAGAGACTAGATTCAGTGTTGTGTCATCCACCTGCTCTGCCCTGTCTGGTTCATCGAGTATCGCTAGCCTGTTACTTTATAGCAATGAATGTCGTTTTATACGTTTTTATTAATGAAAGCTACTACTGTATTATAATTCACTATAAAGGCCCAGCAGTGCAGTGCTGCACAATACATGAGAGGCCTACAAGTACAAACTATGACACAGTAATACTGGGCAGTAGAGCTTACAATCTGAGAGGCCACACAGTACACAAGAGGGAGGGGTAATGATTAAGAGAAACAGTTATTCCAAATGTATATATTTCCATGCACACAGGCAGTCAGGAGCGTGTCCCTGCCCAGAGACTGTGTCCAATTGCCATGCGCTATATGTGGACAGTTGTCAGTGAGTGACTGCCCGCACAACGTGTGCAACCGCTGCACACAGTTGCGCAGATTCAGTTGTAGCCGTCTTGAAACCAAACCTGTTAAAGAAGCCTAAAGCTGACCACACACAGCTCGAAGAAGTAACAGATTAGTGCAACATCGGGTGCCGTGCGTGGTCACGGCTCCTAATATTCCTCTAATCTGTTTCTTCATTTGAGCCATCCACAGTTCCTTCGAGCAGGGTCAATGGCATTTAAAGGAGAGGCCCGGATGACCAGGAAACTGGGTCCCCATCATACGGTAATTAATGTGCCCATGTGGTTCACATTGATTACTGTACGAGAAGAGGATATAAGTGAGGTGCTGTTTTGAGAGAGTTTAGGACAGTGATGGCCAACTGAGTTGGGCCACACATAACAATTTTAGTCTATACTGACTTGTATAAGCATTTTAAATACAAGGCAGGCATGGCTAGAAGACATTATTTTTAAATTATGCTTCAAGCTGTGATTGATTGCCGGTCAATCGGACAGTAATCAATGTGCATCACATGGGCACATCTATTACTGTACGATAGGGACCCGGTTTCCCGGTCCACAGGGTCTCTCCACAGCCTCAGACAGCTTCTCCAGCTGTGTAGCACCCAGCCAGCCCCCTCCTCTTCTGGCAAAGCTGGCTGGGTCCATTCTGGCCACTCCCCCTTCACACACAGATAGCAGCTAGCTGAACACACAGCTTGTGTGTGCGGCTTAGCTGCCTGTGTGTCCGGCTCAGCTCTCAGCCTGTCCATTACATTAGATGGGTACAGCGCTGTCCCTATTCAATGCAATGGATTTGGAACAAGGTTTTCCAACATGTTGAAAACCTGTTTGGTTGAGTTTCTTCGAGCATGATCAATGGATCCTGCTTGAAGAAACTCGACCAAACAGGTTTTCAACATGGAACCATGGATGGCTCGGCGCCCGATGTTCCTCTAATCTGTTAAGGCCCCCATACACGGGTTTCCCTTCGGATTCCGGGACGATCAATTCCGGGCGCGTGCATGCCAAACGATCGTGCCGGAATCGCGTGAGGCGCACCTTGTCCGATTGATCACGTCCGATCGATCGGGGGCCCAGAAGCGGATCGGACAGAGAACCAACATGTTGGTTCCATCAGATTGATTCAGGGCCGATCGGGCACGTTGGTGGTGGACCTCAGATCGATCACCAGGAGATCTGCACAGAGGCCCACATCATGTCCTGCCAGCCCTTGCACGTTCTAGCACTGGGGGGAAAATACTCACCCTCCACCATTCCCACCCCTGCGCAGCAGTAAAGACAACACACACTAGAATGCAGGGCAAAAGGGTTTTACTATTTAAAAACAGCCATGGTTGGCCCTCGCTCCATACAAAAATCACAAGATAAAACACATTAAAACTGTACACTATTTACACACAGGTCAACATGACCAGGGCAGGGGTAGGGAAACAGCTGGCCACCCCAAACCAGCAACCAGGACCCATAGGGTCCAAACAGTCCAACAAAGGGGAACAGAAAGGGGTACCAGGGATCAGTTGCCCCCTACCAGCTCCTGGCGCAGGCCTGCCAGTGTCTGGTGCATATTGGCCATGCCCTCTGCCACCTTCTGCAGCCTCTCCTCCATTCTCTGGAGCCGCTGCTCGCACCTCAGGAGGCTGGACTGGACGCGGCCTGTGGCCACAGGCTGTGGGTCTGAACAAAGAATACAAAGAAATTAGTCCCCACTGCTAAACTCATCCCAAAAATGTGCCCTGCTAACGCCCAGGCCCTTTGCTATGGTCATCTAGTTGCCATTAGTGGGAGGAAAGCTCCCAGGGGGGCACAGAGGGGCTTGTCTGGCCCACGTCCACAGTCTTCACAGGGTAGCCCACCACCTCAGAACAGTGGCAAAGAACAGCAATCCCATGCTAGTGGTCAAGAAAAGAAACACCCAGTTGAACTACAAAACAATTAAGGCACGTAGCAGCAACAGGTGGCCTAGGGGATGCTGGCAATGGCTGTCTCTTGTGGGTCACACTAGTCACATACTGAATAATAGGCCTGGAACAAACAGGAGGAGACTCCGTATTCCTGCTCAAATGAGCCCTGTGCCTCTACTTCACTCAGACCCCTACTAACTGTGTGGCACTGGTAGTCCATCAACAGTTCCCACTAGCTCAGTCCCCCATCTGTAGTTCGCCACGTTGGAGGGGGGTGGTCTGTGCAAGGTGACTTCTTACCTTGGTCTGCTCCTGGTGCTGCTCCTGACCGTCGGCACTGGGGACGTCCTGATGGTGTGGGATGATCTGGTTGAAAAATAAAAAACACATTAAACCCTTCCTAGATGTGTGTTCCCAGCATTTGTGGTGGCACCATGTCACAATGTCAACATACACTGCCTGATGAGGGCCCTGCATCGGCAAGGGTGGTCTTCTGGCGGGTTTTGAGTCGTAACACTTCTTGACCAGCCGTTCACGGTGTACGACCTCACCACACCTCGCCTGGATCTCAGCCAGGACTTTGCATGAGTTCCCGCTTCCTCCTGGCCAATCCTCAGAAGTCATAAGCCTCCCATCGTAGTACCCAGCCTCGAAAGTCCGCACCAGGATGCAAAACCTGCTCCATGGGCATCGGCCCCCAGGTCCTGAGGTGCAGCAGGGGTCACTCTTGTTTGGTGGTGGGCGGGTGGGCCAGCTGGCTCCACTGGTCTCCGCCTCCAGGGTGGCGGTGGTGGTGGCAGGGAGCCGCTCCCCTTGGTCCCTGCTGGGTCCTGGCCCCTCAATCCTCCTGTGGTGGTGGCGGTGGTGTTCTTTCCTGCCTCTTCGGGGGCTTGGGGTGGCATCGGAGCCCTCCCAGAAGAGGTCCACCATGGTGAGTCTGCTAGGCCGCCCAGGTGCAAACCACCTGCCTGGCTGGCTCCCTCGTACCTGGGGACGAGAAATTGCATAGTATGGGTCTGTGTTCAGTGCAATACATGTCCCACGCCCTCTACCTCACCTCACCGATGCCCTGTAATATCCTACCTGCAGCTGCCTGGCTTGCCCTCTTTCCATCTGACTTCCCTCCCTTGGCAGGTCCCTGGGCACCATGGGCAGGACAGAGAAGTGGGCGACGTTGACCACTCTGACTGTACAAATAGCAGTGGCACACATAAAACACTGGCCACCAATTGGAGCATTTCACTACTTCAGTGGTTCACATAGGCCTCCACAATACACATCTAGGCAGGTCATAGAATGCATTACCAAAAATGAACACTAGATGTCACTGTTTTGATCATCCACATTCCTGCCGAATCTCATGACCTGCACCCCCCTGACCCTCAATAACGCACAAACACCATGTGTGAGCCTGCCAGTCCCCAAATCGCCTACCTGTGGCAGTTACCAGCTGCTGGGCTGTCTGGGGCTCATGGTCCTGGACCCTCGGTGGCGGATCGGGCCTCCTTCTTCTTCCACCCTGGAAAACACATCATGACCTCATGTCACTGAACCGGCCACACCGTGCATCAGCCCTGGGCCCTCGGAGATCACCCACGCTCCTGGCCTACAAGCATGAGCTGCAACCCGGGCTGAAGCACCATGGCAACACAAGCATGTCTGAGGGCTGCGGAGTCGCCTTACCGCAGAGGTTGACGGACCATCCTTCCGGCTCTCCATGGCTCCTGTACACTTGGTGGCGGATCGGCCTCTTCTTCTTTTGTTTTTTTTTTTATTCCATCTGGAAAACAATCATGTACCTAATGTCACTGAACTGTCTCATGTAAATCTATGCCTAAACCCTGGGCCCTCAGCGATCACCCATGCTTAACCTTATCTCTTCGATCGATCCTGGATTCTGCTCCTCTTCTCCATTCTGCCGAATCTTCTGATTCTCTCACATCATTCACTCTGACTATCTGTCCTCTGTGCTTCTTGTCCAATCCAATGTGCTTCTACATTGAAATTCTCAGATGTTAGGCTGTATTAAAAAACAAATAGACACTCCACATGGATTCGGACTCACATTCTGTAGGATATGAGATGGTTAATTAAAATTATGATTATATAGTATTTTCTGACTTGCAATTCTTTTGTGTTTCTATGTTTTCGTAACTCATTCCTTTTAGTTGAGACGTGTTTCTGGTTATAAAAAGACCCTAATACGACATCGCACTACATGATTCATCCCGATTCCGTGAGCTCTGTAATCGACGATTCTCTGTTGGCTATCCGATTTCACCCATTATATCTATGACTCAGTAGTAGCTCAGCTATGTTTTTTGCTGACTTCGCCAATGTTGCTTTTGCCTCCGTTTGCTATGTGTTTTCGCCTGATTCATGTCCCTGTTTGATTTTGTCATACCGCGTGTCTTGTTGCGCTAATCGGCAATTCGCCGATAACCTAAGGCATCATCCGATTCTCGGCCGACGCCAATTCCGTTGCTCTCCGATTCCACCACCATATCATCAGACCATGATAAGTAGCTCAGCTATTTGTTTCGACTTCGCCGATGTGTTTTTTGCCTCCTGTGTGCTATGTGTTTTCGCTGAATTCATGTCCCTTTTTTGTTTGCAACCGATTGTTCTTGTTTGATCGCCTAATACGCACATCGCGAACTACCTAATGCATCAACAAGTTCCGGCACGACCCAATTCGTTGGCCCTTCTCCGATTTCCACCCCATATCATCAGACCATGTAAGTAACTCATCTATGTGTTTGCGACTTCGCCGATGTGCTGAGGCCTCCCTTTACTATGTGTTTTTGCCTGATTCATTTCCTGTTTCTTTGCAGATTGCGTGTGTATTTGCGCCAATTCCCCCACCACTGGACGATTCCGTTGGCCCTCGTCGATTCCCTGTACCTCATCGTTTCCCCAAAATCACCACATCCAAACGTGAGTAGCAGACATATTCCTTTTCTCGAAGCATGGAGCACCTCAACTTGGTTTAATTGTGATCTGTAGTTAATCTATGTTTCCTCTGTCTCCACTTGTTCCCCCTCTCGATGTTGATACGCCTGTTTGCTTTGCTGCTCAGGAAAGGCTCTAAACTCTTGACCCATAGGTAATGACCTTTTGCCATGCTGTTGTGTGGGATCAAGTTTGTGATCACCAGGTTTGTATGTGGTGATATGACATGGTTGTTTGTTGCATGGGCAATATGTACTACTGTGAATGTGATCCTTTGTAATGTGCCATTCCTTGAACATGTAGATGTGCAGAGATGTTTTATGGTGGATGCCAGTGGGTTCAACTGAGTTGGAAGGGGGTGGGGGTAATTGGCATCTTCATGGGTTATCAACAAGTTTTTATTTACCCCTACATACCAATCATATGAATATGCAGGTTAGAGTAGTGACAGTCATGCATTGTCTCGTAGATCATCATTGTAGAACTTTGGATGATTGTTCATGAATTGATGATGTTAGGTGTGCTCTAGTGTCAATTGTACTGCCACTGTTTAATTCTCAAGATATGTGTAGTAGCATTTCCCACCATTGGGGGCCAAGGATGCCTGGATCAGGGATCACTGTAGTAGAATGGGAAGTTGAAGGAGAGGCTAGGGATTTATCCTCATGATGCCATCTGGGTTGCTTGTGCTGACATGTGCTGACATTGTGCTTCTCTTTAAGCAGGCCATGCCCCAAGAGGAAGAGGAAGGCCTACATTGAAATGAACCTCCTGACCAGCTGACGCCTTTCCTTAGCAGTATCGTCAACTGCCATGCCTGTGGGCAGGTGAAGGCCCACAGTATTCCATCAGCACTCACGCAAGCGCCGTATCAACAACTGCTACCTTCTGCAGGGGCTTTAAGCCCACCGCTACAATGACTGACCTCAAGAATAAGATCAACAACCCTGACAGTCGGTATACAAGGAATGCTCATAAAAGGTGGTGTAGAGCAGGCGTTCGGGGGCAGGTGTGGTTGAGGATTTGGGCCTGTCCTAGTGGAACTAACACCCCTGTTTGTTTTGTGCAGAACCAGGACCATCGAGGCATCGACCTGCTCGATGAGGCAGAGGATCTGAGGGTGGGGGCCTGAAGGCTCAGGGAACTGACCCACCCAGGAGATGGTTTCCCCACTCCGGACTCCCTGGCATGAGGTGAGTTGAGTACTGTTGTTTGTCTGTAATGCGCAGTGTTTCGCCAATGTGTATGGCTTGTCAACTAACATTTTCTCACCCTCCAGGACAGACCTGGTCCGTCGGATGAGAGGAGCAACCTGATCCCTCATTGAGGAGGGCCGTCCTGCAGCTATTCCCCTCCCCGCGCTCCTCACGTGTCCGCAGGAGGAGAGCTCGCCTGGGCTAGGAACAGCCTGACCCAGAACCCCCCTGCAGCAGATCCTGGCAGCAAGGCAGAGCGAGTGTAAGAACGATGGTTGTTGCTTGCTGCCAGCTTCTTCAGGCATCCTGTGGCCCCGGGAGGCTGCACAGACCTACGATGACCGAGATGGGCGTGCAGGGCATGCAGTGGGCAATTGGCACTGCTAACCCCCCGGACGGCTTCTGGTCATCCGTGTGATCCCCGTGGATACCCACTCTTCCCCCATCTGACCTAGCCTGTGTGCACCAGCCCACTTATTCCTATGGCCACCCAGTAACCGAGGAGGGGGGTTACGTTACCAGCAGCTTGGACTGTGACCTGTCGCTTTGTGTCAGGGCCATGGGGTAATGGATTGTGGTTAATTTTTTGTTTCTTTAAGAAACACACAGCACAACTGTTACTATTAACAGAAAATTTTATTTTTGAACTGTGATAAACATGTTTGAACCAAACTTCAATGGTAATCTTGGCCAATCAAATGGGATGCATGGAGGACAATCAGGTGTCATTTCATGCTGCCAGGAGACAGCCCCACACAATTTAAAAATAGGCTACATAGCCTTACGGTTTGTGCGTGGATGACCTGAGTGATTGTACCTGAGGTGGAAGTGGCTGCATGCCAGTGAGGCCCTGTGTTCATTGAACAGATACGAGGGTTACACACATTGTGATGTCTCCACATCAATCAATGCTGGGTGGGCAATAGGTTAACTGAATTGTGCCGGGGGAGGAAGTTGTGGATAACACAGTCGCAAACACAACATTGTCCATCTGGGGCAAATTTATGGTTGTGAGGAAGACCCTGAACCGCTGGGAGAAACCCCATAATGTGTTTCACACACCTCGATGGCCCGGGAGAGAGCGATAGTTGAAAAACCGCGTTTAAGTTCATGAGAAACGCATCCAATATGGTTTCACGAGTTTCTCTTCCAGGGCAAAAGGCCTAATCAGCAACAAAACACAAATTTCACATCCACCCACAATTGTGTATGGAAAAAGGAATTTGAAGGAGCTTGCTCTTCATCTGCCGGCAAAAAATTCAGCGCACCTATTAACACACAATCAGAATATGCGCCCATTTCCTTCCACATCCACCATAAGGAATCTAGCTTGGCAATTGACCATAGCTAGCAAGACAATGCTTATAGAAACTCCTTGTATTTTTATTAATAGAGCCATAGTTCCTGGGGTTGGCAATGTGAACATGTTTTTCCATCTAGGGCTCCGCCACAGTTGGGGAACATGCCACATTTCCGCAAATTCTGGCGACAATTCTGCCATTCATCTGGGTGTGTGGTAATCTTGAAGAAAAGTGAAACGAACATTAGAGGTATACAACTAAACACATTTCAAATAGACAGATCAATTGGTTTGGACTTCAATAAGTGGGGATGAATTAATGGATGATGCCTGTGGCATACAATGGTTTCATGTTGTGAGCATACAAGGATGTGGCACTCAGGACAAGTTGGGTACTGTGTGTATGGGTGGTAAGGAGCAGGGCAACTGTGTTTGTTCAGCATTGGGATGCTGGAACATCCCTTTCTAACCCCCAGGGAACATGGCCATAACAGACAACCCTGCTGAACAAAACAGATCACTGTGGGTGGGAGGGTTTGGGGGGTTTATATACTAGGTGAGTTTGTTTTCAGAGGCAACTATTGGTTCACCCTATTGATAATGTTTCTCACAGTGTTTGTGACTTGACCTAGTTAATGCACTGGTGCATTTATAACACTAGCTCTATTTGATGAATGGTGGCTTGATGGAAGTGGGGTGGAAGGTGGCTTTTATTTGGAGGGGGTTGTGGCTGGACTGCATACATTTATTCACATTGTTTTATAATACCTTGATGTACTCTTGAGGCATAACTTCATCACGATGGCTGGCTAGGTCTCCGGCACAATTCGCCACCCTCTTTATTGATTGTGCTGGAAAATGGATACTCTCATCCTGATAGGTCATGCGATCGATTGATGGTGGGGAGATCTGATCGATCGACACTGAATCGTCCAGGAATCGTGGTGGAACAAGGTGGTATGTTATCGATCGGACACAAGACTTAATTGGCCGTTCGATCGGACTCCGATTCCCCCCCCCTGAGATCGCCGGAATCGCTCGGATAGGTGATCGATCGGCCATGGAATCCGACAATGTATGGCTAGCTTTACTTCATCGAGCCGTGTATGGCTAGCTTAGGGCACATAACCTTTGATTCAAAGTTATGTGCCCCTATTCTGAGATTATGTTCCGCAATATATATTATTCAATATATATAGTTGTAGGAATAGTTGGAGCATAGGCATTCAGTTGTCTGCTGATCCCCTGCCAATACTACAGGAAAAGAGGAGGAGAGGGACATGCTCAGGGACCATCTGGAACCATGATTGGCTTTTACGTACGCCGATCACATACTTTTTTTTCACCTCTCCTCTTACCGTTCGAATGAAATCCTGGATGAGAACTTGTCAGCAGGGGATCGTCGGACAAAGAGTTCCTATGCCCTATGCATTAACAGGTTTTTGTGCCTCAAGTGGAGGACTAAGGGGGGCTGCCGAAGAATGCTGAAAGGGCCACAGGTTGGGCATCTGGGGTTTAGGATGTGGTATTGCTGACATGACGAATTTCGCATCCTATACTTATTATTAGAAAACTGTGTCTGGTTTGTGTATGTCACGCACCACGCCCATTGCTTACTAATGGACACGTACATGTTTCCAGGAAGGGCGGGTAGGCCCAGTGCTCCAGAAACACATGGTTTGTGACAAAAACGCATCAGCTGCAGTTTTGTAATGAAAAGTATAGGAAGCGTTATTGCTGACATTGCTGAAACAGCCAAACTATGGGCAGACACTATGTACATGCGGTTTCCTGGGCTGCCTAGTGTAGACCCAGCCTTACTGTTTGTTCAAAGGGAAGTGTGCCTGGTAAAACACAGAACACCAAGACAAAGCATGGGCGTTCTCTGAGGTACATAGACAGATCTGGGCTAGAAACATATGACCCCCAGAAGGACACAAAAACAAACGTATGGCATTGGTTTTGCCACACCTTACAATTAAATAAACCCATTATGGAGAAAGAAAAGGCAACCTTAATGCATGAAATGCACTCTACAGGCATGTAAGACAAAACCCTATTTGTGTCATATGTAGCAAAATGACACATACAGGAATTGGGAGGTTGCATAAGAGATGATTTATTACAAATCCACTTTTAGACTAGCAGAATCGGACAGATTCCGACTTGAAGTCAATGGACAGTTAAAGTTATCTTCATATTACAAGTGTTGTTCCCTTTGTCACTACTGATTCAAAAAAGGAATAGGATAAAAAGATGGCAAAATAAATGTAGCCTCAAAAGTGTGTGGTGTACTTTAGTCTCTGCCTCTACTGTCTGGGTATTTCATACGGCTTGGATCTGTACTCTGGCCATATTAAGCCTTGAGGGATAAATCTCTGCTTGGTCTCTCCACTTCCATTTTTCAATGTGGAGTACCTGGGTCTGATTCTGCCTCAAGATATTTTTTAGCAGCTTCATTGATCACACAAATGGGAGTCAGTATGTTGTTACGTAGAAGTTCTGGATCTCATGTTCTCACCCAAAGCAACTTCCGTTGTTTAAAAATACATCAAACTCTTTCAAAGAGAAATTCTCGCCAAATGGAACAAATTGATATAGTACTCCACTACTATGTGATCTGTCAAATGTGTTTCTACTTTAGCTGGGCATTGACAGGTCATTTTGCTGTTGATTTCCCGGTCGAGAAATCGAAGCCGCTAGTGCTGAGAATCAGCCGTGCACCCTTTGTGTAACAGAAGAGGCAAGGTGGTTGATCAGCCAAATAACCCATAAGCCCATCTATGGCCAGTCCCATGCGTAGTAACCTGTGTGCTAAGGGTCTCTGGTCCCCAGGAGGAGGCTTTCCTTTCCATAAATATACTATAACTTCTAGTAGTCAGACTGTGGCACTTCTGCACTAGGAATGTCTCCTGGAACATCATCCAGGGAGGGTTCCATCAGACAGCAACAGGTTGCTAGTAACAAGGAGGAAGAAAAAGGGCAGCTACAACTACTTTCAATTACGATCATTTTTATTTCTGTGATGGAATGTGCCTAAGGAGCTTTTAATTGGCAGACTTCAGTCTGTATGGAGCTACATTTACCAAGCGTAAAGTAGATCTAAACCTAAATCTGAATCAAACTACCCCTACCCACCCAAAAAGGGTACATGCTCTATATACTCAAGTATAAGCTGACCCGAATATAAGCAGAGGTATGTAATTTCACAAAAAAGTTCTAGAAAAACGGGGTGGAAATGCAGCAGCTGATTTGTAAGTTTATTGCAAAGCCCCTAAACATGGTATCATCAAAGTATTGCACTAGCTTATGGAGTTTTGCATAAATTAAGTTAAAATTAAGTCAACTTAAAACATTTGACTTGGATCCTAATTTATTCAAACACTGTATGTGCTAGAGCAAAACATTTTATTTTATGTTCCTACAATCCTTCTCTACATATCCCGCAAATTTGGTGACAATACCGTACAATGTCCACCCACAACATGCTGCAATTTTCATTTCTTGACCCAAGTATATGCCAAATAAATGTTTTTAACACATTTCAGGTGGCTTATAATCGAGTATATTTTGTACATCTGAGCTGTCCCTATGGTTCACAGTTTTATAGGTGTGTTTTAACAAGATTGATGGTTTTGTACCTTCAGATCTTAGTTTTGGACACAATGCATTGCAGGAAGTTGAAATATCCTCACTTAAGGCACCTATACACGTTGCGATTTTTCGTGCGATGTTAGCCCTTCTGACCGATCCGGTTGGTTGGGTAGGTTGATCGTTCGGGATTCGTAACATGCAAATGGAGTGCGAACGATGCTGTTTTTAGAAAAATCGGCCGAAAAGTCGGTCGGGTCCGGAGTGATGATGATTCGGTCAGTCTGGCGACATTTAAAAGAGACTTTTAAAAGATTCCAGACCCAACCGGTCGGTCGGTGACTAATCGGAGGCCGAAAAATAGTGCATCCAACCGACTTTTGAATATCGACTTTTGAATATCGAATATCGCATCGGTCCGCGAAAAATCGCAACGTGTATGGGTACTTTTAGCAGTTTCTTCCAAGTATTTGCTATTTGGTTTACCAATGTTATTAAATTTTTGTTGGTATAACTCAAGAGTTCACAATAAAGAAAGGTATGCCAGTCAATGAGCTCAGAATAAGGAATGTTACTATAAAAATCCTATTTTTCAGACATGATGGTCAAAGATACAAAAGGTAATATACAATACAGCCAAACGTTTGAGAATGCCCCACATTATGTGTAAATTCATATGTTTCTAGTAAAGAATACTATTCATAATGTAACTCACAATAAGTGGGTAACAATTTTGTGGGTAACTTCTATCATAACTGTGCTTCTGTTTACAAAACCAGCTACAAGTGACCATTTTGCTGGTATAGTACACATGTGCATTAACCCATGTAATTTAACTGTCTTGTGTCTTGTTTATCATCTCTCCAGGTTTAAACTATTTATTTTTTCACTGTTGGTCATAGGTTATATCCATTGGCTATCTTTGCCATGATGAATTACAACAGTGTACCAACTCTAAAGGAAAAAAAGCTGGCTTCCAGTTCTGCAGGGTTAGAACCACAGCTCATTTGTGGAGATCAGGGAAAAGTCTGTGAAAACTCCACTAACTCATTCAAAGTAAAAAGGAGGAAGACCAAGAAAGAACGCAACAGCATCAAATTTAAGAACCACAAAGAGACATTTCAGAAGAAAACTTGGGTTCAGGATTATCCAAAAAAACATGGTAATTATTATTTTTCCCATGGTTTAAAAAAAGCACCTCAGTTTGCAGGAAAAACATTTATCTCAAAGCAAGTCTTCATAACCCAAGATCGCCTGACGCAGCATCAGGGAATATTTGATCACGAGGTTAAATCTGTCAATATTGAGAGGTTTGTAAGAGAAGCGACAGAGGTAGCCAATACAGGGACTGATAGTGCCACCAATCAGTCAGAGAGAAGGAGCCCAGAGAGCCACATGGATGGTCTTTGCATTATTCCAACAGCAGAAGTAGAGGATCAAGATGTTGATACCCTGAACCAGAAAAGCATAGGAAATGTAGGCTCTAGAGCAGCAGAAACACAGACCGAAATATCCCAGCTTCATCCAAACTCACAAACTGTAAATAAGAAAAACTCAACATCCTGTATTCATTGCAGTGGAAGTCATGTTCAGAGCACGATATCAAGTAGTAGTAGGACTGGAACTTCTCCTGAAAAAACACAGGAGGTACATGTCCAGGAGGCAGCTGAAAGCATTAACAGTATGCTGAGTCTAATTAACATATTTCCAGGGCGCAACCTGGTGAGGGAGCTTCGCCATTCTCTACTAGAAAAAGTAAAGAAGTGTGGCACAAATTCCAGCCTTGTTCATAGAAATCCTGACTATGAAGGTAAGACTTACTGCAGTGCTCTCATTTCTGGTAATGCTATCTTGTTCTCTGTACATAGTTATACATAGTTATACATACCGTATTTTCCGGCGTATAAGACGACTGGGTGTATAAGACGAGCCCCAACTTTTCCAGTTAAAATATAGAGTTTGGAGTATACTGGTATACTGGAGTATACTATAAGACCACCTCTTCTTACGCACACCAAATACAAATTAAAAAAACATCAGATTTGCTTTCAATATGGTAATTTTCATTCTTATGAAATGGGCAAACTGCCTGCAAGTCATGGGAAATGCCATGGCCTTACATATGTCTACTCTCAATTCAAATCCCAGATCTCCAATAACCTTAAAAGTGCTATTTTTTTAGTAATTTACCTTCTTATTTCACACCCCTTACTGCAACATCTCATATAAATGTTTACCTGTGGTTATCCAAGTGACATGAATTGTCAACATTCTTTGAATTAAATGTATACAATAAAAAATGTAACTGAAATCTTGTCACAAGATAGAGTGAAGGTGTTTTAATGTGTTTGAGCTGCAATGCCAGTTTCAGCCACTGGATCCACAGCCTTTAGTGAGCATGTCGGCTTCGTCTCACACATCGAGGAGGAAGAGAGGGAAGGGTGATAAGGGGGCGCTTCCAATCTCTGACAGGCCGACTTCTCTGGCTCAGAAGTTTCAGCACTCGGCGTATAAGACGACCCCGACTTTTGAGAAGATTTTCCTGTGTTTAAAAGTAGTCTTATACGCCAGAAAATACAGTATTTAAATATATTAAACATTAAAATAATATATATATGCTTTCTTAAATATCCACCCTAAACTTATAGCAGTTTAAGCTAGTAAAAAGCTGTCAGTCTTTATACTATTTTCTATTATATATAAACTCTCCGTGCAATTTATTACAAACACTTGTTCATCTGCTTGCAAATGTAAATGTTGAATTATTAAATCACACTGTAGATACTGCCAAGATGACCTACTACAGTTTTAACCAGGGGTGGGCAAAGGCCCAGGGACCAGAATCGTGTGGGTTTAGCTTACTTTTTCGGCACTTTGTCACATCGTTGAACAGATGCTCCCCTATGATTGTTCCCTGCAACGCTTGCACATTATGCCTAGAGGTGTCCAAACGTTGCCAAGCATCACCTATTACACATACCCCGCTGACAGGTCCTAGCCTGGGATTTTTCTAGAGAGGGAAGAAGAGGAGAGCCAATAAACCTATGTGATAGGCGTACATAAAAACCAATCATTGAGCCAGATCTGCTCCTCTTTTCCTAGTGTTGAGAGAGATCAGCAGACTGGTGATTGCCTCTGCTACCACTATTCCACCAATGAACGGGGGATAATTGTATAATATATATTGTGGCACATAACCTCAGAATAGGAGCACGTAACGGTTGAATCAAAGTTAATGTGCCCCATAAATAACATCAATGGCTTTATATATATGACACAAAATGTGCGTTATCACACTAGTGTTTCCTAAAGCTTGAAGTATCATTTAAAACAAGTTATTTAAAAATGAAAAGTAATGTCTTCTAGCTATGCCTGCTGTCATTGTTTCCATTACAAAATGCTTATACAAGTCAGTATAGGTTGAACATGTTATGTGTGGCCCTTTAGTGATGCTGAAGGCCACACTTGTGGCCCTCCATACCAACTCAGTTGCCCACGACTGGCATATGTGCATGAATAGGGTATTTAGGTCGATACACTGAAGATAACACAATGTTTCCATGATAGGGGAATGAAAACGTTCACTTAACTAAATTTGGATGTCCATCCTTTCAAAGTACTAGTTGATTACAAATACAAACCTCAAGTGCATTTCAGCAGATCACACAATAATATTGTTCCTTGTAAAGGTTCTAATCCTGGTTCCAACGTGCCAGCTGGGTTTGACTGGCAGTGAAGCAGGTCATGTTTCACGTATTAAAGTTTATGTGGAAGGCCTGCTGAGAGGTGAAAAAAAAGAAAGCTGTTCTTGAGCATTCGTGACTCAGTGCTGCTGTTATCGTGCAGCTGTAACTCTTTTGAAACCAGTAAAGCTGCCTAAATGGAGTTGAATTGTATAATAATTTTATAATAAGTAAGGCTAGCCATACACATATTGATTCTGTGGTCGATTCCTGAATGATTAATTGGCGTACATGTTTGCGACAATCATTGTTGTCGAACAATCATTCAGTAATCAAATCTGCCCCAAAAAGTTGAAAGTCTATTCTCCAAAAATACCTGCAAAGGCTTTTTGTCTTCAGCAGTGGAAAGATTTGCCCGCATGGTAAAAATATGTGGGCAGATATCCTCTCCATCGGCAAGCTGATAAAGGCATGACCACCCACAGCCAAATAGGCTTTCAGCTTGTGCATTTTCACCAAAAGACTCACATGGTTATTCCCTCAGATTTTTGGGGTAGAAAGGTAAACAACTATTCTGTTTAATCTGTTAAAAACTAGTAAAAACACTAGTAAAAACAAGTTGTAGGATAATTCTGGTGCCAGCTTTAAAATCAATGACACTGCAGATGTGAGGACTTGGCAGACCTATGCCTGTCCTTCAATTCAGGCAAATGGCACAGGCAAGGGGTGACAGGGGTGACCAGGGACTTGGAGTTAGGAAGAAGATGCCAGACAACATCAAAGAACACCACCAGCTTGTCTGGATCAGATAAGCAATCCCGAGTGTGACTCGGGGTTACAGTTTTTTGGAATTTAAAATCTACCTTAACTGCTAGGGGCAGGGCTTTTTTTCTGGGGGAACGCACCAGAATGGTGTTCCCCCACCTATTTTTAGACTGGCCCCGCAGCTTCTGACCCGTGCTCCCTGCACAGCCAGAAAAGAGAGACTCGCATCTCCCTCGCCACCCTCCCCCTCCTCCTCCTCTCCGATGTGAGTGTGACGGGCAGCAGATTCTGGCAGCAGATTCAGCAGATACTGCTTCCTGTAGCTCCTTCCGCAGATACGTCCTCCCAAGCCAGTCAAAACACCGGACAGTACACACCCTCTCCCTCTGCAGCTCTGCTGTAGAAACTAAGCTGAATAAATCTGTGTGTAACTGTTACTTTACAGATTCATAGCAGGTAAACCATTCATAGTATAATCATGAAACTTTCAGGGTCAGTAATGCTCCCCTACTACTACTTACACCCCGAGTTTCACCCCTCTAGCTACAACACTTATAAGTTACATTTCACTTATCCTATTTTGAACACATGGATCTTTGAAATTCTGGGGGTTTACCAGTTAACCCCTGAGACTATGCAAATGCAAATTTTCAGGTCCCTGAGGACAATTCTTCATACAGTTTTTATTGTTAAATACATACAATTTATGTCACTTGGATAACTGGAGGGAAACATTAATAGCTATGAAAGGTTGCAGATAGGGGTGTCACATTGTAAATTACTAATCCCAAAAATTTGACCCAAAGCCAGCTGGTGACCTGTGGTGGAGGGAGACCACCCTACATATGGGGTGCGTACCAAACACAATCTCCTGGTACTCACCTGAGGAGCTAACTAAAAAGTTATGTGCACCCTAGATAGGCATTCTCTGGAGGCCGCAGGCCGGGTGGAAAGGGAGTGATAGTGGTAGGGGGCCCCGAAAAATTATCTTGTATGGGGCCCCAAAATTTCTGATGGCGGCCCTGCCTGAGAACTCCCGAAGCAGGTCTTGCGCGCCGACCGGTGAGCAGCAGCAGAGAATGGATGTAGGGGGGGGGGGGGGGGGGGGGGGGGGGGGGGGGGGGGGGGGGGGGGTGTGATGAGTTCCACCAACCTTTCCCTGAGAAAAAAAGCCCTGGCTAGGGGGTTGGTAAAAGTGATGTGTTTCCATAATATTTAAGTTATAGTTATCTGACCATTCATTAATCTTGGGTTTACAGTAAAATTTCCCTTTGATTGACAGGCAAGGAATACTGTACTAATACTAAAAGAGTATTTAGCTGGCTATTATAAACCTGTAGTATTATAAATACCTGTAGTAGTATAATATTGGAATCACTTCTAAAAAGAATTATCAACTATTTTTTAAAAACAAACGTTGCGTGACCAAAGGCAGTCTGTAATTTCGGATTAGACAGATTAAATAGGCTATATCATGAGGTCAGGTGAGGTCAGGTCAGATGAAATATGTTACACCATTAAGCATTCTTTGAAGATTGATCAAAGCAGTAAAACATTTAGTTAGTAAAATGTAAATAGAAAGCAATATTGAGGGTAAATAGTTGACCAGAGCTACACAGGTAAAAGTTTTGCAAGTGCTTGAGATTAATTGGGTAGTGTCATTGGTTGTTTTTGTGGAGAGGTGTGTCAAGTGAGCACTGATTTTTTTCAGTTCAGGGATGGAGGTGTTTTCTTTTCAGAGATGCTAGTATCAGGGGCATAGCTAGAAATGACTGGACCCCATAGCAATTTTTTTATGCAACCCCCCTCTCCCAGACCTGCCACTCCAATCCCCCCCCCCCCCACGTTCCTCTTGGACCTCCCTCCCTTTTACCCCTCTTGGACGTCACACCCCAACACTGTTCTTTTCCCAACTGTCCAGAAATAAGAATTAACCCCCTGGCGTTCCGATCCAGTTTTCTGTACCAAAATAGGTATGAAAAATGTAACCACTCTGGCGGTCCACACAGATCCAGGTTTTTGTGGCAAATGCAGTAAATAGGTTTTTTATTCATTTTATTTGATGTTGTAGGCCTGTAAATTACTGCATTATGTCCACACAAGGGTATAGTAGTCGTCCTATACTATAATAAAGTTTGAAACACAATTATGTAAAAGTGAATTGCTGATCATATAAACACAAAAATTAGCTCAAACAAGAATAAAACTCATCCCAATTAGTTTGTTGATGGACCAGTGCCCACTTCTCACTGACCTCCATAGAGTAGCTGTGTTCATTGTTATATCTGATGAGAAGGAAAAACTCCCACAATTGTAGATATCTTTTTTCAATAAAGTCTTTTATTTTGGCCCTCTAAGTATTTGAGTTTGACACTCTAGAATGCCACTAACTACTGTAGAGGTGCTATCACTTTCCCCTATGTATCTATTCAAAGTATCACCTTGGCGGTATTCCCTAATGTGGCTAGCTTTCACTGCAAAAAGTGGTTCCCCCGAGCCACACTCGAGGCAGCTCGTCTGTGTACTGCAATGCTGTGTGGTCCTCCAGCAATGCTGGCTGGGGATCTCTTCTTCCTTTGGACTGCACGGTACACCTATTGCACCTGTCAAGTTTTCCTTTTTCTAATTAGGAAAATATGTAGGAAGTGACGCTGCAGAGTATCACTCTCTGTATTTGAAACAAGGAAGTTCTGAGGCGGAGAGACACTTTGGTGTTCCATATACCAGAAGTGATGTCATGGGCCACTTCCAGGATTTGGGAGGGGGTGTTACTCTCCCTCCTAACTTCCCACTCCGCACATAATCTGCACAAGCGAGGTGGGAACTTAGGAGGCAGAGTAACGTCCCCTCCCTCCTAAGTTATCCCAATTTAAAAATTTGGGAAATATCCATGATTTATTTAAATCAGGATTTGGTCGAGTAAGTCCAAGTCTCCACATCTGTCTGGACCCCCAACGCTAAGCGCAGTGCTTGGCGAGGGATCTTGACGGATGCCAAACACTTTACCTGCTGTGCAGAAGCTTTGTTCTCACAACGTTGAGGCGTTCCGCCGATGCAGGGGTTAACGTAGTGCAGTACATTAACCCCTGCACTGGCGGATGTCTAAACAGAGCATCCGCCGGCCAGCTAATGTGTATGTGATCCGTCTGGATCCGTCGGCACTGTGCTTAACGTAGGGTTCCGACGGATAAGGAAACGTTGTGGAGACATGGCTTCAGACACATAAAAACGTGAAGGGTTGACACGAAAAAACTCCTAGAAGACTAAACTGAAGAATAAATATTTTATATGCTGGTGAATACTAGTCATTAGATATATTTAAACTGATACCATGAACTGAGCAATGTTAATATAGTTAGGTCCATAAATATTTGAACACAGACATAATTTATGTAATTTGTTTCAGTACATTACCAGAATTAATTATAAATAAAACAATTTGGATGCAATTGAACTGCAGCTTTAATTCAGCTTTGATTACATAGAAAAATGAGAAACTAAAGCCTTTTTTTTTACGCAATCACTTCATTTCAGGGGCTCAAAAGTAATTGGACAAATAAAAAAAACTGAAATTAAAATGTTTATTTCAAATACTTGGTTGAAACCCCTTTGCTGGCAAAGGCAGCCTGAAATATTGAGCTCATGGACATCACCAGCCGGGTTCCCTCTTTTTTATTGGTATGCTGGGTTCCTTCCTTTTAAATGCTCTGCCAGGCCTTTACTGCAGTGGCTTCCAGTTCATTTTTAGTTTAGTTTAGACTTATAATTGACCACTAGATGGCACTCTTGGCAAAGCAATATTATACAAAATGTGGCACAGATAGCAAAATACATATATATAGTGTGTGTTTGTTCCCCATAAAAAATAATGGAGATACCCAAAATTCTGTGCTCTGATGATCTGTAGATAATTAGGGTGCAAACTGTCATTGTTTGGAAGGAGAGTCCCCTTCCATAAGGAATAGTCACACAGGTTGGAATCCACTTCTCTGGTGTCCTTTCTCTTATGGGAAGATTCTGTAGCCTTTTGTAGATTAGTTATCCATTGCGCCACTTGCCCTGTCATCAGGAAGCCAGACGAGGGCCCATCCCTGCAATGTTTTGCAATGCCTTTTGTAGATTGTCGAGATGGTCCATAGTGACATCAGTCACATGAAAGCCACTCTCATATTTCTTTACAATTTCTTTATTCTTTTCATTCTTGATTGCATTCTTTTACTGTTTCTTTATTCCCTCCTTCTGTCTTTTCTAGCTATTCTGTAGCCATTTTGATACACTGTCTGAAATGAAGTCCTCTAACATGCTTATCAGGGTGCAACTTACAAATGCTTCTCTGACATCTTAGTCCCTTGCTTACAACCGTGCAAGCGGAAATATATTTTGAATTGAGCTGAAGCTAAAACAAATGAAATGAGTTGAAGTTGAAAAAAAAATGTTGGCTGTAACTGAAATTGTTCTGAAGTCCAGACAATTGCAATTCAAGGATATACTGTATTTATTGCCTTATAAGGGGGGGGGAGGCATGTGTCTTTTGGGGCAAATGCATGACCACCTATGGCCGAATAGTCATGCATTATGTGCTTAGTTGTGGAGGCAGAGACAGGAAAGCATTCAATAGCAAGATCCGCCCACAGGTGGGTCTTCTTATTCCACTACTACTCTTAGGCGATGGATGTGCCACCCGCTGAGGAATCCACCCAGCTGGTTAGCTTACCAGGCTGAGCGAGACAGAAATCAGCTCAGTTGATACAGTCAGCTGAAGCTGAAGCTCAGGCTGTATGGAGCAGTGCTCTATCCATGTTATAGATAGAGCACTTCTCCAAATGGCAGAAAAGGGATGGGAAGCTGACAGCTTCCTGGCCTCCTTTAACTCCCGCATTGCTAGACAGAAGCATGGAGCTCTGTCTGGCAGAGTCCAGATTTTTTTTAAAATGTATTTTTTGAGCCAAATAAGGCTATGTGTATATGGGGTTTAGGGATCTCATACATATGCATGACTTCCCGTCCATGACCTTTCCACGTGTCTTTTCCCATCATATGCAATCAATCGAGTGCTGCCCACCCTGAACTAGGAATGAGCCATTTTGGCAATCGGCTCCTGTCAGAATCGACCACAAATCGGATTCCCAAGAAGTCAAATCGAGATGTCTATGGGTACCTTAATGCTTTTAGGTATGTAGGAATAAGTAACCTACTCTTCTGATGGTGTTTATACCTAGCAATGCAAACTGTTGAAAAGAGATTACTGATTCTCCTAATCACTGATGCCTATGATTTCAGGGGTGACTGGAATAGCAGGACCAGACAAGGTAAGTATACAGGTTAGGGTTAAGTGCAGTTTTGGAGGCGTTGTTCACATGTACACCACAAGATAAAATGCACGGTCTTTAAAGTGGATCCTTTTAAAAGGCTAAGCTATGCAGAAAAAATGAAATGAAAGGCTTGACACCAGCTTTATACTAGGTTGTTTATAGTAAACAGTTTTAACACGTAAAGGTATAGGTTTCAAAAGTAACATGCGTAAAGGCTTGTTCACACAGCTTCAAGTTGTATAGTATAGTACCGCATCAATGGGCAGCTTGGATCAACCCGTGTACCTTTCACATTAGACCTGCACTTGTGTAACTGCTAATGTAAAATGCCGGGCATTACCAAATGCCCTGCTTGATAGATACAATGAAGTGAATGTTGCCACCCTAGCTGAAGATAATGTAAATAAAAAAAAGATAAATAAAGCCAGAGTATAGACACCAATCAGTGGATTAGTAATATATTACTTAAAGCGGACCTACCACCAGGAATCTATGTTTTCATGAATGGCACTAGAAG
>CM070038.1:51936484-51951135 GCA_036250615.1 Ptychadena robeensis
GCACTTCTAGTGCCATTCATAAAAACATAGATTTCTGGTGGTAGGTCCACTTTAAGTGCAATATATTGGAAACATGGTAAAGGTGGAGATAGTGAAATCTGCAAATAGAGGGTTGTGTCACTCACTACTGCCCCCTTCTGGTCTCCATGGTGCAGTGATTTGCACAGTATTAGAGTAAAAGTTTGTATGCTTCAAGTCTTTCTCTTCCCTCATTGCTCGCTCCAGTCAGTGACCTGCATCTCTTTCTTCTTCTCTTCCAGCTATATTCTGCTAGTTTTCTAATAAGCTCCTCTGACAATAAGCTGTGTGTGTGGATTTACATAAGTCTGTCCCCTTAGCAATATGTTCATATTAATGCTTGCACACAGATAAGCAGTATTTCGCCTAATGATCCAGCAGCAGCTAGGACAATGTTCTGTCTGATACAGCGCCTTGTAGAAATTAGGTCACTCCGCTGTACAGCTTCCAATAGTGCCAAGGCTCAAAGCAGGCTGACTTACAGAATTTATAAATGTGAAGGGTCTGGCAGCATGACAGAAGTAGACCTGAAATATCACAAAAGTCTTCTCAGCATCTTAATTCCATCAATACAATGAACTGTAATTCAACTAGAACTGTTGGCAAATATTTTATAAAGTGTCCCTCACCTCAAACAATAAAAATTTATTGTTTCCAAGTTTCCCACATATTTTAGATTGCCATTGCCAAGTGGTAACATGGGGGAATAAAGTGAGTGTTTGGATGTTAAAGTGTCTGAAGAGATCTGTATATCTTTTTGTCTTGTTAGATGCTGGAAAAATCTTTGATAGTGTAGAATGGGAATATTTCTGGGCTTGAATATGAGCGTTGTTTTCTGTGGTGGGCGTTACTCCTCTATGCAGCTTCTATAGCCAGAGTCAAGGTGAATGAAGGGTTCTCTTATCCTATATTATTACATAGACGCAGCCATCAGGGGTGCCCCTTGTCACCTCTACAATTTGTCTTGGCTATCAAACCCTTAGCTTTTTTGATTTGTCCTAATTTCTCTGGTTGTCTATGGGCCCATGTCCCTGAGGGGGGACATAGCTATTAAATTAAATGAAGGTGCAAGTGGGGACACGCCCTTAAGCTGGCCATAGATGTCTTGATTTCCCAGAGATCGATTAAAAAAAAAATGTTTAAACCTGTCTTCAATCATAAGTCGTAAATCGAAAAAGTTCACCATTTTTGGGATCCGATCAATCGGTGACATAACTAGAGTTTGGCTGCACAAAAAAATGCTATAGGAAATGATGGAAGTGGGATGAGGCCTGCATGGGTCGATAGAAATGATTGCAAGTCCGATCCCTGCAAAACCGATTTTTCGTGCCATTTCTTGCCATTATGATAGATCCCTCTCTTTATGCATGCATCCATTTGTGAACAATTGATCGCGGTGATCTATTGCATAGGTTGATCTCTCAGAAATCGCATGAAAAACCGAGACGTCTAGCCAGCTTTAACAATTTTTCAGAGAATATCAATGATAGCACAAAAGTTTTTATTTCACTCATGGTTTGTGTCAAAAATTTTGTTTAATTAGTTGTTCTTTTGTTTCTTGCCAAATGCCCAATATGCATGGGGGGGCCCCCAATTGCGACTCCATAAGCCTCCCATGCATGATCGCGGTCATACCTGGATCAACTTTCTTTCTTCTGCTCTTCACCCCGTCGGTGTGGTTGGTTGTCAGGGAGGGGGTCGTGCCGAGGGGCGGGGGGGCTGATGTGATGTGTCCTCTCTTCCCTCTGCCTATGGGGGAGTGAGCAATACAGTCTTGCAAAAGGCCCCCAAAGAGCTAGAAACAGCACTGATATGAACTTTAGTCTCTTGTTACCTTTTAAATCTCTGATCTTTGTCCATTTCCTTGCTTTTTATTTGCTGCTTTGCTTGTGTTTCTGGAGATTTTTATAGGGTTGCTATAGACAATGTACACTGCTTTCTCTCCTCATTCTTTAAATAGCTGCCTAGTTATTTGTTTTGTCTTATGGATTTACAGCTGAATCTTCTGCAAAATGTCTGTGGGAACATGCCAGTGAAGAGAGGACAGGTAACAGAAAGAGATCAACCCCAATCCGTTTCATGCCTTTGCTAAGAGACAGCCCAAGCTTCCTTAATTCGGTGAGTATGCACATGAGATGAGCCAAATGAATTCAGTGCAAAGTGTATAAATTCTATGATCAACTTTATATTATTGTTATAGAAAGTTGTCCCCTAGTGGTTGGGACTTTATTTGGAATGTTGGAAGTCAAGTTTAGCCAAAAGGGTCACTCAATGATATATACTCCTCATATAATACATACAACGATATTTTATTTGGACTTGTAATGTCCACACATCAAAAAATACAAATCTTCAAATAAATACAAAAAAAAACATATACAATATACACATTGATGCAGTATATAAATACCAGCTTTTTACATGAAACGTGGCAATGCGTGTGCCTGATCTTTTTGCAACATGTTTCGCCACAAAAGTGGCTTCTTCAGGCCGCACACGCTTACAAGGAGGATCTAAGGGTTTAAAAGGTACGCACCGTCACAATTACGAAATTGATGTTTGCACAATAAGAGCAGAGCATTAAAACATACCAACAAACCCCCCCCCCCCCCCCCCCCCCCCCCCCCCTCCCGTAACCCTTTTTTTTACCAGAATTGTTATATAAAAATATCCTATGTAATTCCTACATTACGCTCATCTATTTTTAGAAGATCTTAGGTAATTCTCACATTACCTCCATCTGTTTTTAGACCTTTAGACCTATTTATATAATGAGGACAAACATTTTGTTTGTTTACATTACATTAACAACCTGTTTCATGGCTAATATTGATAGTTACATATTGTTTCTGTCTGTATGTATCATATATTTGTAAATCTGTATTAATAAGGGAATAGGTTACAATTGCGCTAATGGTAACATCATATGTATAACTTTATGCAGCTGTATTCTGCACTCGAGGATGGGTTAATTTGTTACGCACCAACGACATATAACTTCCTCTCTCCGGACAGGCTGATAGATCCCCATTGACGTGGGCACAAGCAGAGAACAGATAGGAGGACCCATAGAGCCAATTTGGCAGATGAGTTCTACCTGTCTCCCTCTCTCCTCCCCACAGGCGATCTCATAATCTCTATCTCCCCAGACCCCTTTATCGAGGGGACTATGGAGTGGCGCCTGTTACACAGGGAGGACTGACGGCTGACATATGGACAGGGTGGGGACGCGCATTAGTGAGCATGCGCGGATTGCCCCGGTCTGGAACAGCGCAGCTGTCAGAATATGCGCCCACACCGTATCACACAGAATGGCCTCCTGAATCCCCTCCGGATGACGTTCAAGCGACAGGTGAGCCTGATGCCTCCGACCCGGGAGACACAGGTCACATCCGGTTTCGGGATTATTTATATCTGGAGCCGATGCTGTCGGATAGAACCTTTCATCTGGCTGTTGGGGATAGGAGGCTGCTCATCAAGCGATCCTGGATACAGACCGGACTGCCCAGGCAGCCATTGTATCCTCTCACCAGCGTGCTTAAAGTATACACACATATTTTTGCTGTATAAACAGGTAGGAACTCTTGCTGTACTGAACTCTGCTTAGATTGAGATGCCACAAACTGATTTTTCCCTACGGATGTAGACTGTTCTGATTTTATAAACTTTGGCTATATATTTATCTATATTCATTAACAGATTCATCTAAGTTTTCATCTGACCGATGTTAGAGTCCTATTGAGCATACAGTATATATATCTACTATATCACCCCTTGGGGAGTAGCAGGGAGTCAATATCCATAGGGAGCCTTACCAGCTGGTCCTATTGAGGGATTTGGAAGCAGAAACTACTGGCTTTTTTTACCAAGGGTGAGCCCTTTTTGTTTTATTGCTCTGCTCTTATTTTGCAAACATCAATTTCGTAATTGTGACGATGCGTACCTTTTAAACCCTGAAGAAGCCACTTTTGTGGTGAAACATGTTGCAATAAGATCAGGCACACGCATTGCCACGTTTCATGTAAAAAGCTAGTATTTATATATTGCATCAATGTGTATACTGTATATGTTTTTATTTATGAAGATTTGTATTTTTTGATGTGTGGACATTACAAGTCCAAATAAAATATCGCTGTATGTATTATATGAGGAGAATATATGATTGAGTGACCCTTTTGACTAAACTTGACTTCCAAGTCCCAACCACTAGGGGACAACTTTCTATAACAATTCTATATTGTGAGTTGGGATTGTTGGAATAAACCTGAGCTGAATCCAGATATATATTTAAACTTTATATTATTCCTTGACTGCTTGTAAGTCAGGAATTTGTGTAATAGCAATATTTTCAAAATTCCTAGCTCTGCCTAAATCCTGCAAACCTATTTCCTATATCAGTCATTTGTTCTATATGAGTTCAGGAATGGGAGCAAATGTAGGATAATTTCAAAATCATCAACAAAAGCAGCTTGTTTACAGGATTATTATTTAGTTTATTATGAACTTTTATTTATATAGAGCCAACATGAATACGATTTTGTTGGCAGTTAGAGGTTTGTAAAGGAAAGTTGATTTAGAAAAGAATTGTTTTGGGATTGTTTGTGATAGATTGCATTTTATTTTTATTTTCCTTTTTTGCACATCATAATTTACTAAAGGTGTCACTAATCTTTGTCAATCATCAAACATAGGTCAGACCAGAAGGAGATCAACAGATACTGAGTCCAGTTCTTCATCGGTCTTTAAGAGTTGAGTCTGGTTATGAACCATCACTTCAGCATTGTCTTAAATTAGCTGAGAACTCTCTTACTGATCAATTACCGAATGAGTGTCTCCAAACAGGCAAGCACAACAGAGATGCTTTATTCTGCTGTAGAGTAAGTGGACGCAGATCAAATCACAGTCTGTCAGTAAATGTTGAAAGCCCTCAAGTAAAATTGACCTTTGACCATGATGATTTGGAGAATACACATGAAGCTCATCAGAAAAACATCAAGAAACATAGAAATCAAAGAATGATGTATTTGTTACCTGGGCAGTGCTTGCAAGATATCTTCTCAGACCAGCAAGGTCCATCAGTCCCAAGAGTCAGAACCAGAGAGAACCAATCCTCCTTCAATTTTCAACACAATATAGTTAGTGATAACATACACATATCTCCATTCAAGAAAATATTTGGTGGTTCCCCTATTGAATATGGAGATTGCTATGCAGGAGGTAGTTTCTTTGAGTCTAAATCCAAAAAACATGACACAAACCACCATAATATATTTGATGTAAACCAAAGACCTACACTTAACAGGCTGCAAATTGAAGACCCTTTGAAATTAAGAAATTTAGAACAACACCTGTCTTTACCACTGGAAACAAACATGGATCCAGATAATGACATTTCCTACACCAAACCTTCAGACAAATGTAGAAATAGACACATATCTAGTGACAATGCAATGTGGAGTTCGCCCTTTTCTCTAAGAGAAGCCACTAGTGATATGGGAAATTGTGACACCGAATATCACAGTAAATGGAGAAACATGCCCACAACATCCACAGGACATGAAAATTATTTTGTTGCAAGAGCAGTAAGAAGAGAACTAGAATATAAACCAAGTCCTGAGACCTGGGTCTACCCAAGAATGAAACTCTACTAATTGCAATTGCCAAAGCCTTTCTTTTTATTCATGGTTGGAGTAGGAAATAAAAAAAATCACCATATTTGGACACAGAGAACAATACATAAAAACCCAGCAGGCTCTAAATGTTTATATAGCTTATATTTTCTATAGCTTCAGATTGATTTCATTGCTATGTACATATCCCCATGAGATATTTTTTGAAGGGACCTAACCACAGATTTTCAGACATTTTACAGACAATTAAGATACCCAATTCTCACATACTACTGAGGGGAGCTGTTCTGTGGGTTGCAATGTAAAAATGGAAGTCAAGAAATGACTTTGTTGTTGTAAAACAGAAGCAAGAAAACTATGCAGCTGGGAAACGAAACAAGGAAATATAATATTGTCTCCACCTCTATAAAAATGCTTACATCTGGATTATACACCAGACTTGCTTCTATAGAATCTGAGGACGTTCTGAGGAATTATTTGTACAGTTTCATTAAAAAAGATTTCTACTTTTCACAGTGTATTAAGGTTTCTCCATAATGATGATGAGTCACATGCACTATAATAAGCAAAGTGTTGATATTACTGCAATATTATCATCTAACACTGCACAACAGGGTTTTTCACATACATACACTGTAAAAAACTGTTGTTTTAACAGGAAAACACTGGAAGCTGTGGTTACCAGGGAATTCCTGTAAAAAATACAGCAAAATACAGTCTATAGACTTGATGGTTTAGAAAGTCCCTCATATTACATGGTTTTGGTAAAACAAAAGGAGATATGCTCCACATACATCTACATCTGCTATGTTGCTAAAGCTGAACTCCACCCAAAAATGTTATAAGCTCCTTCAATGGGCCCTGCATCTTTGTACAGGGTTTTAATGTTTGTGAACCCCTAGACACCAACTAACTTTTGCCCTGGAGTTCTACTTTTAGGCTATAAGCATCTTCCATGAAAACGAAATGTACATTTATTAAACATATCTGAATATATGTGAAACATGATATATAAAAACATCAAATACAGTAGTATTAGGTGACCAGCAAGACCCGGCTTCCACTAATTCATCAGTGGGTGTGGATTCTTGCCCATGCACCATCCTGCAGCATAATAGTTACTAACCAAATACATGAGATTATTCTGTACATACAGTGGCTTGCAAAAGTATTCAGAACTTTTCCACATTTTGTCACATTACAGCCACACACATGAATCAATTTTATTGGAATTCCACGTGAAAGACCAATACAAAGTGGTGTACACGTGAGAAGTGGAACGAAAATCATACATAGTTCCAAACATTTTTTACAAATAAATAACTGCAAAGTGGGGTGTGCGTAATTATTCAGCCCCCTTTGGTCTGAGTGCAGTCAGTTGCCCATAGACATTGCCTGATGAGTGCTTATGACTAAATAGAGGGCACTTGTGTGTAATCTAATATCAGTACAAATACAGCTGCTCTGTGACGGCCTCAGAGGTTGTCTAAGAGAATATTGGGAGCAACAACACCATGAAGTCTAAAGAACACACCAGACAGGTCAGGGATAAAGTTATTGAGAAATGTAAAGCAGGCTTAGGCTACAAAAAGATTTCTAAAGCCTTGAACATTCCATGGAGCACTGTTCAAACGATCATTCAGAAATGGAAGGAGTATGGCACAACTGTAAACCTACCAAGACAAGGCCATTCACCTAAACTCACAGGCCGAACAAGGAGAGCGCTGATCAGAAATGCAGTCAAGAGGCCCATGGTGACTCTGGATGAGCTGCAGAGATCTACAGCTCAGGGAATCTGTCCATAGGACAACTATTAGTCGTGCACTGCACAAAGTTGGTCTTTATGGAAGAGTTGCAAGAAGAAAGCCATTGTTAACAGAAAAGCATAAGAAGTCCAGTTTGCAGTTTGCCACAAGCCATGTGGGGACACAGCAAACACGTGGGAGAAGGTGCTCTGGTCAGATGAGACCAAAATGGAACTTTTTGGCCAAAATGCAAAGCGCTATGTGTGGCAGAAAACTAACACTGCACATCACTCTGAACACACCATCCCCACTGTCACATATGGTGGTGGCAGCATCATGCTCTGGGGGCGCGTCTCTTCAGCAGGGACAGGAAACTGGTCAGAGTTGATGGGAAGATGGATGGAGCCAAATACAGGGCAATCTTGGAAGAAAACCTCTTGGAGTCTGGAAAAGACCTGAGACTGGGGCGGAGGTTTACCTTCCAGCAGGACAACGACCATAAACATAAAGCCAGGGCAACAATGGAATGGTTTAAAACAAAACATATCCATGTCTTAGAATGGCCCAGTCAAAGTCCAGATCTAAATCCAATCAAGAATCTGTGGCAAGATCTGAAAACTGCTGTTCACAAACGCTGTCCATCTAATCTGACTGAGCTGGAGCTGTTTTGCAAAGAAGAATGGGCAAGGATTTCAGTCTCTAGATGTGCAAAGCTGGTAGAGACATATCCTAAAAGACTGGCAGCTGGAATTGCAGCAAAAGGTTGTTCTACAAAGTATTGACTCAGGGGGCTGAATAATTACGCACACCCCACTTTGCAGTTATTATTTTTTAAATGTTTGGAATCATGTATGATTTTCGTTCCACTTCTCACGTGTACACCACTTTGTATTGGTCTCACGTGGAATTCCAATAAAATTGAGCCATGTCTGTGGCTGTAATGTGGCAAAATGTAGAAAAGTTCACAGAATACTTTTGCAAGCCACTCTGTATATGGTTACATGGCAGCTGCTAAATACAATATATGTGCAATACAATTTTCTCATATGTAATGAATCAAACAGACCAGATGTAAGCTGCTCATATTTGTACTGTAACTGCTTGTGATTTCTGTGTGTTCCTGTGCTTCATATGTGACCCTGTTTCCCACTGATGGCCATGACTCCCTAGCTCATCTTCGTCTTAGTGAGTTTTTTTTTGCCAGTAACAGACGTGGTTACCGCTAGGCCAAAAATCCTAGGGCAGGTGTGCCCTGATACAGGAATGAGGAGAAAGCAAGGAGCTCAGAAACCCCACAGGACTTGATACACCATTGCTGTATCTTCATTAATGGACAGTTTTGAGACCGTGGCTGTTTATGATGCTGTCGTAGTTGTGATGATGTCCTCATAGATCACAGGCTCAGTTAAGGAACAGAGGTTTGCATAAAAAAAAAAGTTTTTAAAGTTCTCTGCAACATTAATAGTCAATAAGACAATAAAATAAAACAAAAATACTAATAGCTTGAATTTACTGGTAAATTATCAGTAAAATAGTACAGCTGTCTGTCTGTCTGTTTACATCTCACCAGCCGGAATCCGGCTCTGGAATATGATGTTACTGAAAAAATCACCTCTCCTCTCCTTCTGTACCCGCCAATCAAAGACTGCAGACACTCTGATACAGTCTGTCTACGGGCACGTGTTCATGGCCCTATATGACAAAAAGTTTATAGAGAAAAATCAGAAAGGTCAACTTCATCATTAAGAATTTTGTTGTTGATGACCCCCCCTGCCTAAGGTGTGACCACACACAGCAGCATAAATACAAATCTCCCTATATGTGTCCCTTGAATACAACAGGTTGTAGCCTCCTTAAAAATTAGAATGTTGGTGTGTGGCCACTGTAGAAAAGTGCCCAGCAGAGTTGTGTAGAACAATTATCTAAGTACGCCCTCACTGGCTGCTACAGATGAGTCAGATATGGCAGGTACGCTGTGTACAGTCTATTCACCTTTTTAAAATGGCAAATTGATTTGAAGGCGCCTATTTGCTGTGCTGCTGTATCAGAGTGTCTGGCTAACACATGCTTTAATGCTAACATAAGCATCTTTTCTGAGGAAACTAAACATGCCATCTTAAACCTTTCTAGTATTGACTAGATAGTTCTCAGCTGACTGTTATACCACATTCACTGTGAAAACAGAAACATGGGGCATTTGTGAGCAAATTAATGATCCGGTGCAAATCGCTCTGTTTCTGGCTTAGCAAATCCTCTGTGACTTTTATGTGTAAACCTTGTAGACACGTATTCTTGGACAGCCATCTGCCACAGATTTGCATGGTTCTGAAACAGATTAATACTAGTACTAAGGATTTTCATCAAGAGGTATTTGGATCTAGCAAGAAAGATCTAAATGTCCATGCATAAGGCTGCTAAAAAAAACATAGCCGACCCGGAAAAGATTCCAACACTTTGTGTAAGTAAATCAATACCCTTTCATCAGGATCTTAACAAATAAAAAATTTATATTAATTAACTGTCATTAGTTTTTATATTGCATTACAAAATTTAACAACTTAAGAGTTTGAGAACTGTATGCCTATTGGAGAATATGCCAATATAAATCACCTGTCACAAATCTACCTTACATCAGCCTCACTGTTCAACAGAATTGTTAAAAATACCTCATTGTCTTTAAGTTTGTTTGCTGCTGATAGGGATGGCCTCAATGTTCGGTCAGTGGACCTTCTCTATCCTCTTCTCATCAGTGAACAGTATGCATGCATTCCACTCATCGAACTAAAATATAATTTGACAGATTGTCTATTCTTCCGCTGGCCGGATGAGCCACACAAGGATCTAAAAAAGATCTGGGCAGTGGAGGAATACCCACACCCCCTTCTGCGGTCAAGATCATTTCATCGGTAGAGGCAGGGGAACACAGACATGCCGCTGCAGCTGGCGGTTTGCAACGAATATGTGGACGTTGGACTATTACTAAGGTCCGAGCCACCTGTTTGTAAATGTCCGCGGACGATGTTCGGCCATCACTAGCTGCTGAGTAGGGGTAGAAAAACATTACCAATATTATGTAAAAGCACCATTGCTCACTTAGAAGCATTAATTTCAATGTTATTAATGTTTAGTACAACCACCAATCAATCAGAAGTAGAGATCAGTAGCCAAAATCAGGAATAGTTACAACAAAAATAAGGAATATTATTCCAGTATCCATGCTGCTGCAGAGAAACACACATAGCAACTCCTGCTCCTATATCCCAGACTGAGGTAACCACTCCTTGCTAAGCCTGCATTGTACCTCTGTAATTGTGAGTGCATCATTTTACACCTTAAAATCTTACCATACAATTTCTGTACAATCCACTTTTGTTCTACCAAACCCATGTAATATCAGGACCTTTCTAAACCTTCCAATCACTATGTACTCTATCAGGGAGGCCTCTATATTACATAGTTGTTGGTAGATTTAAAGGAAATTATATGGAGTAATCTAAAGGTGTATGGGGGGCTTAAGTCATGCACCAGATGCCCCTGTTACTAACAATTTTTACAACATGCTGCAGGGGCGGGTCTTTCTTTTTTTAATTTAGGGTGCAGCTGCTCTCTAAAAAAAGATGTACCATACTTTGCAGAACTTGCAGATGCTTGGATGCACTTGATTTGCAGATGCTTGGATTTTTGACTGAAGCGAACGGAAAGTTTAGATTTTATGCAAATTTGACCAGAATACTTTAAACCAACAGAATGTTTCCCTTTAAAATAAGATAAAAAATGTGTGTAAATGTGCGAGCTAATATAAATATTATTGTCCTAACTGTAGAGACAGAGGATAGCACAGCAGTCACTGGCTCTCTCCAGTCTGATTGATGCATACTGCATGGGCCAGAACCCATTTGGAAGCAAAGAGCGAAACATTTTGTGGAGCAGCCAAGCAAAGAGAAAACACTCACAAAAAAAATATCTTTTGGATTTCAGAGAAACTGTTTTACAAACTCATCTCTAGAGCTCATGAACTGTATCTTTGTCATAAGCAGTGATTCAGCTTCTCCCTCCTATAGTGACATACATCGTCATGATGAAATATGCAGCACAGCGAGCGGTCGGCTAAGTCCTGCTCTATGAGACTCAACAGCCATGTTCGTATAGGTAAAAATTTAGCTGTCTGTGGCATTTTATTTTAATTAGCCGGGAAGCAAATACTAAAAGATTATATCAGCAGTCCACTCATTTGATACGTGCGGGATAATTAACTTTCTGCAAACTCATTAATTTTAGCTTTTCAATATTAAAAGGTATGTTTATTTCGATTGTTTTGTTCAGCAGCAGTTTAAAGTTTCAAACTTCAGCATTATTAATGCCTCCGATGTTGAAATTTAGATAAACATTTAGTTTTTTGTATAGAATAGGACATAGTTCTAAGTCCTATCAGTTCTTTTAGTATTTAAGCCTTGGTGGGGAACATTACCTTCACTTCCTTTATCGTAAAGCTAGTGAAAATCACTTCTAATAATAATAAGGTGTGAGGGAGTTATGCATTAATATTCTGGAACAGTAAATGAAGGTTAATCTCCTTAATTGGCGCACAGACAACAACAAAAATGTAAAACTTGAAAATAGAATGGTTGTTAAAATGCAGAACCTTGTAAAACTAAAGTTGATTGCACAGACAGTATAGGCAGACTGTAAAGATGAAGGTATTGGGTTAGTAAATTATCTTTTTTATTAACCTCTTAAAAACATTTTACCAAGTCTAATTTTAAGTTATAATTACAAATCAATTTAGCTTTAAAGCACCAGTAAAAGTGCTGGATGAGATAGCTTTATATGTATGTCACGGACCAGAGGGTGTGGACCCACCATGCCATTAGTCCTACCACCTCTAAGGGCATTGTCTAAGTGAACCCACTCGTTCTCACAATACCGTTGATGGTGGGGATAGACTTTCCCGAGGGGAACACCAGGGCACTACCTCTTAAGGGATGGTAGGCACAAGAGGCGCTGGTCCAGAGAACAGCAGGGAAGGCACCAGAGACACAGGCGTCATCAGCTAGATGGTAGAGCAGGGCAGGAGGTACAGGTCAGGTAGCAGGAGAGTACGGCAGACAGGTAAGGGTTAATAGGTAGCAGAGTCTCAAAACAGAGGCAGTAATATATAGCACAGGAACACCAATGGAAGTCAGCACTTTAGCATAATACAGGGACCTTGATACTGAGGCAAAGCTGAAAGGGCAGGTTCCTTTATACAGGGCTGTGAAGTCGGAGTCAAGGTGTCGGAGTCGGAGATATTTTTGGGTACCTGGAGTCGGAGTCGGCAAAAAATTAACCGACTCTGACTCCTACTAAATTAAAATGGGAATTATAAATATATATAAATAAATATATAAGAAATATAAATATAAGAATAATAAAAAAGAATAATATAAGAATAAATGGATGCCGTGTATAACATTACAGCGCCCACTGTGACCCTAGCCTAAAGGCCCCCACACATGTACCGAGTGGGGGCGGACAGACCAGCTCAGATGAGCTCTAGAGTGCAGCTTGATGACGTCATCACGCTGCTCTACAGAGCTGACAGCATTGGTGGGCACCCTTTGTGTGCCTGCCGTTAGCTTCAATGAAGACGCCGGTCTTTATTGAAACTAAAGCTAGCCATACACGGCACGGATTCCCTGGCTGATCGATTCACCATCCGATCGATTCCGGCGATTCCGCCGGGATCCTCAGGTGTGATCGATTGGCCAATTAAGGAATCCGATCGCTGCATACCACCTTGTCCTGCCGGATCCGTGTCCGATTGATCACCTCCCGGAATGCAACTCCCGCTGATCTGGGCAGAATCGGACCCGAAAGACCAACATGTTGGTTCTCTGGCGGATCCGATTCTGAGCCCCCGATCGGTCGGACCCGATCGGACGGACAAGGTGGGCTGCACGGGATTCCGGCCCGATCGTTTCGCGTGCACGCGCCCGGAATCGATCGGGCCGGAATCCGGTGCGAATCCGACCCGTGTATGGCAGCCTTAACAGCATCAGCCAGAGAATATCGGACTTGTCCGTTCTCTGGCCGGCCAAACTGTGGGGCGACAGCGATCTGTCGGCCCATTTGGGCACCCCCGATCGGCGATCGATTTTGCCTCCGCCGACCGCGGCCACGCACGCCCATCGCTCAACTGCAAAATCGGCCTGCAGCTCAGTGTGTGTATGGCAGGCTTAACTCTCGCTGATAATGAAGTAAATGTTTTTTGCCGACCTCTTCTTGAAGCCTTCCAGTGCCCTACCTTCAGCAGAAGATCAGAACACTAAAGACGGACACACACTGGTAGATCTGTAAAAAGATTTGAGTACAATCAATCAACTTGTGCACTTACGATGCTTGACTGTACTCTAATCTGTTTACAAACCTACCTGTGTGTGCCCTCCATTGAGCGGGATCAATAGAGCCCGCTAGAAGGAACTCGATTGAAGGTGATTCCAACATGTTGGAAAAACCCCATTCAATCTCTAATACTTTGCATGGAGAAATGAGTTTTCATGGAAAGTATTGGAACAGCTGTCGGCTGTCAGTGTGAAGGGGGCGGAGCCAGCACTCCTCACTCGGAAGCTGTGTGAGTGAGGCACCTGTATTAGACAGGCTGCTTCTCCCCAGCTTGTGGCATGTTGTAAATCACACACTGCAAGCTGGGGAGAACGTGTCCCCATTGAAAGGAAATCGATGTGCCGATGTGGTGCACATTGATTTCTGTTCATTTGATCCCCGATCAATCACAGCGTGGTGCCTAGCTTAAGGAAAAAGCAGCAGCATCTTCTGCCTAACTCCCTTTCTCTGCTTTAATTGGCCATTACAGTACAGTGTTGGTTTCCTGGCCAGTAGTTCTGTGGTTAATGTATGTTGCCTTCCTTTCCTTCAATGGATGAATAAAATACATTAGCATAATAAATACAGAGGAGTCGGGGAGTCTGAAAAATGTATCGACTGACTCTACAGCCCTATCTTTATATACATACACCTGACAATCCCTGAAAACCCGGGAAGTGACACACGCTGGTCCTTTAGGAAGTGCTGCAGAACCTACAGCATGCTGTTACCATAGCTGGGAGGGAACTGAGGAGCACATCCCAGCAGAACAGAAATCACTGTTGAACACGGCGCCCAGAACTGTAACAGTGAGTAGGAGGGAAGCGGCACATGTTACTATATACAGAGAGTGCAGAATTATTAGGCAAATGAGTATTTTGACCACATCATCCTCTTT
>CM070038.1:51955737-51975687 GCA_036250615.1 Ptychadena robeensis
GCGTAATATGTTGGCGCTATATAAATAAATGATAATAATAATAATAATAATAAAAATAAAAGGTGCATTTTCATACTAAATTACTGCAGCTTTATACATTTGTATGTATTTAAAATAAACAGATACTATCCTGTCTGTTACCATGAATAAGTAGCTATGTTTGCAAAGTCTGTCACATGACATGAAGTGACCCGAGAAAGGGCCCCTAAATCTGTATAATGTGTGCTGTAATTTACTGCTGTATAGTGCTTTGTTAAGTTGATGTGTGTCCATTGGCTGCACCTGTTGTTTACAAGTTGCTGGAACCATGAGTCCTGGGCAGGGTTAATAGCATTTTCCCGCTCTCTGCTTTCCCTCCAAAAAGTAGCTTATCTGTTCTGCCCAATGTCAGGCCTTAAGCCAGCCCATGTCTACGGCAATAAATAGAAGTTCCTTAGAACATTCTGGGCTTTTTTCTGTTGATGCTTCCCTGAAGACCTGCAGCTCCCTCAGTTGTGTCCCCAACCAAGGGTGAGGTGATCTCCACTACTCCACAGTGTGACACCCTGACTAAACTACCATTGTTATTCATCCCAGGAAGAGCCCACTACACCCTGCCAACAGGTTCCAGCAACCTGGTATAATTTACATTGAACCCCTTCTCTGCCTTTGGGAGTCAGAGCTTGTGTGTACATATCCTCCAATAAATTGTAAATAGCCCCTACCAGCTTGCGTGGACCTTCGCTTATTGGGGTGTGAGTAGTGTTCGGTGGCCGGACAGAGTACATCCACCTTAAAGAACCTGGTCGCCTGAGTAACACATCACATTGCACTCCCACGACACTACAGACACAATCACTTCATCTTTCATTATGGGAAGACCAGATAATTCTAATATGAACAGACCTCTCGTTGTTGCTTGTAATGCTGCCTGGTTGTCAGAGGAAAAGGAATAAAAAAAAAAAGAGGTTTGGGACTTGGGTCATTTCACTGTGTGATGCATTGGCTAACCTGTAGATCCTTCTAATCTATCTAGGGCATTGGCTTCCATAGACGCAATACCTGAAACTCAGCAGAAAATCTCAGCTGAATCAGCAATATACTGCTATGAGACAGATCCCTGGCAGAGCACTGGGCCTAAAATTCACTGTGCTGAGCACTCAAGCGTGTGTCTGGAGGTTAAACTGGATGACTTACAATTCCCCAAGCACAATTCAATCTGTACATTATAGACCATCTATATCAGCACTGGAATGACCACAACCTTCCCAAAAACATGCAGGCTTTTCTATGACCACTGAAGAAACCTAAGCTTTTAAAGTGGACCTGACACTAAAACTCATTCTTAGAATTAATTAATAGTACAAGTCAGCATTATGAAAGCACATTATTATTTTGAAATAAAGCATCAATGACATCATCCTTACTAGTGAGTGGCATTGTTTTGGCCATACCATTGGTCACTCAGGCCCAAACACTGCATTTTGGGAAAAAGTCACATACTTCCCTATACTTAGAAACCCTTTTTCTTATTGAGAGCGCACACATAGTAACAGAAAACTTAAGCAGCAAAGCTGGGCAAAGTTAAAGTAGCCATACACAGGCCGATTCCCGTCCAGTTGTTCGTGTGCATTTTCTGCTGATCGTCTGACGGTGGCCAAATGGGTGCGCCCACCTGGACAGATCGACCAGGATCCTCCCGCATGTTGGATCGCACATGTCAGTAAATTCCCAGCTGATCCCCATCCAAAGTAATGCCCAGCACACAAAGGGTGCCAACTCATCTTCTGAGCGACCAGCTGCAGTACGTCCCTCATCTATTGAGGGAGAATCGCCCGTGTATGGCTACCTTTAGGATTGGGTAAACCCAGTAAGAGATTCTACAATAAATAGCAAACTTTAAAACTTGTAGCATATTTTGTAATTTAGGCCCATTGGATATAAAGTACATTTTTTGGATAGGTTTAATGGTTTAATGTGTCGCCCAACATGTGTTAAAAATTTATAGTTGTAACTATTTATTGTAGAATCTCTTACTGGGTTTACCCAATCCTAAAGGTAATATGGGTGTGGGGGAGTGCCCCGGGGACCATCGGGGGCCCCTGGTCCTCAGGGCCATATGCGCCCCCCCTACTCCGCATAGCAGGAGAAACAGCCCTGTTGATGCCTTTGGATTTAGAATAAGATATCATTAAAGTTCCTAAAGGTAGAACAGATCCCCATAGGAAATATTTTCTATCAGAAATGGTTTAAAAATTCATCCATTGAAAGAAAAAATCTAAAATCCGACGAAATTACATGGTCTGATTAGATTTTTCTGTAAAAAACATTATTCTCCCCTGAAATTTAAACTTAAAAGAAATTTCAGCCTAGGAAAACATTTATTTATTATTACATGTCATTACAAAATCATAATTACATTTAGAATAAAATATATCTTGATCTCGGTCACCCACTCTATAAAACACGTAAAGTGGTCTCTTGGACCTTTTACACAAAACAGGGGTAAAACATGTTCCTGAAAACATGAGACTTACAAAAACTAAACACATATGATCACATATGGCAATAAGAGCTACACAAACACTTTTAAAATACATTAATGCAATGTTATCAGTAATAATGAAATATGTTATTACAGATAACATGGACTGAGTATTGGGCTTGTATCAACCCCTTAACTACCAAAACCATTAACTACAGCGCAGCAATAAGCACTTAAAACAAACACTTTTAACATACAATAAAACAATCTGTAACAATGAAGGCGCCATAGACAATATAGCAGAGGGGTGTCGCTTTCCTGGGCCACGTCACCGGCAATATGTAGAGACGAGGACGGGGAATCCCAGCAGAGCACAGACCGTCTGTATCGAGACGAAAACAATGTGACATGGTCATACCATACCGCCAGGGAGGTTAATATAAAACTTTCTGGGATTTTGTAATTGTCTGTGTGTACATTTATTGTTGGGTTGTGCTTTTATTTGTAATAATTGATGCAATTGTTACAGATAATTTTTTTTATGTATTTTGAAAGTGTATTTTTCTTATTGCCGTGCTGGGGTTAATTGTTTTGGATTAAGTAAGTAGTTAATTCGATCCCAATACTTATTCCATCTTATCTGTAATATTATTTCATTATTACAGTTAAATTTTTTTATGTATTTTGAAAGCCGCACTGGGGATAATAGATTTGGAACTTATAAGGGTATTATACGACCCCAATACTCAGTCCATATTATCTTGCAATAATGTATTTTATTATTACAGAGAACATTGTGTTAATGTATTTTAAAAGTGTTTTTGTCTTTGTTTAGAAACGTATTGCCATGCTGGGGTTAATGGTTTTAGAATTAGTATTGGGTTAATACGTAATACGAAAAATTACTTTAATTATCACAAATAAATGTGGGGTGAAAAAAGACCCCCATACGCATATATGTAATAATGGGGGTTTGTTAAAGCCAAAATGTCAACTTAATTGCAAACTTTCGCTGGGTTTGTCAAAAGTTCACAGTCGGAATGAATTTTGACCATTTTCGTGATTGGCACTCGTGTGCCGATGACGTCACAGCCCGGGCCGGAGATTTAAAATGTAAAGGTACATGAAAAAAAAAAATTTCTTAGATTTTTTTAGTTTACATTTGTTTTTGATTTTAATTGGATTGGATAAATGTTTTATCCAATCCAAATCAAAAGAAAACAAACAAATGTAAACTTAAAACATACCTCTAAAGCCAGCCATAGCGCTTTAATCTGTGGCTGATTTTGCAAATGATCACCATGCGCATTTGGGGTGATCACTTGGTGATCATTTGCAAAACTAACGCGCCCACCTGGAGCAACCGCTTGTGGTTGCACACAACTTTGATCAGCCAGAGAACGAACGTTTTTCTCTGGTCGATCGTTAGTACTTTAAATGGGGACCATGGTCACCATCCAAAGTATCGGTTGTCGAATCGCAAATGGTGTATTTCGATTTGCAAAATGATTGACCATGGCGTGATGATGTCATCATGCTGCAGTTGCCGGTTTTACCTTCCTAGCATTACGCCTGAAGCAAGTACTAGCGCAATTTCAAACTGCGCCCATGCCGGAATTGGGTGCAACCGCTGGCTCTCTGTGTGCCTGCATCATTTCTACAGAACTGCAGGCACACAGAGCCTTTCCGCCCCCATCGGCATCATCGGTGACGCCGATGGGGGCGGAAAGGCAAAACACTGTATCACTTTTGGTACAGAAATCTGCACCTCAGTGACCCGCCAGGGAGGTTAATAAATTTGTTTATAAATATTAGCAAAACATATAGCGCCGCAACATACCATATATACGTGAGTATAAGCAGAACAGAATATAAGCTGAGGTACTCAATTTCTTGAAAACGAAATGACTCGAGGATAAGCCGGGGGGGGGGGGGATTCAGCTGCTAAGGCTTCGAAACACACAGCTTTTGTTTGGAGATGTAATTATTAAATTCAGCAGATGTGTAAGTTAATTACAAAGCCCCTAAAGCCCCCAAACAAAATATCATCACTGGAGATGAAGAGAAGTTTTTGCACACAATAAGTTAAAATTAAGTCAACTGTAATGTCAACCTAATTTATGCAAAAACTACCCGTCCTAGAGCAATATTTTTTTCTTCAAATGTTCCCACAATCCTTCTCTACATCTCCAGCCAATTTGGTGATGATGGCACGTTCAGGGGCTTTGCAATTCACTCATAAAGTCAAAATGCAGAGATTTTCATTTCTTGACCCCAAAAAAATCAGCTTATAGTCTAGTATATACGATAATCGGAAATTAGCACCGTTCTGGTGCTTGTGACATGGCCACACACACTGATCCTAGGCCTTAATAAATTGGACATCTTGCTTTTGTCCTGTAACTTCTACATGTAGTTGGTTGTCAAAGCAGCAAAGATAGAAAGCAAGCCCGCAAACAATAAACTCTCAATAAAGTTGCAACAAATCATTGCATGACCCTATATTAAAAACTAGCAATTGAGTCCATTGTAATGCTATGCAATTATACATTTTGTTGATTGCTTACATTTGAATTATTAATATTCCTGATAAAAGAAGAAAAAAATCAATTAGCAAAGCCTCATGTGATTAATATATTATTTTTATCTGACCTGCTTTGTACATGTAACAGAAGTAGTTTTCATATTGTTCACACAGACTTTATATTAAAGCAGCATCCTTGCTACTATGTCCCTACATATTGTGAAATGGAGGAATATTTATTTTATCCAAAAAGACAAATTGTGGCACTCCAATTATATATATATATATATATATATATATATATAGTTTGGTCTAACACCATGCCTGTCAACCCTCCTGTTTTGGTCGGGAAAGTCAACATGTTTTGTGGTTTTCCTGGCCAAATCCAGATTTCAATAAATCCAGAATTTTTCCCGGGATTTTGAATTCGGATTGATTTAGGAGGGAGGGGGAATTACTTGTGAAGATGATGTGCGGTGTAAGGCAAGTAATAAATAGGAGGGTGGGGACTTTAACCTCCCGATACCCCTAGAGTTTCTGACGGCACCATCTTGTCCAGCGCTGTGCTGTCAGTACTACGCCGAAGATCAGTGCGCTGGCAGCCCATACTTACAGTTCTGTGCTGTCTTGGTGGCTCCGATCATCTGAGCTGTATTTTTTAAAACTATTTTGTTCAATAAAAGTTATTGGAAAACAAAAAAGAAAGTAAATCTCACGGAAACAGTTTTCTACGCAGAAAACTGTTTCAGTGTGATTCCCCAGATGTGCCCTTTGAAGTTAACCCTGCCTCCCCTGGTGTGTTCATCACACCAGAAGAGAGAGGGTGCCAAAGGGATTTTTACTGGATACAGTGATAACTGTATTCAAAACAATTCAACGTAAAACAATGCAGAGTAAAAAAAACACATTTCCAATTGTAATACAATTTTTATTATAAAAAAAACATAAATATGAATGCATACTGCTTAGAAATCTATCATACAAAGAAGTATTTTAGAGATTTTATCATTGAAAGGATACCACACAATTTTACATAATTGTGTGTTTCACACATTATTATATTCAGGATGTCTATTAGACCTTTCTACAGACATATGTTGGGAAGCTGTAGGCCTACAACATAAAAAAATTTAGTCTATGGTGCGCTTTTGGTAAAGAAATCTGGGCCTTGCAAGAGCGCTAGGGAGTTAAATGAACACATCGGCCACATTTTGTTCACCTCACATAATGCTTGGGAGCAGGGCAGGGTGTTATGAGTGTGTCATGATTGGCATGACATGCCCCAACCATAGTGGAAAGCTGGGGGTGTCCACACTGCGTGGTCTTCTCCATGTTAGTCCACGGAGTGTAGACAAGCCCATATGTTAATGTCCACAACTGTGACTTGATTTGGCATGATTGGCATTTCCCAGCCAAATGTGGCTTTATCAGAAGGACATGTACAATGTTAACAATGCATTCTGAGCTGTTTACTTATTCTTAGTTTTTAGCATAAAGGTGGGTTTACACGTGTAGATTTTTTCTACAATCAACAGCCAATTAGATTTGTTGTTCGATGTCGTTGTCGAAAATCGTTTGTTTATTTATCAAATGTAGCATTCGATTTTTTGTTCGTGCATCACTGATATTGAATGAAAATACATTTGAAATTACGACAGATAAAAATTTACCAACATGTTTGATGACCTTTCGAACTTTTTTTTGTTCGAGGTCAAACTAAATTATTCCTTTGAACATATTGGCCATTCTATAATTCTAAAAAATCGTTCTTTCTTTGTTGATCGAACGAAAAAATCTACACATGTAAACCCACCTTTATTCATGCAGAGCTTCTTGGTTCCATCTAATTTGTAAATAGGATCTTGACTTTTGCCCAAATTATAAAATTTTTAAATTTTCTAAAGCTTTAAATAGAGTGCCAACCTCTGCATTACATAGAATTACATGTGGTGTGGCACTATTTATTTTGAGTGGAACCAGTGCACACTACCGCAACTCATGGCATGAAAATACCATGTGAATGCAAGCAAATGTGTAGGAGCATGGGCAGCCCATTTAATTGATTTTGGTGCCTTTCCACACTTACATATATGTGAATACTATCTAAAATTCAGTACAGTGTAGTGTAATGGAGTTGTGTATATAGTGTGTTTAGCTAGCAATGATACTGTAAATTTATTTTGTGTATATACCTCTTTACATCTGTCTAGAACTTGTAGAATGCTCCAGCATGCCTGGCTAGTGATAGGGTCATGTGCTGATAGGACACTGAGTCTATACTTTTTTATTGATAGAATCTGCCCAGGTTCACCTGTAAGCTGCCTGTGTAGAAGAGAACCAGGTCAGTGCATCTCTTCAGTTATCTCCCTGTGGGAATGGGCCTCCTGCACCAGGCCTGAGGGAATACAGGAACCAGCTACACCATGTGAGTGAACTTTCCTAAAGGGAACTGAACTGTTTGCAACTTAAGGCTGCCATACACACCCCGACGGGTGCAGACAGACCAGTCCCGATATGCACCGGGATGCAAACGTGATGACGTCATCACGTTTGCACCTTGGTGCATTATGGGGCCCCTTCAGTCGGCCGGCACCCTTTGTGTGCCGGCCATTAGCTTCAATGAAGACACCGGTCTTCTTTGAAGCTAGTGCTATCGGCTTCCATCGGCCAGAGATTATCGGACATGTCCATTCTCTGGCCGGCCGAGCTGTTGTGCGACAGGGATCTGTCGCCCCATGTGGGCACATACCGATAAGCGGCCGATTTTTCCGCTGACCGATGGCGCGAGCGCGCATGCCCGTCGGTCAGGTGAAAAATCTGCCATTTACCGCCATGTGTATGCCAGGCATTACACCACAAACTTTACCCTACATCTGGAGCCAGAGATAGTGAAGCTGTAAATAATTCTGTAGTTAGTAAAAGGTATGCCCTTGTTATACCTGGACTTTGTGCATGATTCGGCTGCAGCACTAGCAATGGGTTACAAGGCCTACAGAACCTGGTGGATTCCTAGGTGCCCACAGCTAAGGAAGTGTAAACCCACAAGAGCAGCTGGTGACTCTAGGATGACCCCAGGTCTACATCAACACCAACCAGGTATAGTATTTCCAGAACCAGGTCCGAAAATTCTGTTATAATCTCTCATTGATATGTTCCCTTTGATGGATCTAAAACAGATATAGGGAGTGTCCATGCAAAGATTTTACCATGTACCAAAGCAACAGGCATGCTTCCTCTTTTGAATGCCAGCATTATCTGACTATGTTACTATCATCATTTTGTAACATGATTACCGTCACTTATCATTCCCACAAGACCAGTAGTCTCCGACTATTTTATAGCATGCCTTTAACTTTTGGTAGCATTACATTCGCTTAGTATTATGATTGGACCTTTGTTTATATCAAGGGTTGCAGGGGTGAAGGCTCCTACACTAGTCAAGTAAATCACCCTGCTATGGTGTCTTTGGTAAATCTTATGTGTATGTATCAAACTTCTGTTGCTCTTTTTTAAGCAAAGGTGGTTTAATTTTAAACTCCAGAGGATATGATAAATACTCTTCACTGATTCTCTGTGTGAAGCACAGTAGATGCTTCTTTCATTACAGACTCATTAGAAGATTACATTGCACCACTGAGAAACAACAGCAGGGATTTCCATATCAGAGGCTGTGTAAAAACATATTATTATTTAATGTTTACCCATAATAGAAAATTACCTGGAGGTTTCACACTAGGTGATGTGTCTGCCATGATGCAGTTCTGTTTATCTACAGGCAAATGAAGCGCAAGTGAAACTCCCCAGAGGCCTCCATTCCTTAAGATGCAAACGCAGACAGCAAGAGCCCCGGGTACAGATCTGAATTTCTCATTAAGCAAATTAGAATATATCTGAAGGTGTAAGAAAAAGGAAGACTTTATTTTCAGATGATCTGTGTAATAATTGTATTTTTCGATTGTCATATTTGTCATCACACTGAAACATAAGAGGTTTCTAAATTGAACTTGTTAGAATAAAAATAAGCTAGCTGACAAGACTCAGTTTATTATTTATTTTGATAAACCAAACATTATTCAAATAACTAAATACAATTGAAATGTATGCATATTAACTATTTTAAAAGAAATCTGGAATAAAAAATGTTTTATCTAAACTTTTACTAACAGAAATAAGAATTTTAACTTATTACACAAAGACAGAAAAGAAACTAAAACCACAATGTGAATAAAGGTAACTAATGCTAGCCTCACACGTATAGATTTTTGCACAATCGATGATAGATTCGATCAGGACATTCGATTTTTTGATCTTATATTGATTGTGCTTATATCGATTGTACACACTCTATTTTCGTTCGACCGAATTAAATTTCATTCAGATATGCTCGAACAAAATATCGTTCGATTTTTGTAACAGGAAACAGCTTCATTCAAATGTATTAGAAGGAACAAAAAAGATCAAATGAAATTATTTGACATGTTCGATTTACATTCGATGGTTACCAATTTGATCAAAATTTACCAACATGTCCGATAACTTCAGATCGATTTTTTGTTCGATATCGGTTACTTTTTATCGAACTAACAAGTTTTTCAGTACTCGATTTTCGTTCGACCAAACGAAAAATCTTTCGTTCCCGCTCAATTGAACGAAAATATCGAACCGTGTGTGGCCACCTTAAGAGACCATTAGTGGACCAACTACTCCGCAAAAGAAATATGGCATATGTACCTATAATGATGAATCCTCAGAATAGGGGTGTCACTCAAAGAGGTAACACTTCCAACCAAATAGTACAAAATAAAATTACAACTAGAATTCACCTGAGAAGTTGAGCTAAAACAAAACTATGCTGAACATCACAAGTTGTTAAGAGTTGTTTAGAATAAGAAACAGAATTTTTCAAGTAAGAAAAGCAGCTATTGAAAGGGGTGGGGAGAGGGACAATTTTCCTTAGAGGCAGGCCACACTCCATCTTAGGTGGTTGTGGTTCTGTCATGCAAGAGAATGGTTCAGTTGTAATCCTAAAAACAAAAGATGAGATGGAAACTCTGTAGGTAAAGGTTCTTGAATCTAGGGTAACCCAGATAATGGAAGTCATTACAGGAAGTGACGTGTACGGCAGTATGGTAGGTAAGGGGTTCAGGAAATCCCAGTCTGCTTTTCAGCTTATGCAGTTTGAGGATTGGGTACTTCTGGCCCCTGCCAAACCTCAAAAAAGAGATCTTATTTGTATTAGTAAGGAGTTCTGTATGTGCACGGGTAGTTTGCATGAGATACAACAAATACATTGAAAACATCACTGGGAAATTAGAGTGAGGGGCATTTGAAAGGGAAATTTCGCTTTAATAGTGAAGGGATTTGTGGTATTCACACCCAAGGCTTATGATTTGGACAAATGTATTTTGTAAATAGATAGGCAAAGTGTATAACTCTGATTAGAGAACAGCTAAGGATGTCACAGGGTTAGCAAGGAAGAAAATTAGATAGCCCCCCACCCCCTGGTCATTCTATGCAACAGGGGAGCACATCTTGACGGGGGAGCTCAAATTTACAGAAAGTCAGAAGGCTTATTTATACACATATATGTGTATATAAATATATATATATAATACATTCTCTAATGCAGAATGTGTGTGTGAGGCAAAAAAAGGCAGCAGGGCATGATGAACAGTGTACATACAGTACACATACTGGCAAAAGGGAATGCTTGCATTCATTAGAATAGGAAATTTCCTCTCTGCCTCTTTTTCCTCGCTGAGGAAAAAATAAGCAGTGGACACAAGCGCAAGGGGTAACATCTGATAAGAGAAAAGCACTGTTGGAATGTTAGCAGTTGGAATATGACTATGAAAGGTTGACATTTTGACTGAAGGTAGTCTCAAGGGTTGCACTACCGAGGTATGAGATCTGGGAGTTCAAACAATGTTGTACTGTGAGAGTTACATGTGAAAGCCAGTTGGTGACTTGTGGATGGAGACAGTTAATCGGAGGATCGATCAGGAACAGGGAAGTCCATCTGCAGGAGAATCTACCATGCAGGAAGCTGATGCAGCGGACAGTGAGGAAGAAGAACCCTTTTAAACCAAGCTACATATGGGATGAGGACCAAACACTATCTCCTGGTACTCATCCCGGTAGCTCACTAAAACAAATATGTGCAATATGTCCCTGACTACGATCATAAAGAAACAATGGAATAACATGGTTTATAGGGTGACAACACTCTGTCCCTGCTTCTAGCTCTTCTCCCCCTTTGCCACCCTGTCACAAAACATTTTGATAAAGACTTCAAATGTTATTTCTGTAAATTATACACATGTATGGACCATATGTTTAGACCTTGTGACGTCACTTCTGGGAAAACCTCTCTTATTTTAAAAGGCAGAACATGACAGGTATGCACCCTCCCCTGCCCTATGTTGATCCAAACCAAGCGTTCATTTCTGTTTCAAGAACCTAGGGTGTTCTTTTTTTCTTTAAAGTATAACAAAGTGAGGCACAGATTATCAAACTCCTTATAGCTTACAAAAAATGGCCCCCAACAAGATCCCGCATTGGGTCCCGAAAAAGTTTTTTAAAAATTTGACGATTAGAAATTTGACCATCTCTAATCGGCATTCCACATGCCTTTGTGGTGCCACGGCACATGTCTCACTAGAAGGATACTAACCCCTTTGGTTTTAGAGGCGAGGGATGTTCTATGTTATGCCACCAGAAACGTATTGTTTGTTCGTTTTGTGCTATTGTGTTCAGAAAAAGGGGTTTTCCAAAAATATAAGACCCCAGCCTGCACCTAACTTTTGAAAGATTACTTTCATTCTTTCATTTGTGTCATCACTGGAAGAGGAAAGAGAAGAATGTAAGCAATACAAATGTAGGTGTCTGTACACTATTTTATTCTATTTTTGTAATGCAGGACGATAGATGATAAAATAGACATGCAAAACAACAAAATGTGCAGAGGTTTTATTCTCAGAGCTTTTCCCGTTATTCATTAATAGTAATACTACAAACTATACTAATATGCCTGCCTTTAGTCATCTCCGTTATTTAACCTTCTGAGCGTTTAGCCCGAGTTAACTTGGGCTGAGTTTCAAGCATCATGAAACTCAGCCCCAGTTAACTAGAGCTACGCTCTAGGTACCGCCGGTTTTCTGCTTCTGGGTCCGCACCTGATCGCGTCACCAGTGACGGGCGGGGGTAAGCGGCGCCATAGACCTCTGTGTAACTGGAGGGGCGTCGCCTTTTTCAGCATAAGTCTGACGTCTCCAGTGACGCCGGACTTATGTTTACATCCTCCAGCTGGGCAGGCAATCGCGGCGGAGCATATTGTGCTGCCGCAGTTGCCTGTGGCACGGTTATAAAAAAAACGTGCCAACGGCGAAACACTCAGAAGGTTAAACAGATGGGAAGAGAACTTTGCCCAAGAAAGATATGGCTGTCTATGCTTTCTCTTTATGTGTTAAGCTGGGCATACACACACCAATTCCTGCACGATCCGATCCCTGATCGGATGCCGTGCGCGCTCCCGCATCCCTTAAAGATCGGGTCGTGCAGGAATTGGAGGCTGCAACTGACGCACAGAGATCGTAAAGAGATCCATCAGGATGGTAAATTTTAGTCCAATCCCATTAGTTCAGCTGCCCCCAGCCGAACTAATGAGCTGCAGAGTGCCGTCCGATTCTCGGCACTAGCAGGCAGGCGTGATGACATCATCACACTGCCTGCTACTGCATAAGATTGGATAAGGAATAGACGGTACATTTCTAGTAAGATAAAGATCATGTGTTTTCAATTAAACCTTATGTAGCCACCACAATATAGGACTTGTAAAATGAAATACATAACATTTTTGTTTGTAAATTTAGATATGCATTACAGCAGATTTATAATCCAAGGAGCCAAAGGACTACTACAGAACTAGAAATGCCAATGAGATCCATACACTAGCATTTACATAGTTTGACTTGTTTTTATGTTTTTGGAAATGTTAATTAATGTTTAATTTTGTGCATCTTATTGACCATCACTATACATAACATATTCAGGCTCGGCAAAACAGCTGCCATATTTGCATCCAATTACATTTTATCTGTAGTGCATCTTTTGCACATTAATGTCACATTCACTAATTCCCTAGTTTCCATTAGCTTTTTCCTTTTTCATTTCTACATGGCAATGTATCTGAACCTAAGAAAATAAACTAGAGGAATTCCACTGATAGCTCTAAAGCTGGGCATACACGTCATGATTTTCTGTTAAATTTTAGTGCGATTGTTTAACAAAATCGCACGATCGGATTGGATAAAAATTGATGCATGCCAAAAGTGTCCGAGCGACTGAACATTCAGAGATTATCTGCTCTATTCTAAAGAAGATATCTGCAATGAGAAAATTGCTCTTCCTAGAAAAGTTCAGAAATCATATTGAACTACTACTTGCCTTCTTAAGGAAAAAACACACAGTGCAAAAGCTCATAAAGTGTTAATGCATATTTACATCTGCTTTCTCCACTACTAATCTTTACTGTAGAAGCTTATACATAAAAAGGACAAACTACAAAGGCACATTTTGTAATTTACCAAGCACTACCCCCACTACCAATACAGTATGTCAGCTTGATATAAGGGGTGTGTGTTCTTCGCTACTTAATACAAAACCATCCACATCTTCTGTGGTGGAACCCTTTAGTGCTTTTATAAGTTTAGCCCAGAAAAGTTGTTGTGCTTCAGGCTCTTCGGGCCATTGTATGTATGTTTTTTTAAGCATTACCTTTCTCATTCGGTGGTAAGTAGAGAGCTCCTTGTCTGGGATGGTTTCCAGAAATATCAGGACAAGAACATCCCTCATTTCATCAAACAGTTTATAACTAGCCAGTTGCATTTCCAAAGAGCACCATTCGCTGCTAAGATAGTTCCTGCTCACCACGCAGAGAGTTTTTCGACTACTGTGAATGCTATCCACGATATTGTCTACAATATACCTGCCCAACTGAAAGTCTCGATGGTGAAGACAAAGCCGGAGTCCACATGGTGAACTACTATTCTCCAGCATTGGCAACATGTTCTTGTACACCCATTCTTCATCCTTTGTATTGTAGGAAACAAACGCATCATACTTATAGAGATCCTTGTCTGATTTCCATCGTTCATGCAGCCATGAAAGGAAAAGAAAGTAGTTGTAGCGGATGCGCCAGTAAGATTTGATGTAGACAATTGGTATGATCATAAGGAGGAGCACTAAAACTGAGCTACAGCAAAACAGTCTTAGTTTTATAATAAGATCACAGACATGGACATCAAAATTATGTAAATAGGAATTTGGATCACTAGGACATGTCAGATTATAGACATTAACAATCTGTGTTGAAGACTTTGTCAGCCAGTTTTGCAGGTCTTCATTATCGCAGGTGCATGCCAGTGGACATTTCCATAAATCAAGATACTGCAAGTTAGTCATGTTTTCCAACACACTAACATTTATGGTCCTTAGAGCGTTTTTTGTCAGTTGAAGTCTTCTGAGACTGGTAAGATTTGAAAAAACATCTGAGTCCAATGTCTGTAGGCACATATTTTCAAGGTATAAAATTCTTAAATTCATTAAGTTTCGAAAAATGCCTGGTGAGAGATTTTGGATGCCATTGCAATCGTCCCCCAGACTGAGGAATCGCAACTGGCTAAGTCCCTGAAATGTATCAGAATTTAGATTTGTAAGACGATTATTTGACAAATAAAGAGCTTGAAGGGAGATCAGACCCTGAAAGAAATTTCTAGGAATAACAGTTAGACCAAATGGTTGCTGTGCTTGAAGTTTGAGATCATAAACATTATGAAGTTTTAAAAAGGGAGATAAATGCTCACTTGGTGATTCAAAATGCAGTTGATTGCCCATTAGATCAAGAACTTGTAACGTTACTTCCACACCACTGAACATCTCCCCACTAATTGTTTTAATTTGGTTTCTGTCAAGATACAGTTTAGAAAGCAGTTTGAGCCCATTAAATGCCCCAATTTTAACCTGCGTTATCTTGTTACCACCAAGGTCCAAGATAGTAAGGTTTGTAAGATAGTCAAAAACATTTGTAAAAATAACTGACACTCGATTATTACGGAGATTTAGAGTTTTAAGCTGCTTTAAACCCTCAAATGTGGTGTTGTATAGATCAGTTATTAAGTTGTTGTCCAGTCTCAGTGACTGAAGCTTTCCTAAACCCGAAAATGTATGCATACCAAAAAAAAGTATGTTATTGATATTTAATTTCAGTTCTTCTAGATTTGGAGAAAAAGCAAATGCATAGGAATCTAATGACCATATTCTGTTATATCTAAATGAGATTGATTTGAGATTTGGAAACTGTGGAGCTCCATTGCAGTCTGTGAGTTGTTTAAGGAGATTATGTTCCACAATTATTGTTTCTAGATTAGGGGGTTCAAGAAACATCAAACATTTAATACTTTTAAGTCTATTCCTTGATAAATCAACTTTGTAACTCAGACTGCAGTTTTCAAGAACATTTTCTGGCAAAAACGTAATTCCATTGTCAAGTAAGTTTAAGCTTGTAGTGTTTTTGCCTCTTAAATGTTGGCATATTTGCCTTACTTTAGTGTTATTATTTAAATTTAATCCAGAGTAATCAATATTCTCAGGCTTTGTGGTGGAATTACCCAAGTATTTTAATACATCAAAGTGAGGATTTAATGCTATGTTTAGATAATTAACCTTTCTAAGTTTTATTTTTTGCATTGAAAAGGTGGTTATGTTATTGTATGAAAGGTCAAGAACAGATATATTTTCAAATAAGTCTTGGTGGCAATTCAAATTGTGTAAATTGTTTTTGCAAAGGAAAATTGCAGATAAATTGCTAGGAAGTCTCTGAGTATAATTTAGAAAACGGATACCATTACTGCACAGCATAAGACTCTTAAGTTCCCCCAAAGGTTGAATAGCATTACAAACTTCTGAGAAATCTGACAAACAGTTTTCTGATAGGTTAAGAATTTTTAAACTAACAAGTGGTCCAAAGACCCCAGGATGTAAGAATGAAATCATGTTTTGCTGAAGAAAGAGGTGCCTTAAATGTTCAAGCCCATCAAATACCCCCCTAGAAAGAGTGGAAATTTCGTTAAAGGATAAGTTCAAGTAATTCAAAACAGTCAAGTTACTGAAAGCTCCAGGACTGAGGCTCTTAATTTTGTTATGATCCAAGATAAGATATTGTAAGTAGGGTACATTTCCAAAACCATTAGAAGGCAGTTCTTTAATTGTGTTAAAGGATATGGTGAGATTCTGAGTCTGCAAGGGTAGATCAGACACCACTTGGTTTATGGTAACTTGAAGACGATTTACACAGGTAAAAGTATCCTCGCTTTCAAATCTTTGAATGCAATTTTTATACCCACGTCCAGTCACAAGTGATATGAAAAATATTCCAGAAAGCAGTTGGAGCCAAAAACACTTCATGTTTTCCTTCTAATTCGAATACAGCACCAGGATTACCAGGTGAGATGTTGGATGATCTTTTTGATGGTAATGTTAGAAAGTACTAGAGGTACTTAACCAAGAAACAGCATGTGATAATCCAAAAAAGGAGTAACATGGTGATATTAACATCCACAGTCTTCAAATCTTGAAGTTGATAGTAAATCTACAAAATAAAAATATAGAAAATAACCTGTTTGATATTTGTCATCATCATTGTAGTTCTAACTAAACACAGGACTGTATTTGGCAGAATAGAACCCATATGCAAGGGAAGGACTGCACCAAATTGCACATTTACATACAAAAAACAAAAACCGAGAGGGGGATAGAGAGCTATGTATCAACTCTCATCCATCTTCTCCAGAATGGAGGCTCAAACTCCTGGACTTTAAGGCACATTTTAGAATTGATGGTTAATATAGGTATATATAAGATTTTTATTAAAAACAAGGTACATACAAAATTGTTCAGAAATGATGTCATCACTACATGATTATAGATGTCAGATGAAACAAAATACACTTGACAATTCACAAAAAAAACTGCTGTTACAAACTCATAATCCTTTACATCAGCAATTGCTTCATACTATTGCTGGGCATTATCTCGACGCGTTTCGCCATATTGGCTTCCTCAGGAGATCCAGCCCTTGATAATCTCTGAATCTATTGGAAATATGTAAAATCAAATGAATGAAATGAAATTAAGATATTCATATATATGTATACCTATTACTTATTTTAGTTATTCACACACACTTTCATCTGGGTTCAGTTGTCTGGATAAGAGGATATGCTTTTTTTAGGCTCTGAAGTTGTTTCCCATTGTTCTAACCACTCCTGTTGGGGGCTGGGGGACCGTCCCCATGGTGGTCTGCATCAGGTTCTCCACATCTGAGTGAGAACTCAAATTACCTACATGAGTATGTAAGTATATATGTGTACATGTATACATGTATATGAATATCTTAACTTATATTAAATATATAATTATATATAAATATATATTGATTTTACATATTTTCAATAGATTCAGAGATTATCAAGGGCTGGGTCTCCTGAGGAACCCGATACAGTGAAACGCGTCGAGATAATGCCCAGCAATAGTATGAAGCAATTGTTTATGTAAAGGATTATGTGTTTGTAAAGGATTATGTAATTGTCAAGTGTATTTTGTATCATGTGACATCTATAATCATGTAGTGATGACAATTATGTATGTACCTTGTTTTTAATAAAAATCATTTATATACGATATTAACCATCAATTCTAAAATGTGCCTTAAAAGTCCAGGAGTTTGACCCTCCATTCTGGAGAGGATGGATGAGAGTTGATACATAGCTCTCTATCCCCCTCTCGGTTTTTGTTTTTTGTTGAGAGATTTATGGATGTCGGCACACCATGTTGAAAGGGGAAGTAACAATTTTTCATTGCACATTTACATACCATAATACATTTTTATTGTTTAGGAAGGTTCACCTTATGTATTGTTTCTTCCCCTCCCCCACAAAAACATTTACAAGTATAACTACCATATTTTTTGTTCCCCTAAATAAAAAAAATGCAAATTACTACTTGTCCTTACCATGTCAATTGCAAGAAAGCAGCCTGATAGCATTTAAGCAACACAAATTACAGTTGCAAGAAAAAGTATGTGAACCCTTTGGGATTAGGAGGAGTTTTGCATGAATTTGTCATAAAATGTGCTCTGATCATCTTAGTCACACCAATAGAAAAACACAGTCTGCTTAAACTAATACTTCGCAAACATTATATGTTTTTATTGAACATAATCTGTAAACAGTATGTGAACCTTCGGACTTAATGACTGGTTGACCCTCCTTTGGCAGCAATAACCCCAACCAAACGATACCTGTAGTTGCAGATCAGACCTGCACAACGATCTGGACCACTCCTCTTCACAAAACTGTTTCTGTGTAGCAATATTCTTGGGATGCCTGATGTGAATAGCGCCCTTAAGGTCATGCCACAGCATTTCAATCGGGTTGAAGTCAGGACCCTGACTGGGCCACTCCAGGAGGCGTATTTTGTTCTGATGGAGCCATTCTGACTTGTATGATTTGGGTCATTGTCCAGTTGCATCACCCATCCCATCTTATGTTTTCCTGCAAAATGTCTTGATAAACTCTGGAATTCATTTTTCCATAAATGACATCAATCCACCAGACAAAGCAGCCCCAAACCATGATGCTTCCTCTGCCATGTTTTACAGTGGGGGTGAGGTTTTGATGTTGGTGTGCTGTGCCTTTTTTTCTCCACACATAGTGTTGTGTGTTTTCCAAACAACTCAATTTTGGTTTCATCTGTCCACAGAATATTTGCAGAATATAGGTTGGCTCAATCCTGGCTCCAATTAGCTCTTAGGGAAGTGATTCGGCTAGGGGTTCACATACTTTTGCCACCCCACACTGAGAATGTTTACATGTTATGTTCAATAAAAACATGAAAACATATAATGTTTGTGTAGTATAATTTAAGCAGACTGTGTTTTTCTATTGGTGTGACTTCACCATTCTATTGGTGTGACAGATCAGAGCATATTTATTGACTAGTGTTGGTATATGGTATATTCAAATTCCCGTAATTTCGCAAATATACAAAGGAACATTCTAAATTCGTAAATGATTCGCAAATTGTACGTATTCATTCGCAATGCACACACATATCCTTCATGTTGAAGCATAATATGACAAATATCCACCATTACAAATATCCAAGTGCAAATTTAGCGAAATCTCAAATGTTAGATATTCGTTGAATATATTAGAATTTAAAAAATTCTCGCTCAACACTATTTATGACCAATTCATGCAAAACTCCACAAACCCCCAAAGGGTTCACATACTTTTTCTTGCAAATGTAGTTTAGTGTGCACACAACAAATTTCATTATTATACTATACTTAAAATTAGTTTTTTCATAAATTAATATCAATGAACTAGTTGAATGTCGCTGAAGCTTTGTATATAAGGTTGATAAATGTCCTTTAAGATGATCCACCATAGCCATCTTGGCGTAACAATCTAGACTCCAGTCTAGTGACTCTCGACCCATTTAAGTGTGCCCATACACAAATCAATTTTTAAATATGACCTAATTTTATTTTTACTGCATCGATCAACTAAAAGTGATGGAAATCAAGCATAAAGGTAAAAGAGCAGTGACTGGTCATGTTGGAGAATTTCAGTCAATTGTACAAATGTTTCACAGGTTTTCTAGGTACTATGGATTTGTATCCCACTATTTAGCATGCACGCAAGCCTGTGGAAAGGGATTAATTGGTTTAGCATCTATCACTGTGTGGTAGTACCACCCATCGATACTTCACTGACAGTTAATATTTAAATTGCGCAAATTTATCAAATCAGAGAACAGAAATTGATATGAGTATGGCTTCCTTAACCTCCTTAGCGGTTGTGACGAGTCCAGCTCGTCCAGTGCTGACATGCTGAAAGTG
>CM070038.1:51987606-52016623 GCA_036250615.1 Ptychadena robeensis
ATTTTATTAATTTCGACCATCTCTACCGGCCATAGTTGCGGACGAACGACCGCCATGCTCGCTCCCGCAAACACATAAAGGTCGGTTGCCGGCAACTACAGGGGAGACCACCTTGAGGATCCGACCAAAAAAGCTGGCAGGTCCAATCGCACGCAGATCTGTCCTGCTGGTTCTCTTTGTGCCCAATCCTCCGATCCTGCTGCAGTTTCCTTCCCCTCCAAGTTAATTGGCTACAATCTGACAGGAATTGCGTGTGTTGGTGGAACACACGGGATCCCTGTCAGTTCTGTAGCCGACTCCTCACAGCGTGGTGACGTGAGTCTGCTATAAGCCGGCCATAGATAAGACGTCTATGTCGGCTTAAATACTACACAGTTTTTCGTTTGTATTTGCCTGGTGTTCAGCTTTACATTGTCTTCTTTGTCTGTCTCAAAAATTTACCATTTACATAGCTAGCATAACTAAAAATTCCAGTTCTCTGAGTCTCTACTTTAAAGCCCCCCATAGACAGGCCGATTCCCGGCCATAGTTGCAGCCGACCAACCAGCATGCTCGCTCTCGCCGAGCACATAAAGGTTGGTCGGCCGCAACTATAAGGGATCCCACCTTGAGGATCCGACAAAAAGAGCCGGCAGGTCGGATCGCACACAAAAACAGCCAGCAGGTCGGATTGGACATCCGTCCTGCTGGTTCTTTTTTCTGCCCGATCCTCCGATCCTGCGCTGCAGGCCGTTAACTGTTGACTGGCTACAGTCTGACAGGAATTGCGTATGTTAGTGGAACACACAGGATTCCTGTCCATTCTGTAGCCGACTCCTCACAGCATGGTGACGCCATCACGCTGTGAGGAGTCTGCTAAAAGTCAGCCATAGATCGGGACCTCGGCTTAAGTTCTGTTGTTATTCATTGGTATGTCATTCCAATTTCCAACAATGTCTTCTAGAATTGAGAAACAAGTTACGTGATACAGCAAATTCAATCTAGCTGTGCATCATCTACAAAGTAAATATTTAAGCTTAAAAATTTAGTTTACTTAAAGTCAAGACAATGGCAGGTTTTAAATTTTTCTTGAAACTTTTTTTGGTTATACAGTAGATCACCAACTCTGAAATGTTATGCAGCATTCGTTCAAGGGCAATATGCTTTTCTGTATGCTGCAGAATTCCTATCTAGTCATCATTTGGAAGGACTCTGTAGACTTCACAATGCCTTTACTAGCAACAATGTCTAAAAACAAAACCATGAAGCTCACCTAACACTGAAGCATATAATAATACAATGTAATATACACTTGGGTGTGTCCTCACCACAATCATCATACCATGTCTTCATTGAGAGCATTAGCTCACATGGACACATTCATACTGAGATAATGAAGGGCTGTATCTTATCAGCAATAACATATATAAGTAATAAATAAGTAAAATATATGAGTAATATCCCAGCAGCATACTATGAATGTGTAAAAAGCCTAGCAATGTAAAATTTCATAGCAGCACTACTTTATAAGTTTCAGCAAAGTAAAGCTAAAGAGGAAACAGAATGTCCACCCACTCCTCTAAATGTCTAAATATAGTCAAAGCTTGGGAAATTTAAACTTTGCGGGCTTTTGATCTGTGTACCCACCAATGCTCATTGTGACTCCCATGTTACTATCAGACTCAAAACAGATTTTAGCAGTGAAGAAGGCAGTTTAAATGTTTTGGTTTCTTGCTTACTGTAATATGCTTTGCTCAAGTGTCAAATAAAGGGCATTTAATGCAAACATTTATTCTTTTTCTGTGTTTTTTCATCAGCTTAAAGTCAATAATGTCTCATTATATACAACAGTTATCACAGTCATCACTTGTCATCTCCCTCAGGGCAATCTGCTCAGGGGTCGCAGGTCCGACCGGATGACCAATACCTGCACCTCCTCCCCACCAGAGATGAACTCTCCATGGTGGCTGCAGACATCAAGAAGGCGATGGAAGCGGCGCTGGGGACTGCATTTAGACCTCCTGGAGGTAGGCCGTAGAATGAAAGCTGTTGAACAGGCAGGCGTTTGAAGAGATGATGCCATCACCTCCCTACAAGCGCAACAGGCCAGTGTCTTTCGCATGGTCACGGTCATGAACAGACAGTTAGAGGACCTTGATAACCGCGGCCGGCGGCCAAACATAAGGGTGCGAGGTGTGCCTGAGTCTGTAACCTCGACTAAGATACCTGGGATGCTTAAACAGATTTTTAATGAGCTACTGAATCGCCCTGCTGAGGCAGAAATAGAATTGGGGAGGGCCCATAGAGCACTACGCAAATGCAATCCGCATGCTGATATTCCCAGGGACATTATCTGCTGTTTTTTTAACTTTCCCTTGAAGGAAGCCATCATGAGAAAAGCGCGCCAAAGAGAGCGTATACAGTACGCCGGGAAAGACATCCAGCTGTTCCATGACCTATCACCATCTACGCTCGAACAGAGGCGGGCCCTGCGCCCCCTTCTGAAAGCCTTACGTGCCATGGGCATGCAGTATGCCTGGCGTTATCCTTTTGGCCTGTTCGTATCCCCCAAAGGCAAAAAAGCCACCCTGCGCTTCCCTGAGGATTTAGAACATTTCTGTGCTACTTTCCAGATTCCGGCAGTGGAGTTGCCGGACTGGAATCGCGAGATCCAGGAATCTCAATCCTGGCAAGAGGACCTTCCATTCTCCAGCAACCAGCACCCCTCCGCCCGTAGAGGTACACCTCTCGCGGCCCAGGGTCACGATTATCTACAGACGACGGCGACAAAGAGACGGAAGGGCCAAAGACACAGACGCCGACTGCCCCCGCCGGTAGCTCACCCCCGGGAGCTGTCGTCCAGCCACACCGACGCTCTCACCAAGTACATGCGGCGACTTTTTGACTACCGTCTCACATCCCCACCAGACCCACGAACACCGATTTCCCCAGAGATGATCTTGCGACCCCCCTATATCTTAACCGACGCTTCCAGGTTATTGGACTCCCTCTCCTACAGAGATTCATGCCCCCCCCCCCCCAGACTGAACTGCTCCGTGAGTATGGCATTACGCACACTTCATGATAATAGGGAGCAGTTTACCTTAAGATGGAGTTGAAAAGCTTACATCCTACCTCTCTCAGTTCGGAAGTACAGGTGTTAACGTTTTTATACTAACTGACTCTACGCGGGTTCCCTCCCCTCCACCCCCGGGGGTAGGGGGGGGTGGAGGAATCTCTCACATTCTGCTCATTCTTCTATTGACTTTAATGCATTACGGGAGCTATCGTGGTTTGTGGGGGTGGGGGGTTCAGGCGCGGGGATGTCTGATATATAAGCACATTAGTATTGTGATATTTGTGTCTGAATTGCCTAATTACTATCTTTTGTTTAGCCCTGGGTTATTAGTTTCAATGATATTAATGTTTAATTTAGCGCACGTTAGCGAGGGGGCCTAGTTGGGGACTTTCGGAGGAGGGAGCAGGGGCTCGGTGTGGGTGTTTGATGGAAAATGCGATGTCAAGTGAGTGACTCTCTTCCACAGGCCTGGTGGGGGGAATCGGGACTGCTCCTCACTACCTGTAGACTCAGTGGTTCATCGCCCTGTCACTAGGATAACGGTCTCAACCCCCTGCTGGACGCCTCTAACGGCAGATCAGCTATTCCTTACCAGTCCCTGAAGGCAATTAAGAAGCTATTGGCCTCCTTAAACCTATTTGATGTGTGGTGCACAATGAACCCCTTGGGTAAAGATACTCGTATTACTCAGCGGTTCATGATTGATACTCCAGGATCGATTACATTTTTGTAGAACAGCGGGATCTGCCGAGGGTGAGGGCGGTGTCTATTGGCTCCATCACATTCTCGGATCACGCTCCGCTGGCGGCAGTCCTTAATGTTGATGCTCCGGAAGCCACATCTTGGCAATGGAGACTCAATGTGGGATTGCTTACAGAACCGGAGGTGGTTAGGGACATACGGGCGGCATTGACCGAATACTTCCAGCTTAATGCAACTGACCAGGTGACAGGTCCGATCGTGTGGGAAGCACACAAGTGTACCATCAGGGGCAAACTGATTGCCTTAGCTTCAGCTCGCAACAGGGCTAGACAGGAGAATATCAAACACCTCCATCAGGTGGTGCTCGAGTTTGAAACTAAACATAAGGAGTCGATGAGTAGACAGGTCCTACAGGACCTTACGAAAGCCAGACAAGACCTATTGGACGAAATACAGATGCGCGTTAAGAGAGCTGTGACACTAAGATGCGGTGTGTACTATGAACATGGGAATAGAAGCGGGCGGCTCCTGGCTAGAGCATTGAAGGTAGAGCGAAATATGGCACAGGTTACTAGAATTTAGAATGCTTCAGGTCAGGTGGTCTCCCGCTCCCAACACATTGTGGATAGTTTTAGACGGTATTACTCGCGGCTGTACAATTTGGCGGAGGGATCGGGGCCACGGGCTGAGCTGATTACCCAATTTTTGAGGGAAGCGGCTATGCCTACTCTGTTTGCAGAGGAGGCCGAGTCTATCGGACAGCCGATAATGGAGGAGGAATTCAGAGGAGCGATTAAATCCATTAAACCGGGGAAAAGCCCGGGACCAGATGGTCTTCCTTTGCAATACTACAAACTATTCTCACCACAATTGGCACCACATTTTATTGCCTCGGTTACTGGGCTGGTCGAGGGGGCATCCCTACCTGCACAATTCCTAGAAGCTCATGTGGCTGTCATCCCCAAACCGGGCAAGGACCCCCAATTCTGTCAAAACTACCACCCAATCTCCCTCCTCAACGTGGATTTAACATTTTTCACAAAAATATTGGCTGAACGCCTCCTCCCTGTACTCCCCGCTCTTGTAGCTTGGAAGTCAGGTGGGATTTATTCCGGGACGGGAGGGACGCCAGAACACAATCACCACGACAAATGCCATACGTTGGGCTTCCACAAGAAATAGACCACTCCTACTCCTCTCTACCGACGCCGAAAAGGCCTTCAATAGATTGGCCTGGCCTTATCTGTTTGCAGTGCTCCGCTTCATTGGTATGCCTAGGGAGAAGCTCACCTGGATAGGTGCTCTGTATTCCTCGCCCTCTGCCAGGGTACGTGCTAACGGGTTGCTGTCGGATCCTTTTGATATTTCAAATGGCACAAGACAGGGCTGCCCGTTGTCGCCCACCCTGTTTGTGCTGTCTTTGGTACCTTTCCTGAGAGTGGTGTCTACTAGAAGGGGCATCAAGGGAATACCGCTAGGCTCTGTGGAATTGAAATCAGCAGCTTTCGCAGACGATATGCTGTTTTTTCTGACAGAGCCTGAGGACTCACTCAGAGCTCTGATGGCTCTGTTTGATTGGTATGGGCGGCTTTCCAACCTGAAGATAAATTTCACGAAATCTTCGGCTATGCCTATATTGATGCCCTATGAGTTGGTGGCGTCGCTGCAAGGCCAGTACCAGCTTCGGCGGTGCATGGACAGTATGAGATACTTGGGGATAGAACTTCCCAGAGACGTGTCGACTCTGTATCAGTTGAACCACTCACCTCTGCTGAACACGATATTGGCTGACTTGAAGAGGTGGCGGAAAACAACTATCTCGTGGATGGGTAGAGTGGCCTGTGTCAAGATGAATATTCCTCCACGGCTGCTCTATCTGTTCCAGACGGTTCCCATAGGTCTAGACAACACTTTCTTCCTCCATCTGGGCGCGAATTGGGGACTTTTGTATGGGAAGATAAGCAACCCCGCCTGAAAAGGGCACTTTTGAAGGCCCCTAAACGAGCAGGAGGGCTGAGCCTTCCAAACTTCAGGTTATACTACTTTGCCACCCACGTGCAGAGGGTTATTGACTGGCACACCGGGTCGGTACAGTCACCCGGTATGATGCTGGAATGAGAGACAAGCTCTAGACCAATTGCCTCACAGGCCTGGCTCCCCCGACATCATATGGCAGAGGATTGCCTAAAACACCCGCTGATAGGAGCATCTTCAACTCATTGCGTGTTTTATTGTTTTACATGTAGTTTCTGTGCCTGTGATTCCATGCGGTTGACTTTCACATAATTTGTACCACTGTACTTCCATGTTTTTGGTATCTTTGGAATGCAAGACAAAGTTGAAATGGGGAAGAAATCTCGTATCCCAAAAATTATTTTAAGTAAAGTCGTCCACCAACACCCAAGAATTTAAAACATACAAAAAGTCGGAAGTTTACACCCTAAGTCCCTGGGACCTAACACCCACTGTACTTAGGGGTTGGCCCAGGGTGGACTTTGAGGTGGACTATAGGTGTAATTATTCACAGTAATCAATTGAAATAAAGTTGGAAGAGTCAAAATCGTGTTGATTCAGTATATTCAAATAAACATCCAATAAATCTTGGTCTCATGAAAATCATTCCATATGTACAGATGAAACAGACTTTTTACAGACAGTTTACGCTGGTTACAGTCTACGTGTTTCGCAACTTCAGTCGCTTCATCAGGACTAGCGCATGTAGCATTGCGAGTGTACTGTAAGGAAATGTACATAATAAAAGAGTAAGTGAATACTAAAGTAATTATGTAGAGAGTTAACGACCTGGTAGGGTCACTAGGGTCTTACCCGGATCTGTGTGGGTTCTAATGCATCAGCCAAGGAGATTATCACTAGGTCTCCACGCGTGCGGGGTGAGGAGGGACTGAGCTGGGGGGAAGGTGAGAGGGGGAGCGCAGAAGCGGACAAAGGCGGGACGAACTTTATTTCAATTGATTACTGTGAATAATTACACCTATAGTCCACCTCAAAGTCCACCCTGGGCCAACCCCTAAGTACGGGGGGTGTTAGGTCCCAGGGACTTAGGGTGCAAACTTCCGACGTTTTGTATGCAAGACAAGGTTAATGTTAGATCGGCAGGAGAGTGCTCATCTCTACAAATGAGAGTACCAGAGAACAATCCTGAGGCACACGATCTCAAAGGATCCAATAGGAGTTATGCATAAACACGTGGCATTTGTGTACAGGATATGCAAACAAAACCAAGTATCAGAGCAACGATGAGGACACACAAAAGGAAGGGGGGAGCTCTGAAGGTTTTTGTTAAGACTCGATCACTTTACGGCCTTACCTCTGTCCCTTCCCCAATGCCAATGACTCCCATCTGTGACAACCCTGACTTCCCAATTGGCTAGGAACGGGCGTTTAGAGAGACATGGATCCCAGACTTTGACCTACGGGCGGGAAGCTTCTTCTCGGCTCAATCTTTTCCTGACAAACTGACCTGGCCCCCCGACCCAAGAAGGCCCAGGTACCCTGGTGGACGTTTCTACAACTCCGACACTACTTGACTGCCCTCCCGTGGAAACTGTCCTTCTCTAGACCACTGACGGCATTTGAACTGGAATGTACTACATCTCCCCCTGACAGACATATGAGTACTAGACTAGACCCTCCTCTGGTCGGGGGAACCACTCCCCTCTTCTGGCCTAAATGCTTAATGGGAAAGAGACTTGGGGATACCCCTGTCGGAAGACAAATGGGCCACGGCCTGTGTGGTGGTCCACAAAACCTCAGTGAGTGTGGCGGTCCAAGAAACAACCTATAAATTGCTTACTCATTGGTAAAGGACGCCTGAAGTCCTTAAACAGATGAAAATCCCAGTGGATGACAAATGTTGGCGCTGCCAAGGGGACGTGGGATCTTTAATCCACATATGGTGGGACTGTCCTAAAATTAATGCATTCTGGCAGGAGATTCACGGTCTTCTTGAGCAAGTGACAGCAGGGTGGAGAAACGGCTCTCGTCCATTCATTATCTGTTATATACGATGCCCCGGACGTCCTCCCAGGTTGTCCCTCAGTTTAGAACGTCACGTAATCAAAGGTTCTGATACTCCGGCAAAGGTTCTGATACTCCGACACTGGAAGTCGGAGGTGGTGCCGACTGCTCAGGGGTGGTTCAGGCAGGTCAAACATGTCAGTGACATGGAACAATTGCTCCACATCCGTGCAGAGCGACTGCCATATACAATAAAAAATGGAGGAAGTGGAATATATTTGAACTCTCAGATACGGGTATAAGACTTGGGACGTCTCCATAGCTGGATTCAGTATGGAGAGGCCCGGATTCTCTGCGGTGTATCCTTTCCCATCCCCCCTCCTTTACCCCTTCCTTCACCCCCCTGTTGGTTTGTATCTTCTATTGTCTGGGATAGTTTTAGTAGAAGTGTTTCTCCCAGGTTCAAACTGTATGTGGCATTTGCCTTTCTTTTGCAAGATTTTGTATGCTCATGATGGTTTGTGATCACTCTGTAAGCTATGGATGTAACCTCGGAGACAATGCCTATTGAATTATTTGTTTGTGTATGTTTTTTTCTGAAAATCAATAAAACTTTATTGGAAAAAAAAGTAAAGCACCCCATACATGCATAGATTTCCACACGATTTTTCGGCCAATGTTTCAGAAAAATCGGGTGAATATCTAAAGCTTAAAGTGCTGAAATCGGCAGCCAAATCGATCTAAGTCATTACAGACATGGACAATGGGGACCATCATCCCCATCCATCATCCCCATCCATCGTGCCATTTTGAGTAACTCAGTTCCCCAAAGAGCTAGGGTAGTTAATAGTTTCATACCCTTATTTCATCTATCGCCCTGGGAAACTCACAGTCCTTTGTGGATGCAAGACACCTCTTGAGGATTGGGCTGCACCATTCCATTTACAGTTTGAAACAGCATAATTTCCCTGAAGTATTTACCCTTTCTCTGGGATCAGAGCCTTTAATAGGCATACAAATGAAGAGGAAGAGAAGGTTTAGACATTACTCAAAGTATTTCCTTTAATATTATGTCCTAGTAATTTTGTTGTCCTTTATTTTGTTCCTGCACAAAGCTTTTATTTCTATGTGTAACATTCTTGAAAGGGATAAAATAGGTACCCACCAAGAGTGGGACCAAGAGGTGGAATTCTGTATTCTAGAAGGAAGGGTTGACAACAGCCCAATAGGATTTCAGGAGCTGAAATGCTACCTGGCAGACCAAAGATAAGCACAAGTAACTGTAGATATATTGCAAAGACAGATTCTTTATTTCATTTTGTGCCCTGACCCATGCCTTCATATTTTAGCATTGGGTATTTTGGCTGCTTTATTGAATTATTCACCATTTCTTTTATCAGTTGTATCTTTCTTCAGCTGAGTCCACAACTTTGCCCCCTAACCCAGGGTCATAGGGAATCCATATTCCCCTGACAATTCTTACTCTTGTGATAAATGTGAACTTCTCAGCGATGGTAAAGCAAACTTTTAAAAGAATATTCTGCTGCCACTGTGTCTGTCCGACATCAGTGTGATCTGAGGCAGACTCACTTTAAATTCTATTGCAGCAGCATTAAAGAAACAAACTTGAGAAAAAGCTTATTTGTATTGGTGGTGAAAAAAAAAATATGTACAGGAAGATGAAGATGCTTTGCAATGACGTTTCCTGAAATATTTCACACTACAGTGATTTTTCATTTCTTTTAAGTTAAAGCATTTTACCGCATCTCCAGCTTACTCAGGGTATTGATTGTAAAAGAAAATGTAATTCTGTAAAATCTGCTTGGTTTCATTGGGTAAACAATGTCTTATCTTTTTAGCGTTTTGTATTTTAAACAGAGATTTGAGGGTATTATTGGTCTTACAAATTCAGCACTTTAGACCCTATTTCACAGAAAATCTCTTTTGTGTGCAGCTTTTATTGGATTAAAGGAAAACTGTACAAGTTTTTCTTTATAGATGTAGGAGTAAATGTGATCTGTTTCATCTAATGCAGTGGTGGGCAACTGAGTTGATATGGAGGGCCACAAGTGTGGCCCTCAGCATCACTAAAGGGCCGCACATAACATTTTCAATCTATACTGACTTGTATAAGCATTTTATAATGAAGAAATTACAGCAGGCAGAGCTAGAAGACATTATTTTTAAATAACAAGACTTTGTTATTGTTTTAAATGATACTTTAAGCATATTTATATGCCTCATAGACATCATCAAAGGCTCAAAGGTTATATGCCCCTATTCTCAGGTTAAGTGCTGCAATATATATTATACAAGCACTCCCCGTTTATTGGTGGAACAGTGGGAGCATAGGCCCTGTCTGCTGATCCCCCGCCAACACTATAGGAGAAGAGGAGAGGGACTTGCTAGGCACCACCTGGGTCGCTGATTGTCCTATGGTGAGTTCCTATGCAATAACAGGTTTTGGGGGCAACAAGGGGGGAACTGAATGGGGGCCGCCGAAGAATGGTTGGGCACCTGGGATCTAATAAACGTGATTCCTGAGAGTGATTTTAAATTGATATTGTATTACACAGTGCTGTACAGAGTATGAAGTAGGTAAGGTCCCATTTTTTACTTTGAATGGGGACCGAACAGGGATTTACCAATGTTGGTTCCCTGTTCTATCGAGCAGGGAAAAGCCTTCACTCATATAAACTACTTGTAGATAGTACCCTAACCAAGATTTAAACCTAGAAAGTGAATGCTGTATATCTAGATCAGGGCTACTCAAATGTAAATTTGAAAGGTCCACTTACCAAATTTCAATTCAGTCTGAGGTCCGGAGTTTGGAATTTTACCGGCGGATCGGCAGTTTTCATGGCGCTAACCCGGTCCGCCGGACAGAAGCATGACGTAGTCGAGTACATTTATATAAATATTCTCCCTATCGTCTATACAGGACACAATTTCACACATATGTAATTAATTACTAGACAAGGGGCACCTCACAAGTATATATTGAGTGGTCAGTGGAGGGTAAAAGGGGTAAGAGGACATGAGAAACCCTGGGATGGCCATTTTCTTTGCTCACAAAGCTTTCTTTAGGAAATATTGATATAAATCAAGCTTTAATTAACCTGTGCAGGGGACCCTACAACTAGACTCCCTTTCCCCCTGGCCTGAGACTCCGAGAATGCCTATGCACAAGGAACTTTTTAGTGACTCCTAGATGATACCAAATGGTGTTGGCACCACCCCATATTAGGGTGGTCTCCTCACTGTCTCTGCGTAGCCCCTCTGTAATTCTGCTGAGATGGGACCCTCCCGTTCCTGATTGAGCCTACGTTAGATGTCTCCATCACAGGTCACAGGGCTTGGGTCAATGTACCCCCAGTAATTTTGAACCCCCGATTCATCGCCATTGAGCAGTTGCAAGCAAATCTCTGTGTTCAAACACAGGGATATTAAGTGACATTAGCAAGGGGCAATAATGTCCGAACTTCCAAACTTTCACCCCCCAATGCTCAACACCTTTCAAAGCTATTAGTTTCCTGTGTTATCCCAGTGACAGAAATTAATGCGTTAAACAATAAAACTGAATCTAAAATGGAGACTACAGCCAAGCAATAAATTATAGGGGCTTTTAGTAGGAAGGAATTGGGCTCAGGGGACTGCAAATTGCATGGATGTAGTCTAGCCAGCAGGGGTTCAAAGATTTATGCATCAAAATAGGAATAAAGCATGTATGCAGCGATAGTGCTTTAGGTCATGGAGAGCAATTTGTCATGGCTGTATTTAGAGCGAAATGTAACTTATAAGTGTTATAGCTAGAGGTTCTTCACCGGAGCACTCCGCCAGGAGGGTAAGGACTACACTGCCTGGGTGCACAGTTCCTGCCGTCACCTTAGAAGCCCCAAAGGGGTACCGGGGGTGGGCGTTGGGGGATTGAAGGTGCGCCAGAATGCGAGAGTGGTCAGGGTCCAAGCCAAGTCGAGGGTAAACAGGAAAATCAGGCAGATCCGGGTCACAACACGCGGGGTCAGGGGCCCAGGCAGCAGGGGTGATCGATATACAAAGCGAGGTTCAGCGAGCAGAGATCAGAAAAATAGTCCGGTGAGAAGCGAGGGTCAAAAGCCGTGAGCTCAAGCAGGGTTTAAGCATACAGCGGCAGGTTATAACATGGAGCTGGGAACCAAAAGACTCAGCACTTTGTTTACTGCCATGCTGAGTCTTAAATAGGCTGCAGGCCACAAGGGGGGGGAACCCCCGCTGGGCTGGGCGCTGATCAGCTTCCTGCCCAGGAGTGCTATAACTTAAACCACCAGGTCGCGGGGCCGCGCGCCTGGCTACTGCGATGGGCGGACCCCCGAAGAGCTGGCAGCAGAGGAGGACAGGTATTCCCAGAAGGAGTGGTAGGTGGGAGGTGGCCAGGTCTCGCTGGACCCCGAGGGGCACGTAGTGCAATCAGGAGGGGATATGTGCAATTGGGGCCAGGGAATCCAATGGTCTTATACAGGTCTCGCTAGGGTAGACAAATAAACGTGGTAAACAAATCAAATTAATAGTATAGTAATCATGATGTGATCGGTGATGGTTCAAGGTAACACAGGTCAATTTCCTTTAAAAGCCTTACTGTAATAGATCAATGATCTATATTCTTTGGTTGACGTCTGTCTCTATAGTTGACATACTCAGTCAGAAAGGGTCAGAAAAATCCTTTCCTAGAAGATGCACAATAAACTTGCGAGAGATAGGTACCATTGTCTAGTGGACCATAGAAGGAAGGGACGCGTGGCTGGGCTGATGGCAGCTGTGTTGTAATGACAAGAGATATGGAAATCATTAAAAGGGGAAATATGTAATAGTACTAATACATATAGAACTTGAAGTTATCTAGTTAACACGTTTGGTTTGTGACCCATACATGAGGTAGAAAGGCAGGGCATATAGGGAATGCAGATTAATGGCAAATTAGTATTTTGACCACATCAATCCTCTTTATTCATGTTGTCTTACTCCAGCTGTATAAGGCTCGAAAGCCTACTACCAATTAAGCATATAGGTGATTAGCATCTCTTAATGAGAAGGAGTGTGGTCTAATGAGGCCTCAACACCCTGTCATATTAGGTGTGGCATAATTATTAAGGCAACTTCCTTTCCTTTGGGGCAAAATGTGGCCAAAAGGACTGAAGGCTGAGAAACGTCAAAATATTGGAGATATCTTGCAGAGGGATTGCAGGCACTCTAAATTGCAAAGCGCTTCTGAGCGTGATCATCGACATCCAGCGTTTCATTCAAAATAGTCAAGACAAAACAGGGTCGCAAGAAGCGTGTGGTGAACAACAAAGGCGCAAAATAACTGCCCATGAACTGAGAAAGTCAAGCTGCAGCTGCCAGGATGCCACTTCCACCATGTTTGTGGGCCATATTTCAGGCTGCAACCTCACGGAGTGCCCAAAAGCACAGGTGTTGCCATACTCAGAGACACAAGGCTGAAGACGACCCCACTGAACAGAGACGCACAAGCTGAACGTCCAAGAACTGTGGCCCAGAAATATCTCAAAAAAAAGATGATTTTTTCTAAGAGGTTTTTATGGACTGATGCAATGAGAGTGTCTTGATGGGCAGATGGATGGGCACGTGCCTGGATTGCTAAAGGGGCAGAGAGAGCTCCCTTCCCAGTCCGACTCAGACCCAGTCAAGGTGGAGGTGGGGGTAACTGGTTTGGGCTGGTATCATCAAAGAATGACCTTGTGTGGCCCTTTCGGTTGAGGATGGAGTCAAGCTCAACTCCTCGTCCTACTGGCCAGTTTTTCTGGCAGACACCTTCTCAAGTCTGGTACAGGAAGAAGTTCCTGCATCCTTCACGAAAAAACATGATTTCATGTCAGGACAATGACCTCCATCAAACCGGTGCGCTCCAATTACTCCACACGTGCCTGGCAGAAAGGTATAAAAGAAGTAAAAGCGCACATGACATGGCATCCTTTCACCTGCTCTGAACCCCTTGAGAACCTGGTGGTCCATCATCAAAGTGTGATTTACAAGGGAAACAGTGCACCTCTCGAACCGTGTCTGGGAGGCTGTGGTTTGCTGCTGCACGCCATGGATGGTGAACAGAACAAAACACTGACAGATCCATGGATGGCGGCTTTTTGAGTGGTCTTGCAAAGAAAGGTTGCTAGAATTGGTCACTGATTTGGTTTTTGTTTTGTTTTTGAATGTTCCAGAAATTGTATATTTGTGAAAATGTTGAAAATGTTCTAATTGTTTTCACCTTGTAAAATAGAATAATTGAAATGGGTATAAATTTGTTTTTTTGTTAAGTTGCCTAATAAGTAATGGCACATATAGTTCACCTGCACACACAGATATCCCCCTAAAATAGCTAAAACTAAAACCCCAACTAAAAACTACTTCCAAAAATCTTCAGCTTTGAACTTAATGAGTTTTTTTGGGTTCATTGAGACATGGTTTGGTTGTTCAATTAATACAATTATTCCTCAAAAATACCACTTGCCTAATAATTCTGCACTCCCTGTAGCTGAGATGTGGTCATCCATACCTTTACCGAAGGTGTCCTCATTACCAAGATTGGTCTGAACCAGGAAAAACAGTCGCACATAAAAAGCTTTTGTGTCATGTAATGCATATATAGTGCCACACATCAAAAAGGGGTTATAGATGTGTGAAATACCTGTCGCAAAAGAGTTTCCAGTTTCAAAATGGTTCCTAGTTTAGAATGATCACCACCTGGTCACAGAGCTCCATGCCTAGCAAGGAGATCAACTGTCAGGCTTTTGAATCATTACTGGCCAATCAGGGAGAGAGGTGCAGCTGCCACTCATAGTTGGCGCCGCCCCTCTCTCCCTTTCCAGACGCCCTGCGCTTAATGGCGCACTCTCCCTCAAGACAAACCATCATAGATGGAGTGTCACGGCCGGTCTGTCCCCTCTCTGACGCCCTGGTCACGCCATCCGCCCGCGCCAGCGCATCCCATGTCACCACGGCAACACTCCTAAGTGGAGGGAGTGTATGGTGGTCACAAAAGGTGTAAGTGAAAAGGAGTTAACATATGAGTGAAATAATGAAAAAATAAGGATAAGATAAAAGTATATAAAAAAGGGGAATATACTGGTAAAAGAATGGAAAAAGGTGAAGGGGGGGGGGGTAAGGGGGGAGAGGAGTGTATGTGGGCTTACTGGTTTAGTGATGGTGAGTGTCAAAATAAAGTGAATTAATAATCCTACGTGTAAATAGAATCTAAGTGACAAAACAAAAAACAACAAGAACTAGACGGAAGAAGCTGAGCAAAAAAACAGGAAGAAAAGAGAAAATATGTAGACAGACTACCTCATTCATACAAAGTCAACATTCCATCTCACAATCACATTGGAGGGGGAAACGAGAAAGATCAGTATAAGATCTTTCTCGTTTCCCCCTCCAATGTGATTGTGAGATGGTATGTTGACTTAGTATGAATGAGGTACCATAGTCTATCTACATATTTTCTCTTTTCTTCCTGTTTTATTGCTCAGCTTCTTCTCTTTTTGGTTCTTGTTGGTTTTTGTTTTGTCACTTAGATTCTATTTACATGTAGGATTATTAACCTCCCTAGCGCACTGCTGAGGTCCAGATTTCTGTACCATAGACTTCAATGGTAAATTTTTCTTTATGTTGTAGGCCTGTAACTTCCCAAAATATGTCCGTACAAGGGTCTTATAGACATCCTGAATATAATAATGTTTGAAACAAGCAATTATGTAAAATAATTAAAAAAAAAGAATGAGAAAACATGAGAGGGTAAAGGATGCCTGATAGGTAGATTGGATTGAGAGGTGAGACTGTGCGGGCTTGGTTGGTTCCTAAGTGCTTCTTGTATGACCTGTAGGTAGGAGAGGATGGAGGAGGCACCCTGGGTGGAGTGTTGCCATGGCGACCCAGTACGCGCTGGCGCTGGTTGGTGACGGGAACGGCGCCTCCGCGGTCGCCATTGCAGCGTCGGATGCTTGGTCTGCGATGCACAGCGCCCTGATGGTTGCCATGGCGGCCCTCCACTTGGGAGTGTTGCCGTGTTGACATGGGATGTGCTGGCGCAGGCGGATGGTGTGGCCGGTGCGTCTATGGTTGCTATGGCAATGCCGGCAGCTTGGATCTGCGAAGTGTGGCGCTCCGGCGATCGCCATGACGGCCCCCCAATCAGGAGACAGAGAGAGGACAGACCGGCCGTGACACTTCATCTATGATGGTTTGTCTTAAGGGATAGTGCGCCCTTAAGCGCAGGGTGTCCAGAAAGGGAGAGAGGGGCGGCGCCAACTATGAGTGGCAGCAGCACCTCTCTCCTTGATTGGCCAGTAGTGATTCAAAAGCCTGATAGTTGATCTCCTTGCTAGGCATTGAGCTCTGTGACCAAGTGGTGATCATTCTGAACTAGGAACCATTTTGAAACTGGAAACTCTTTTTGCAACAGGTATTTCACACATCTCTAACCCCTTTTTGATGTGTGGCACTATATATGCATTACTTGACACAAAAGATTTTTATGTGCGACTGTTTTTCCTGGTTCAGACCAATCTTGGGAATGAGGACACCTTTGGTAAAGGTATGAATGACCACATCAAACCTATCTGCCCCTGCGCTTTCTACCACAATGTATGGGATCACAAACTACTACACCAACACAGGTGTTAAACTAGATAACCATTCAAGTTCTGATACTGTATTATGTACCTTATTACATATATTTTCGTTTATACTTTGGACTATTCCATATCTTCTTGATGCATTACAACACAGCTGCTATCATGCCAGCCACAGGCGTCCCTATGGTCCACTAGACACATGGTACGTATCTGCAATTGATAATGTGCATCTTCTAGGAAGGATTCGTCCTTCTGACACTTATCTGAACTGAGTATGTCAACTATAGAGACAGACGTACAACAAAAGAAATATAGATAACTGATCTATTATAGTGAAGGCTAAAAAGCGAAATATGATCTGTTATACCTGCTGAACATACACCGATCACATTCATGATTACTATACTATTTAATTTTGAATTTGTAACACGTTATTTTTGTCTACCTAGGTGAGACCTGTATAAGACCATTGATTCCCTTTGCAATTGCACATTAACCCCTCCTGATGAGGTCGTTTAGGGGCTGAAATGCGCTGAGGGGCCAAGGACATATGTGGATGCGCTAACAGCTAAGGGTTTCACTATTGATTGTTATTGTTGAACCTTATTGGACATTATAACATTGTGCGTTGATGGTTTCAATGGACATGGTCTGATCTGAGGTCACTGGACCTTTAACTGGCTGGCAAGCCAATGAGTAAGGTTTTTTTCAGTGGTTATTGTAATATTATAATATGTAAAATTAAAATTGTAATCTTTTTTCTACCCAGTCTGTCTTGTTTATCCTTATGGTTGGCATCTCCGTTTAGGGTCACGTTAAATCCCCGCACTTTGGGGGTAGGGCTATCCCAATGACTCCAAATGATTGCTGTAGGAGTCTATATTTATATACTGGACTACATTGTCAAACACCTTTACCTTTTAAGTGGTTCACTTTTTGCATTTAAGTTCTTGTGCTTGTCACACACCAAGGGTTTACAAAAACACATAAACAAAATAGATGTTCAGTACATGTATGTATATATATATAGGCTTCCAATTCAATGTAAAATTGATTGAAAATAATGTAAAGTGTTTGACCTGTTAGAGGGAGAATGTTAAATAAAGGAAATCTCTCCAATGTTACAGGCGACAAAAAATAGCAAAGGAAAAATAAAAGCAAAAAAAAAGATTTCAACCCTGTTTTTTCTCTAACTACTTTTATTTTAATAAGAATTACCTAAATGTAATAAATTTGTATACCGTCAGTCAAGGATGACTTTGTTCTGCATAGTTGTTAGGAAATTAGGAGGGTTTACCATCAAATTGCAATGTGTGGTGAGCCTTAGGTCTCTTTCACACTACTACATGGCATATGTGCCGCGGTGTGGTGCCAGTAATGTAGAGTGTGCTGCCCATAGACAGGAGTGCAATGTGTGCAGAAGCATATATAGTGTGCCATTTCGACTTTGGAGGGGCCACCAAATAGAACAATTATAATCCATGTAAATTATACTGTAACTTGTTTTGTGATTAGTGATGAGCGGCATAGGCAATATTCGAATTCGTGATATTTCGCAAATAATTCTACTAATATTCGATTCTATATTCGGAAATTCGAATATTCGCGGTATGACCATGTATTGCGAAAATCATATTCGCATTGCGAAAATCATATTCGCATTGCGAAAATCATATTCGCATCGCAAAAATCTTTAAAATGAATGGTCACATGCTATGTTTATTTTCGCAATGCGAATATTATTTTCGCAATACATGGCCGTATTGCGAATATTCGGAATTGCGAATATCCGCCGACATATTCGAGATATTGGCGAATTCTCAAATTGCCGATATTCGCGAAAAATATTCGCCATTCGAATATTCGAGCTCAACACTATTTGTGATGACACCTTGATACATTTATTTATATGTGATAAATACATTGTTTGGTTTTCTGTGGCCTGATATCTGTGGTAATTTTTATTTAATCCATCTTGGATTGCTGGTCTCTTCCCTTGTTTGCTTGTTTTTTTTTATAGTTTTCATCTTCAGTACATATGATGTGTATTTTTGTTTGTATTGTCTACTGTGTTATATATACACAGTTCTATTTTTTCATTTTACTGACTTCTATCTTTTTGAATTTTTGGTTGGGTTTTTTTATTAAATGAAATTTTGTTTATTTATTTCTTGTGTTTTTGGGGGATGTTTGTTTGTATTTGAAATTGATAGTTAGAAAATCGAAATTTTTTTGCCAGAATCAATTGACCCAAAAAATGGGCTCTCTAGGTATTTGTATTCAATCATATTATGGAGCATATGCACAGGTCTAGGAAAAGGTCTATTTTTAAAAATATTTTGATGGGAAGCCTAAAATTATACAATAGATTATGAAAGAGTTGAGTCTACACTGAGGCTGAGTCTACACTGAGGAAAACCGTGCGGTTTTCCCTCGCATAGACTGCGACGAAAGCCGCGCAGTGCAGCCGCCTCCTGTAATCCCATATGGGTAATGACAGTCTATATACTGGCGCGTCATGCCCGCGGGTGGGGGAGGCACGGCACCGAGGACAATAGGTGCGGTGTGTCACGTGCACAAACTGCACCCCATGGGCGGGTTTGCTAATAGATAGGAATAGGATGCGGTATTGCCTGCACATCAATACCGCATCCTAAACAGCGCCGGGCATGCACACACCGTCGTGCCCATAACGGTTGGAAGGGCACTGTAGTATAGACTCAAATACTTAAACATCTCTTAAGCTAGCCATACATTGTTGGATTCCATGGCCGATCGATCACCTATCCGATCAATTCCGGCGATGTCAGCGGGAATCGGAGGTCCGATCGATCGGCCAATTAAGTCTGTCCGATCGCTACATACCACCTTGGCCCACGGATTCCTGGACGATTCCGTGTCCGATCGCTAACTTCACAAATGGCAACTCCCCCTGATGTGTGCTGAATCGGATCAGAAAGACCAACATGTTGTGGGCTTCACGCGATTCCGGGACGATCGTTTCACGTGCACGCGCCCAAAATCGATCGTCCCAGAATCCGCTGGGAAACGGACCCGTGTATGGGGACCTTAAGGTTTTTAATGCTTAGTTGTTGTAGAGATTCACCTCACTTGCTGTGTTGTCACTGGTACAGGAACAATTGGCTATATATTGCTAAAAAAAAAGGTTAAAATACCTCTTTATGTAAAAAATAAAATAGCAATATTACTCTATTACAAGGTGTGTTTTTTTTTTATTTCTACTATCTATATAAATGGGTTTTATCCAAAAACACCAGAAAGCTGAATTTGTTGATATCCACAGCTTACTTATTTTCTTGGCTAGCATCAGTTTAGCTCATTTTTTTTCCAGAGACATATTTAACTTTGTGCCACTGAATAAGTTATAGACCTTGGTGACTGCTAATGCGCTTATTATCATGGATGTGAAGCTGAAGCTTTGCTCACGTGGGAACAATGTTAGTTTTATCACCCATCGCAATTCCACTCAACAAATCTTCTGCCATCAGCATTTCGCATGACTGCTGTTTGCATTAAATAGGAAAGTACTATGCAGCCATTGGGCTTGGTACCTCTGCTGTCTCCCATTCTACAAATTTGTCACATTGCTCAATTAGGTCCAAGAGTCTTAACCAGATGTGGGCAAATTATAGGTCCATTTAATCTTTTAAACCTCCCCTTTTTTGGGGGTCAAGAGGCACTGGCTCCCCTCTGTGTTTTACCTGCAATACATTGAAATAATGGCTAGAAGATGATTGTTATGGTCTCCTTCTAGAACATGAGTTCTCAAACTTCCATGTTTCCCAGACCCCAGAAGTGACATTACAAAGTGTCTCGTCCAGTATTTGGAAGTGTCTTCAAAAGTGCATTCAAAATACTGGAAGTGATGCTCTGTGACATCACTTAACGATCAGGTAAGTGTAATGTTCCCTTCCATATATATTTCCCAACCTGCACATTATTTGCACAAGCGTTAGGAGGGGGTATTACTCTTCCTCCTAACTCACTGCTGCTTGTTTGAAGCTTCAGTGAGCTCAGCAACCCCTGTGAAATAGTTGTTCGACCCCCAAGGGGGTCCCAACCCACAGGTTGAGAACTATTGTTCTATAAGCTGTTGGTCTGCAATAGAATGTTTAAGATGACTCTTTTTTTTATATATTTATGTAGTCAGATCTTGTTCTTATGGGCTTTTACTCTTCCCACTAGACACATCCCATCCTGACTACATGGCTGCTGGTCCTCTGCTGTTCGGCATCAGCAAGAGGAGAAGCAACAAGATCAATAAGAAGTTCAGCTTCTAGACGTAACAAATAAAACTACTCTGGAAGAGCTTGGGCTTTGATGTAAAATGATTATTTCAAGTTAGCCCATTCTTTATATCTTTATCCAGTCCAGGGGCATTTCTAGCATTTGGGGGGGTCCTATACAAAGTTGTGGCCTGGCCTGGGACACCCTGTTGGGGGTGTAAGTAGAAAAGTTATTGAGCGGGGTAGGGGCAGTAAGTGTCTATATATCTTTGCCTGAATCATAATTTTCTGGGGTTTTGTATTTGTGATTGCTAAAGCAACTTCACCAAGAAACCATATTGATCAAAGACTTGTTAACCCTTCTGAAATTGCCCAAAATAATATCATGAAGAAAATGTTACTTTTTTGGGTACAAGCAGAGTTGAAATGTACTTTCTCCAAACATTTATTATTAAAAGCCTAAAAGACAAATGTATTTAAAATGTCTCAGTTCTTCCAGCTTTTTCAGTCTCTAAGCAGACAGCTGTCAGATGAAGAAACAGGGAGCTAAAATTTATAACTATGTGCTGTTCATTAACCAGGTATCTGTAACTCTTGGACTGCCTGTACATATCTTCATTCAGTCATAAAATATATCTTCCATACATACCAAGTTTGTCTACTGAATTCATAAAGGGAAAGGCTGGATGTCCAAATGCACGGTGGAAAAAGAAGGGATAAGACCCATGTATCAAGCATATATGCAAGGCACCAGAGGCAACATGGCTTCATTAAGAAAGCTGAAAACCATAATCAAGAACATACAATGAAAATATGTGTACTGTTTAAATGTTACATGAAACCCTTTTTAATTCCACCCCCATTCTATATTTCTATTGCTGCACCTAAATTAGCCCCATTCCACTGATTGTAAGGGTCAATGCCGATTATTTTAGAATCTGTAATTGGATAAGTTAAGAACTGTGATGACATTTTATATATAATATCTATAAATCAAATTTCTGTGAACTCTTCTGTTATCAGTAAGAGACGGAAGGACACAAAAGAGCAATTTATAGTTTGTCACAGTCTTTAGGTCTTAACCTCTCTAGTGCTCTGCTGAGGTCCAGATTTCTGTACCAAAAGCGCACCATAGACTTAAATGGAATATTATTTTTATGTTGTAGGCCTGTAACTTTCTAAAATATGTCCGTACAAGGGTCTAGTAGACATCCTAAATATAATAATGCTTGAAACAAACAATTATGTTGAAAAAATTACATTTAAAACAGTATGTACTCATATTTATGTTTTTTTTATATTCATAATACAATTTTTATTAAATTGGAAATATGTTATGTTTTTGTTTTTACTTTGAATTGTATTAGATACAGTTATCACTGTATCCAATACAATGCCCTTTGGCACCCTCTGAAAGGGTTAACTTCAAAGAGCACATCTGCAAATGACACTGGGTGTCATAGATGTGCTCTTTGAAGTTAGCCCAATTTACATTTGAATGTCCCGCGGCCCCCCCCCCCCGATGTGATGTCATCATGTCACTTAGGGGGGGGGGGGGTGAGTCGCTCTCCACTCTCCAGCAGCCTGCTTGTCACATCGGGGACACCGTGACAGCGCAAAACAGTAAGTATGCGCTGCCGGTGCCCCGATCTGCACTGGACAGTACCATCTCATCCAGTGCAATAGTGACTGTGCAGCGCTGGACGAGATGGTGCCGTCCCGACCGCTAGGGGGCTTAAGAATAGGTAGATGAATCCTGATGTTATTTATGTATAACTAGAATTATGCTCCACTTGAATTTTGGGGATTTGAGGATGCTCATGTGATATTTTCTTGCAGATTTTGCATCTTTATTTGTTAAAAACAATAGTTTGACATTTATATTGGAATGCATAATATCAGTTGAATGTATTGCTATGGTAATTTATAAAAAAGAAATGCAGTAGACTTTCTAAAATGTACTATTCTAGGGAACAAGAGATATGAGAGCCTCTGAAATAAATGGCAAATGTATTGTAGCACCTTTTCCGTGTAGTTAAGAGGTTTTTTGCTGGATTGTAAATGGAATAAGATGATTCAACAACAGTAAAGACAACTTGTATAGAATTGAATATTTATTTGGCCTACATGGAAGACAGGCAAATGAGACAGTACCTCCCCCCACCTCATAAATGAGGATTAAAATTTTAAGAAGATAATAATTCATATACTAGCAATATATGAGAAGGTAAAAGGGGGTTTTTAAGGTTCTTACCAATGCCAAACAAATTTTTTTTGCCAGAAACTTTGTAATTATTTCACCCAGAAGGGTACAGTTTATTCACAATTATCACAAAAATTATATGCATTTGTAAAATACAATAAAAACCACAGGCATCTTAAAGAGACATATATGCAGGGGGAGAAGAGGGCTTCCTACAAGCAGTAGTCCCCATTTCCTCCTGTCAGATCTCTTTTGTTAAAAAGAAAGCAACCATTGCTGGTAGGTCAAGTTTTTTGTGCATATGCTTGGGTATTTGGTTTCAACGCGTTTCGTCCTTGATGGACTTTTTCAAGAAACCCATGCACTGTCCTCTTTTATGAAACCGTTTGTTCTTCTACTGAAGCACAACTTTCTTCCTCTAATGAAGAGGTGTGTTGTTACACAATCTTGACTGTTGGTATGGCGAAAAAAAAGGAGAAAAGAGCCCCCCTAGTCTTGGTGATTCACCAGCCGTGTCCTCTCTACTGCATCTTCGGTATCCGCCCCTCTGACCTCCGCTTCTCCCTGGGAAAAGCGGAGGTCAGAGGGGCGGACACCGAAGAACAAACAGGACAGTGCATGGGTTTCTTGAAAAAGTCCATCAAGGACGAAACGCGTCAAAACCAAACACCCAAGCATATGCACAAAAAACTTGACCTACCAGCAATGGTTGCTTTCTTTTTAACAAAAGGGATCTGACAGGAGGAAACTGGGACTACTGCTTGCAGGAGGCCCTCTTCTCCCCCTGCATATATGTCTCTTTAAGATGCCTGTGGTTTTTATTGTATTTTACAAATGCATATAATTTTTGTGATAATTGTGAATAAACTGTACCCTTCTGGGTGAAATAATTACAAAGTTTGTGGCTAAAAAAAATTTGTTTGGCATAAGTGAGAACCTCAAAAACTACCTTTTACCTTCTCATATATCGCCAGTATATGAAATAATCATTCTCTTCTTAACAGTAAGACAGCATTATAGAGCAATGGTTCTAAGGCTTTTTAGGTCCCCACACAAGGAAATGAGCGAATTGTCACTTCCTGTATTTGGAATGTAGAAGTGCCATTGCGGAGTGTCTCTTTCAAAACACGGAAACCAAGGTAAAATGGCCTTTCAACCCCCAGGGGGGTCGCAACCAAGAGGTTGAAAACCACTGGTATGGAGCTGATTAAATTACCTGATGTCTGTCTTTAGATTCTGTTGGCTCAAAAAAGCTGTATGCGTTGTTTGTGTATTTGATATATGGGGGCTCTTACAGTTTTGTCCAAAATAATAGTCTGACATTAGATGGCTAAAATGATTTACTAGTAAACTCAAACACAGAGTGGGCCAAAATTAACATTCGAACACTGAATCTAGAACAAAAAAAGAGTACTATTTGAAATAAAATAAAAGACTTTGTTGCTAATTTTTTTGAAGTAAAATTTAAAAAACAAACATAATTACATCATGGGCCAGATTTTCCCCCTGGGCCGAAGTCTTAGTAAACCATCCAACAAACAGTCCACCAAACAGCCATAACTTGCATGATGCTGATTCTTTTTCAAAAACAGTGCTATTTTTCGAAACAGAACTGAAAGTGGATTGACAAATTATGCAGAGTACTGCATAATAACATAATAACACAATAACATAATAACAGTAGGCAGCCTCTAGTGATGGCCGAACTGTTCGGCCGCGAACATGGATGTTCACACTCCTTCTAGTAGGCTAGCAGTACGTGTGTTCGACCGCCCAGTCACCGGCGAGAAGGAGCTCACTATTCTTCCTTCGTGAGAATAGGGTCGATAACTGCCGATTACCGTGCGATCGTCGAACAATCAATTGCGCCATGTTGACAAAGAGAATCGCCAAACGTTCATTTGGCGAATCGATGCACACCACTTTGCTAAATCAATTCCTGTCTGATCATAACAGATCCCTGTTCGTTTGACATTTCTTCTAGCAGGATTGATCGAACAAGGTAGGCCACACACAGCAATCAATCATGTATGGGTACCATTAGTATGCACTCGTAGAATGTGACAGATACACATCCAACTGTATATATTCACTGCCAGTAAAATATCCCAATTGGATATACCTGTAATATAGACATTGGAATTACTCTCATAGAGGTCTTCATTAAAAGAATCAGTGTGGGAGAGCTGGTAGTGAAGAGGAATATCTTAAGATAGACTGGGCCTAACTTAGCGCAGGGGATTTGGTGGTCAAAAACTGGCTGGATGTGTCAACGAGCAGACAGGCACAAAACGTAGTACCGCAGGATTGACCTATATGTCCAGGCACATGCAGGATCATGTGTAGCCCACCTCTGTTAGGTTACACATGACAAACAAAATGGAGGCTAGACATGCCTCACTATCTGAGGTGTACATGTTAAGGGAAGCCTTCAAAATTCAAGGCCAGAAGTTCAATATGTCTAGAGACTTGAGATGAGGTTTCAGACCACATTTCTCACAAGGCCTCACAACCCATAACTCAACAACACTAAATTAAATAATTTACTCTGTATGTTGATTGTGGTGTTTTGGATCAGCATTCCACAGTAATCTCGAAGTCAATCAAACTGAAAATAGATTGAACTAAAGCTGAACAAAGCTTTAAAGCATGCCTCTCTAAAGCCCCCATATACCTTAAGATCACTCCATATAATTTCCTTTAGATCTACAAATTCGAAAAGTTGCTGCTTAAGTTTTTATAATAGCAATTTGCATATACTCCAGAATGTTATGAAGAGTGTTCAGATGAATTGCATAATCCTTCTTTGCCATGAAAATGAACAAAATCCCCAAAAAAACTTCAAGAAAAGAGGTTCAATTCTTGTAAAGATGGCTTCAGGGCATCCAAGAAAGTCCAGCAAGCGCCAGGATCATCTCCTAAAGAGGATTCAGCTGCGGGATCAGAGTGCCACCAGTGCAGAGGTTGCTCAGGAATGGCAGCAGGCACGTGTGAACACATCTGCACGCACAGTAAGGCAAAGACTTTTGGAAGATGGCCTGGTGTCAAGAAGGGCAGCAAAGAAGCCACTTCTCTCCCAAAAAATCAGGGACAGATTGATCATTTGCAGAAAGTGTGGTGAATGGACTGTTGAGGACTGGGGCAAAGTCATATTCTCCGATGAAGCCCCTTTCCCATTGTTTGGGACATCTGGAAAAGGGCTTGTCTGCAGAGGTAAAGCTGAACGCTACCATCAGTCCTGTGTCATGTCAACAGTAAAGCATCCTGAGACCATTCATGTGTGGGGTTGCTTCTCATACAAGGGAGTGGGCTCACTGACAATGTTGCCCAAAAACACAGCCATGAATAAAGAATGGTACCAAAACACCCTCCAACAGAAACTTCATCCAACAATCCAACAACAGTTTGGTGAAGAACAATGCATTTTCCAGCACGATGGAGCACCGTGCCATAAGGCAAAATTGAAAACTAAGTGGCTCAGGGACCAAAACTTTTAAATTTTGGGTCCATGGCCTGGAAACTCCCCAGATCTTAATCCCACTTGTGGTCATTCCTCTAGAGGCGGGTGGACAAACAAAAACCAACTCATTCTGACAAACTCAAAGAAGTGATTATGAAAGAATGGGTTGCTATCAGTCAGGATTTGGCCCAAAAGTTGATTGAGAGCATGCCCAGTTGAATTGCAGAGGTCCTGAAAAAGAAGGGCCAACACTGCAAATACTGACTCTTTGCTTAAATCTCATGTAATTGTCAATAAAAGCCTTTGAAACATATGAAGTGCTTATAATTATATTTCAGTACATCACAGAACAACTGCAACAAAGATCTAAAAGCAGAAATAAGAAGTATACACTTCAAGCGTTCCTACTTCCACACCGAGATGTGGGAATAGGTAAAAGGGATTTTTTAGGGCATCCAAATGGTAACTAAGTAAATAAGTAAATAAAGGTGCGAAAAGTCCATTTAATGAAGTCCACTTGACAACAAAGTAATCCACCATGTGATGGATTACTTTGTTGTCAATTGGACTTCATTAAATAAATGTGTATACTTCTTATTTCTATGTTGGGATGACGGCACTAAATTGGGAATAAGTGAGATTAACCCCTCTACAATTAAAGATCTAAAAGCAGATTAGCAGCAAACGTTGTGAAAATTTTGGCCAGGATTGCAATTTCTGTACAACCAACTTTTCTTCTACCAAAACCATGTAATATGAGGACCTTTCTACACCTTCCAATCACTATGTATTCTATCAGGGAGGTCACTATACTACATAGTTGTTGGTAGATCTGATGGAAATTGTATGGAGGAATCTAAAGGTGTATGGGGGGGCTTTAAACCTTAGCTGACAGGTTCACTTTAAACACAATTTGATTGTCTTTCAAGAAACATACCTATGACTGGAGCAACACATATGGGAAGCCAGAAGGGCTTTAAGTAGATTCTGGGTTGTCATTTGAGACTTATTACTCTATACTCTGCTGGGCATCAGAGCAGAACCTGTCTTGGGATGGGAAAAGAATACAGATAATGTTATTGCAGGTCCTGAGCTTGTGTTCTAACTCTGTACAGTGTCTGGCAGGTAGCCAGGATGACACCCAATACCTTGATTCTTCTAATTAGAAGAGAATACCCCTTCCTTTTACTGGCATGTGTTGTGTTCTAAAGGCATTGCTGATTTAAAGTGTTTATTCATTATTCATATGGTTTGCTGCATTTAAATGAATAAAAACTGTATTTTTCAACATTTTTACCAAGGGTATCCAAGGCCTAACACAAATGAAAAATGACATCCAGTCTTGTTATGTGCAATACTTGTCTTATTCTTTGTTTTCTTCTAAAAGTCAACAAAAGTTTAAAAACACATTGGAAGAAGCTATGTTATTTAGTAGAAAATATCCTGTATGTTTTCTCTACACAAAAGTTTCTTCAAATAAGTTAAATGATAGGAGCATCTTTGCTTAAACACTAACCAGGTATCCTTAACCAAATGTGAGATTACACAATAATGTATGTCCCTATTCCTGTTCTATGTAAATGATGTATTCATGGAGACTTGTAAAATTACTGAAAGGTCCACTTTTACAAAAACTCAAAATACTTAGTTGGATCTGTTTTACATATGAAGTATCATTTGTTTAAGCTCTGAGGTGTTACAGTGAATTTACTTTTCCATGCAGAAGTACCCGCTGAACTAGACAGAAATATTCTCTAGAGTACACGTACCATTTGATGAGAGACTGCAGTCTAATCAAATTTTTCAAAGAAATGTCATGATTTGGATATTTTATTAAATAAACAGTTACACTACCTCTATTCACAAAATCCACATTTCTTGTTCAAATGGGCACAAGAATTGTTAAGAATTAATATAAAATTGCATAGTCAATGTAATATGGAAACTGTCAATTGAGGTGTAGAGTTTGTATTGTATTGTATTTCATTTTTGTATTGTATTTTATTTAGTTATGACAGATACTTTACTATCCTCACGCAGTACTTCAATCCCCATCCTCTGGTTTATTTAAGAAAATATCTGATTATTCAATGTAGTATGCTAAATTATGCATACTTGAGTCTTATTTAACCTCCAGAACATGAACTGTTTAGTGCGTTCTAATCGCAAATGTTTATTGGGAATATCGGCACATTGACAAGTCACGAAAATCTCGAATATAGTGCTATATCTAATCACGAATATTCCAGATTTATTACATCAGTACCCAGAACTATTGTGCATTGTGCAATATGCACATGTTCAAGTGCCTATTTGTTCAATGAAGGTAATAATGACTGGAGATCACAAATTCTCAAATTTATGGCGAATATTGGGGGGGGGGGGGGAATTGCGATATAAGAATACAAATATTGCCTATGCGGCTCATCACTATTGTCAAAGTAAAAAAAATGCCTTATAAAGGAAAGCAGTTATTTTTTTACACAAATATCAATAATTTTTGGTAAATATTCATATTTAAATATATTTTAGACAGAGGATGTTGTACAACCATCTACACATGTTTGTAAAAATTATCTGTTTGACCATGGGCTATGGTGTATTCACCCATGATCGTTAATGCGAATGTGACAATGTCCTCTGACATGTTTGAAATATGTTGACTCATATACATACTTTTTTGTAGGTCACCAGACCTTGTGGTACTACTGATTCCTGGAACATCTGGTTGCTTCTCCCCCCCCC
>CM070038.1:52037975-52050910 GCA_036250615.1 Ptychadena robeensis
CATCCAGTCTGCCCTATCTCCAGCTAACGGGCTTAGCCTGCCTTGTTCCCCTAGCCCAGGTGTAACAATACTATAATAACATAACTAAGCATGTTTATAAGATTTGCTAACTCTTAGTGTGCCAGCTCCTTCTAACTAGACATAGTTGAATTTTTTTTCCGAAATTTGACGATTTCAAATGAATTGCAAAGCCCCTGAACATGGTATCATCACCTTACTGGAGATGTAGAGAAGGGTTGGGGTATAATACAAAAAACACAAATAGTTTTTGCATAAATTAAGTGCAAAGTCAAGCGAAAATTTCGAAAGGAAAAATTTTGACTTTGAAAAAGTAAAAGTATACTCCTGCAATTTTGGTAATGATACCATATTCAGATGCTTTGTAATCGGCTCACAAAATCAGCTAGTCGAAAAATTCAACCATCTCTTCTTCTAACCCAGTCATGTAGTCCCTCTGCCTAGGTCTCTGTCTTTTGACTCTGGGCCAGTCTCTCTGGAGACATGACTTTCTCTACTTCTGTTGAGTGAGATTATGGAGCTCTTGTCCTGGTCCTATGCTTGTAATTGGACTGTGATAGGAGATGTTGTAGATTGTTGACCTTATCATTGAATCACTTAGCTCTATGCTCCTATCAGTTCAGCTCAAAAATTCAGTAAAATGATTTACTCAAGTGTTAACCAAGGAGGCTTACTAGTGATGCTTCTGTCAGGTCTCCTGTGCTTATGAGGTCCTCTGTCTGCTGCAAAATCTTGCATAGTTGTTCTATGCATTGATTTTGATCTGAATTACTTACCACCTTGTGTTGTCAATAGCTCTTTTATTTTGAATGCAGTAGGATAAGTCTTTCACAACACTCAAGAACACACAAGAACTAAATATTTGTGTAGGTCCCAGGTGCCCAACCTGCGGCCCGGGGGGTTCTCCACTTGCGGCCTCCAAATCCTAACTGTTAATGCATAGGGCAAAGGAACCAACTTCCTATAGATATGTGCCACATAGATATCATCAAAGGCTTTGATGAGATCTATGAAGCACATAGCCTTTGATGATATAGATCACACACAATGTGCTTTACCTTACTACAGTGTTCCCTAATACTTGAAGTATAATTTAAAACAAGTTTTGGTATTTAAACAATTAAAAAAAAATTCTTCTAGCTACTCCTGCTGTCATTTTTTTTAAATTAAAAATGCGTATACAAGTCAGTATAGATTGAAAGAGTTATGTCACTTTATGACCCTTTAGTGATGCTGAGAGCCACCCTTGTGGCCCTCCACTGGTGTAGATCCTCACAGGAACAGGGCTTCCTATTCCAGTTTAATTTATCTTAGCCAGTGCCTTGCATGGCAATGACATGCTACTTTGTCATGGATCTTGAGCTTCTTATCCAGTTTCCATGCCTCCTACAAGCTTGTTCATTAGACCAATGGCCAATTGAAGGAATGTGTGCAAATGGCGGGTTAAATGGGTTGCATCTAATTCTCAGGTAACAACCCAACTTAGCCTGAAATGTGATATTTCTGGCTAAATCTCCCCTAACAAAATTTGCAATAAAGTAAAGCTATATTCCTTCACTAGCATTAACACCTTTTGCATATGTTACTTGCCGTATGATAAGTACATACAGTAGTACATTAGGGTCATGTATTTGGCCCTTTTTCCCCATCATAGTGCAAATAAGTTAGCACCTATGTGCAGTGAGGAAAAAATAAGTTTGTTTTTCCCAATAGGAGTTTTATTAACTTTTTATAACAAAACATTCACAATACAAAAAAAGGAAAAAACACAAATTGGGGGAAATACATAAATTAAGTTACAGTTACACAAAACATCAGTTGAAGCCATACCAGGAAGTTAAGGGGAAGACACATTTCTCAATCGTATAAAAGCAGTAATCAAATAGGCTATATAAATATAGTACCCTGAGATTCAAATAATGAGGTTAAAACCTCATACATTAAATAAGGACGTCACACGGTAGTCCATGCTTGAACATCAGTGGTGCATCAACATATTGCATATGGAAGGAACAGAGAGTCAGTTGGCTACGTTTTGGACCATTTGGTCAAAGGAAGAGGGGAACACAAATAGGTCCCATCTTCTCCACAATTTGTTATATTGTTGAAGCCTGTCCTGTTTAGAATGCACCAACTGCTCCATTTCACAAACATGCTTAACCTGGTGAATCCATTCCCAGATGGAGGGAGTGGCGGATTCTTTCCAGTGACGGGGGATTACCAACTGAGCTGCATTAATCAGATGTTGTCTTGTGCTGTCTAGAACTAAAGGCCCCCATACATGTACAGATTTTTCATCCAATCAACTTGATTCAATCAATTTTTTTGGTTGATTGATTGAAAATCTATGGCAGCATACATGGTTAGATCAACCTAAACCAATTAAAATTGGGAAAAAAATTTTATTGAAAAAGGATTGGACATGCTGGTAAATTTTAATTGGTTGTATTGAAATTCATTACACTTTCAGTTTATCTACAAAAAAGTTTATCAAATATCTGTTACTACAGTTGGCAAACATACAATCAATCACCAATTTCCCTGACCCACCAAAATTTATCTTTTTAAGTTGATTGAACAGAAAATCTAGGCGTGCATGGGGGGCTTAAGGCAAATAGTAGTACATGCCTGCCAAAGGAAAAAAAAAGTAATTAATCTCCTACTGATTTTGAATGTTTGCCAGTTTTTAATTGTTATTGGAGGTTTATTTCTAACGGTGAGAAACAGATTAACAACAAACAACCCCCCAGTGCACAAAAATTTACAATTGATCTTCATTGCAATGAGGGAAATAAGTATTTGATTCCCTATCAGATTCCCTAAACATATGTGTGAGCAACACCTTATTGCAATATCTTGTTGACCTAATCAGCATTGTAGCCCTCATTTCCTGTCCTCGCCTTCACGAACAATGGGGGGATGAGTTATCTTTGAAGCTGTAATACAAATTTTGTCTTTTTTTTGTTTGATTTGACATCACTAAGGACAGTAGGGGTGTAAATTCCACATTGAAAAAAGAACATGCAGGTAAAAAAAAATTAAAATGAAAAATCATTCCCCTGTAATACTATCCTTTATGGTCATTGTGGTTAACAAAAACATAAAAGGTCTTTCAGGCATTAAATCAACTTTTTAAACCTTTCAATCACGATGTATTCTATCAGGGAGGACCCAGCACTACAAAGTTATTGGTCGATCTAAAGGAAATTGTATGGGGTGATCTAAAGATGTATGGGGGGCTTAAAGGCTGAGATACATGGCTCGATTTTTGAGCCGACGTCATCACGCTACTGCCCGGCTTCCCCAATATTGGGAGCCAGCTGTTAGCCGGTCTATACTTTGAATGGGGAACCGTGGTTCCCTATTCAAAGTATAGGCAATCAAACAAGGTTTACCAACATGTTGGTAACCTGTTCGGCAGAGAAAGATCTATTGATCTCGCTCGGAAAACAGCATATACGGGTCGATTTTTTCCCAGATTCCTGCACAGCACAGTGCTGTGAGCACGCACGGCGCTTGGCTGTGCTGAAATCTGGGAAAAATCGACCCGTGTATTCCTTCTTTAACACCTTCACCTTCTGATATAGACCTATAGTTCTATACTGTGTAAAGCCTATTCTCCCTGCTGATGTTCTTTCTAGCTGTAAATCAGCGGAGGAGCTGTTAAACTTCTGCAAAGAGACTACTGCTTCCTTAAGCCTGCCATAGACACCTCGATCTATGGCAGACCTTTAGCAGACTGATTACAGCGTGGTGACGTCACCACGCTGTGAGCAGTCTGCTAAATGTTGGACAGGAATCCCGTGTGCTCCACTAACACACGGGATTCCTGTCAGACTGAAGCCATTTAACTCTGAGGGGGAGGAGACTACCCCTCTGAGTTAACAAGCTGCAGCGCAGTCGGGCAGAAAAATAACCGGCATGTCGGATCCTTGTGCGATCCGACCTGCCGGCTTTTTTTCTACAAAAGTCAAGGTGGGCTCCCACATAGTTGTGGCAGACCAACCTTGATGTGCTCGGCGGGAGCAAGCACGCAGGTTGGTCTGCTACAACTATGGCCGGGAGTCTGCCCGTCTATGGGGGGGGCTTAACAGAGAGTCCAAGGGTTTATTTTCTAAAGAAATTTAATAGTACTTTGGACCTATTCATAACTGTCCTATTTAAAATAAAATTGTTAACCGCTTTCCTAGAAGTTTCCCTTAAGTTGTGTATAATGTGATTCAAGTATCAATCCTAAATATGGACAGATGTAGACAGACTCCAACATATAATGGAGTAGACTATTGGAAGGATGTAATTGTGTGTTTTGACTGAGATACTACACACGATGTTCTGTTAACACTTACTTATTTATGAAGATGGCCAGATTGTTGGCGATCAAAAGTTAATTAGGACACGCCATCTGCTTGGTGGGTTGTAGGTAATTTGAGTTGCCTACTGAAGACTGATCAAATAACTGTACTTGTTTCCTGGGTATTAGTTTTGTGTTGGTCTTTTACGTTTGAAAAAATAGTTTTGTGAATTTTCAGTGCAGCTACTACATCTCACACAAATTCATATGACAGGTCTATTGGGTGAAATCCTGAAAACTGACCGGTGGATGACTTATGTTGCGTCCACGGGTCTGCAGTTAACAATCGTCTGTGTAAACAAGCCCTAAAGCAACTTTGGGGGAGGAAACATTTTAAGGGCTACAGTGTGTTTTTTCTCTAATAGACAATAAAACCTTAGAGAAAACAATTCTAAACAACTTCTTAATTCAACTAAATTAATTGTGTGTAGAGGTAATTGTGTATATTTTCTTTTCATTTACTATTACATTATTTTACACAATTTACTTGGCAGTATGTTGTCCTTTATTCAGCTAGGAAGAAAACTGTTGCTACAGTGGTAAATGTGTGGAGTATAGTGTGAGAGATAATTATTTTAGTGGTAACCTTATTTCTATTGTGCTGTACAGTTTAATTGAATTAATTCTGGTATCCTGGATTTGTACTTACAGAAACATTTACATAAATTTGTATGCAGCTCTAATTCAGACTACCGTATATACTTATATAAAAGCTAAATTTTTCACCACCCAAAATCTGTTAAAAATAATAAAATTCGGCTTATACTCAAGTCATGAGATAATAACCGCAGCATTTAGCGGATGAACTTGATTTTTTTGCCTTAAGGCCCCTCTTGACCCTGTCTAAGACAAGCTAGGCGTGACATCAGAAGGCTGCCACCTTGGGGTAATGTCCCTTCCTTCTAACTTTCGCACACAAACCTTCTTTATATATCTAGCAATTGTAGGGGTGATACAATGTTCAGTTGCTTTATAATTAATTTGCAAGTCAGAAGTGAAGATTTTCAATATTAAATTCCACAACCTCTAGAAAAAATTTGTCAACATGTTGATGACTCTTGTTTTCATTTCAACAGTCTGTGTCCAGCTCCACTTTCAGTGAGTATTTTCAGCCCCAGCTGGACTCGGCTTACAGAGAAAGAGAGAGCAGAGCACTGGGTTACCATCCCGATGCCAATGATGGTGTGCCCCCCCCCTTGCGATCTATAGCCCCCCAGCTTTAGCTTAACACATTACACATGGATTTTTTCCCCAATTGAAAACCATTATATAGTGCCCCCAGTGGCCACTTGCGATATTGCTTTGTATTAACTCCCGGAAGCCTGGCATATATCCAACAGCAGATAAGTACACTCAAAAAAATAAAGGGTACACAAAAAAGACATGCTAGACTTGAATGAATGAAATATTCGTATTAAATACTTTGTTCTTTACATAGTTGAATGTTCTGACAACAAAATCACCCTAATATTATCAAAGGAAATCAATTTGATCAACCCATGGAGGTCTGGATTTGAAGTCAGACTTAAAATTAAAGTAGAAAATCTGATTCAACTTTGATGTAATGTCCCTAAAACAAGGCAAAATGAGGCTCAGTAGTGTGTGTGGCCTCCATGTGCCTGTATGACCTCCCTACCATGCCTGGGCATGCTCCTTATGAGGTGGCAGATGGTCTCCGGAGGCATTTCCTCTACACCTAAAACAAAGAAGGTTTGATGTGTCTGTCAGCATAGTGTCCAGAGCATAAAGGTGCTACCAGGAGACAGGCCAGTACATCAGGAGACGTGGAGGAGGTCATAGGAGAACAACAGGCCAGCATCAGAATCGCTATGTCCACTTTTGTGCAAGAAGGAACAGCAAGAGGCAGAGCCATGCATAATAACCTTCAGTGGGCCACAAATGTGCAAGTGTCTGCTCAAACAGTCAGAAACAGACTACCTGAGGGTGGTATGAGGGCCCGACGTCCACAGGTGGGGGCAGTGCTTACAGCTCTACACTGTGCAGGACATTGGGCATTTGCCAGAGAACACCAAGATTGGCAAATTCACCACTGGTGCACTGTGCTCTTCACAGATAAAGGAAGGTTCACATTGAGTACATGTGACAGCCATGAGTCTGCAGTGGATCGGTAAAGAAGTTGGGAGATTTTTTAGTCCAGGTGTGGGAGGAGATCCCTCAGGAGACCATCTGCCACCTCATCAGAAGCATGACTTTGTCATTGTTGGGAGGTCATACAGGCACGTGGAGGCCACACACACTACTGAGCCTCATTGTGTCTTGTTTTTTTTCCACTTTAATTTTGAGTGTGACTCAAAAGACCCAGACCTCCATGGGTTGATAAATTTGATTATTTTTGTGTGATTTTGTTGTCAGCACATTCCACTATGTAAAGAAGAAAGTATTTAATAAGAATATTTCATTCATTCAGATCCTTTTTTTTTGAGCAATTTATAATGTGTTAGGATGGTGTAACCTTCATACCAGCTCAGAGGTCGGTAAGTCTAACTTTTTTTTTTATATATTTTTTCGATTTTGAATGTATATCTGCAGTTAAGCTCATTAATCTATGTGAAAGGACAATTTTTCTCTTTTTCTTCCCTATCTTTCTTTACCAAAATTTTCTAACTCCCGCCCGACCACCTGTCCCATTTTTTTCATATATCCTTTTCTCTATCCTCACTCCTTCTGCTTTCTCTCCCTTGATTCTCCCTCCCCTGCACGTGTCTCTATATTGAGATCGGCTAAACTATGCAGTGCAGTATTTTACTTGTTCACAAACCTCAGCATGCAGCAATTGAAATGTCACTTGTGATAAATGCAATGAAATGTACACAGAGAGCATGGAGAAATGGGGCAGAGCTTATAATGTAATTGGAATGGCTGCACTCTATCTTTTAAATTGGATAACCATTACGCTCGTCCTTTGTTTCAACATTCACATACTCAGGAATTCTAAGAGATCGCATATGAAAATGAAACAAAAAATAAGATGGAATAGAGGACTATGGTATATGATTACAAGCTGTAGCAACAATTGTTTAGACTTCAGAGTGGACCTGTCTTGAAATACATTCCCCTGTATAATTATCACATTCACCACTTATTTAGGGGGTTGATTGCCCTGTTCTTTATGCATAAACTGTATTGGCAAAATCTGCTGCATTAAACTGCATGTGATTTATATAGGCAGTCTAGTGTGCTTTAAAAAAATGGGATCAAGTACTCAATGTGAGGCCTGGGCCCGATGCCAATGCAGCCTAGCCATCAATCCCACAATCTCCACTTCACTCACCTATAGACAAATCTCTTCTCAGCCACAGGTCCTACCCATATGCTAAAATGATAATGTCTAGAAATGGTTGAAGGACCATAAGCCCACAAACAAACAAGGCTGGGTGGTTACTAATGGTAACTAGCACTTCACAAAAACAGTACCGCATAAAATTAGACAAAATCGTAGTTAGGACAGAGCCATACCAAAAGAGTAGTCCTAACAAGGTATCCAGAGGGGTCAGTAAAAAAGCATAGTCAGGTTCAAGCAAGGTCAGGGCAAACAGCAGACAATGAATGGTCAGGAACAAAGCAGACGTCAGAGTCTAAGCGAGGTATGCAGTGGGTCAGGCAAAAAGTATAGTCAGTTACCAACTCCTTACTTTAAACATTCTTGTATTACAAAATAAATTGGGGCTGAAGTAACATGCACATAACTTAAGCAATGGTCAATGGATATTTCTCCTTAACCACCTGAGCGTTCTGCCCGCTTTTTTGAAAAATGTGCTGGGGGCAATCAGAGCAGATAACTTTGTATTCCCCGCCATCTTGCCTCACCCTTCACATTGATGATACCTAGCTGTGAAGGGGAAAACTGATATTGTCTTGTTAACAGGGAGGTCTATGGCACCGCCCCTTCTCTTTTCATCGTCATCAGGGGACCTAGAAAGGATCGTCAAATCCATAGATTAATATGACATGGAAAATTACATTGGCAAACACTGTCCATTCAAAGTAACGAGGCAATGATGCACCTGTACACAAAGCCTGTGCACCCACCATGTGGTGCCAAACAAATGTGTAAATCAATGGGCGAGTCCCATTGACATGCACATGCACCTTTATTCTACTTTTTGATAGAAATGCTATGACATATGATTTCAAATTCCGTTTTAATGTGCAAAAAAATTATAAAAAGTTGAGGCATGTGGAAGCACAAGAAACACATTTAGACAGAGGACTAAATCATTTACGGGTCACAGAATTTTGTGGACAAAGTCTGCTGACACTGGGAACACAGATGTACGTCAACATGTGGTGAGCCAGTTCTGCAAATTATTTCGCAAGTTACAGAATTAAAGATGTGAAAGTAAGTAGTGATGGTTAAAGGTATTTCCCTGACCTAATGTAACCTTTTACATATTCATACTGATCTATATCTTGGAGGGCAGCAGCTCCTTCAGTTGTATTCTTCCAGTGTTTTCAGACAGCTCCCTTGGTAGATCAACAAAGTTTAAGTTCAACTATGCTGTAAATTAAAGCCGTACAGACAAGTGGAGAACAAACACCTCAAATTGCATAGACAATCTTTCTTCACTTCATGAGGTTTGATTTTTTTGGAGTGGAATTGAGGATCTTTGAATTTATGCTAACATGAATGTGTGCTCCTGACAGTTGCCACTCTTTCAGTGATCTGGTATGTGTGCTTCTGATGCTGAGACCTAATCTCTGCATTGTATTTGGGTAGAGTGCGACATAATACCAGAAGAGATTTTGTAATGAGGCATGAACTGGTTAAAGGAAAGAGTGCCCAGAGCTATCTGGAGGTAGGCGGGAGGGCACCCTGACACAGGGGATGGCCATAGGAGGGGTTATCAGGCAGGGGAAGGAGGTTCCTTTTTGCCCAGGAATAGCACCCACCTTCCCTAATTTAAGGCAGTTGTTTATTTATTTATGTGTTGATTTTCTTGTCAATTTCCTTTGTTGTCACAGCATGGCGGAAGGTCGGCAGTGCCGTTGCTACAAAGAAACGGTCACAATTTACTGGTGCTGAGTCATGGTTTTTTGTGCTGGTATTCAAGGGCTGGTGACATGTACAGTGGTTTGAAGGAGAGTGGAGAATTGGCGGCACTGTCGGGGGTTCAACCCCACCCCCAATTTACTCTGTTGAAAAGTTAAATGTGATATTTATTGTCATCCCGTTTACTAGTAGACTGTGGCCAAATTGTATTTTGCACTTAATAATAAATTAAATAAATTTTTCCAAAGAACACGTTTACTTTGGGCCTTCTTTTAAGGTTAAGAAGGGTAACTGGGGTTGTGGGAACGGGTCAGGAGGAGCATCATCGATATTAACCTCCCTAGCACACTGCCTGTACCGCACCATTTTTAACAGTGTGGTACAGGCAATGGCAGCAGTGTACGAGGTACACTGCCTGCCATTTCCTCCCTCCCCCCTCCCCTCTCCACACAGCCAGTGTCATTCATGACACCAGCTGGGAGGGCTGGAAAGCAGAGGCCCCTCCATTAACATGGAGGTCTATGGCACTGCTCACCCTTGCCCCCTTCCGCGTCACGCGAGTGAAGCCGCAGAACCCCGGCATCGCCGTAGCTTTCCGGGGATATGCGGCTTTCATGGGACCCCAGCTCATCCAGAGTTTGTTCTTCACACAAACATTGGACGAGATGGGCTCGTCGTGAACACTAAGAAGGTTAAAAAAGTAGTATGTTTTCAGGAAAGCAAGCACAAGGATTGTTGAAAAAACAAGCAGGACGAAACACCGTGGAAAGTTTAGTATTAGTGGCTTTTTTTTTAGGGTTGTTATTGAAGAAAAATAATGTTTACTTAGATATGAGGATGTCCATGACCCACTGGACAGTGGTTGGACAACCTTATTCTGTGGTTACTTTACAGGGGGAGAATGTGTACTGTACAAACTCATTAGGGTAATAGTTGCCCTTGTAGCCATTATGAAAATATATGCATGCTGAGAGATAACCCTGAAAAAATGGCTCCCCATTCAGCAGCAGTGGCCACTTGTCTTGAAGAAGTGGCCAGTAGTCACCATGTAATGCATTAAAGAGTGCAATATTTTATTCTACTGTCTTACTTTATGGAAAAGCTAATACTTAATATTGCAATCACCAATCTTTGGTGCTTCAACAACATTTTTTCGGTTATCCCCTCACATGACCATAATTATAATAGCTGTTACTTGTCACTGAAAGGTAGACCTCCCTGTTGTTTCATTCATATATACCCAACAAGGGTCCTCATTTATGCTGAGGTAAAAATCTTCTTTAAAACAAGGTGCATTTAGTGGTGGAGCTAACTTTCTATACCAAACCCTTGACTGGCAAATACAGCATTTGCCAGGATGCCAGTCCTACTCGGGGCATGCAGAGCCTTAAAGCTCATGAATTCTAGTCTTGATGTTTGCTATGTGCGAATATGCTCAGGAACGCTCCATTTTCTTTGTCTTAATCTTTTGCTGGGCTTTTTCCCAGTTCACTGGCAAGTTGGCATGGAAACCATTGAGTTAGAACAGCCATCCTAGCAACCGTTGTTAAGAATGAGGTGTCCCAAATTCTAGATAAGGGGCAGCTTTTACCCTTCACTAATGCTGCACCTTCTCTTGTTTGAACATTAGCTTTTAACATTTAAACTACATTTTGTAGACTGGCTGGGATTAAAGATTATTATTTGGAATGTGACAAGAATATGCAGCATTGTGTTCTTCTGTTTTTGTGTGTGTATGTAGCAGAGAACACGGTGTGAAAAATGGTCTGCCTTCTGACAAATTAATTATTTAAAAGCTTAATATATATTTCAAAAACTCTAGTAACCTAATAAAATATATCATACCACATTTGCTCTTGGACACGGTATACTAAGGTATATATATAGTCTCTTGCTGTGTAATTATGAAAAGTGTGCCTTCCTGCACAGCTTTCATTTAAATAGAATTGGAAATGGTAATAGAACAGGTTTTTATTGTGAGCATTTGTGTTTAGCAGATTTACCCCAGTACCCCAGTCAGTGGTCTCCAGAAGAGAGATCAAAATCTGTTCTCAGCTCTGTTAACAATAAAATCCTTTCTTGTTCTCCACTGTTCTTGTTTCTATGCAATCCATATTTCTATTCAGAAGTTAAAATGTAATTCGGAAAAATAACATTGTTATTTAGCACATTTTTGGTTTCATAAGATACATTTTTCCATTTTATGGAGCAAAGGTCTTGAACCATACCAGCTGAAGATGTGTTAACCCAGCCATACACACATGATTTTGGGGCGTGCGCAGATCGCCCCCAAAATCGCAATCGGCCAGAGAACAGACATGTCTGTTTTTTGTTGGCTGGAACACAAAGTGGGCGCTCCAATTCTATGAAGCTCCGGCTGCAGCATGATGACGTCATCATGCTGCAATTGCCCATTCGAGGATCGCCTAGGGATCCCTCATAAAAATTGGTGCATGAACTGACATACTGATTGTTCTAATCTGCACATTTTCAGTCTAGGGAGATACAAAAAAAATGTATAGTCTGGTTTACTTGTAATTGACATGGGAGTCAAAAGTGTAATCTCCGGTAGTTGAGATGCTTCAATTGTTTAAAGAGGAACTTCAGTGTCTTGTATGGGATGGATGTCTTTTTGTCCAATGTATCCAGGGGAGGGCACATAGAGTAATTAAAGTCCTCCCTACACCACCATACCCTCTGCACAGTCCAGCAATTTATTAATTACAGATAGTGATGGCGCGAACATGGAATTTGCTGTTCGCGAATGACGAACGCGAACCTCCGCAAATGTCCGCAAACCCCATAGACTTCAATGGGCAGGCGAACATAAAACAAAGGGACCCTTTTCTGGCCACAATATTGTTTGGAAATTATTTCAAGGGACTAACACCTGGACACTTATGACAGAGGAGGGATCCATGCAAAAATACTCCCAAGAAAACATTTTTCACGCAATAAATCCGCACAAAGCTATTCTACAATTATAGTCAATGGGATATTGAACATAGAGGGGAGCTGGAGAAAGCACAACTGGTTGGTAAATTCCTGTGTGAATTCCACCTGAAACAACCGTGAAGATCTGCTTTCCACGTGCCTAACCTTAAAAGGGAGAAAATTAATTTAATTTTAAAGGAGGGCACTGTGGAGAGGACAGTGTGGAGGACACTGGTGGAGAGGTCCGATGGCGGACAACATTGGGTGATGGTACAGATGGGAGGAACATGGTGGAGATGGACATGTAGGGACACTGGGGGAGTGGTCATATGGCGGACACTGGTAGATGGACAGTGTAGGAGGAACACTGGGGAGATGTCAGTAATGGCGGACAACTGTGGTGATGGTCAATTGGAGACACGGGGGAGATGGTAAGTATGGAGACACTGGTGGAGATGGACAGGTGAAGTACACTGGGGCTGAGGTCGTGTGGAGACACAGGGGGAGATGGACAGTGAGGAGCACTGGTGGAGATGACAGTGTGGAAGCACTGGTGGTGATGGTCTGTTTGGGGACACTAGGTTGAGATGATTCCTCCTGGGATGATGGATGGGATATTCA
>CM070038.1:52050935-52075476 GCA_036250615.1 Ptychadena robeensis
GTTCGCGAACATGGGCGGACGCGAACATGCGATGTTTGCCGCGGATAGTTCTCCGGCGAATAGTTCGCGCCATCACTAATTACAGATGTTAGGAAGGAGGCATGTCTGTTGGGAAGGAATACATTGGCGAGGTTAACATTTGCCTGCTAAAGGGTTCCCTTTAAGATTAGGAACCTCTAATTCCATAAAGGTGGTGTCTATGAATCAGGATTGATACACCTTTGGCTTTACTCACAGTGAGCATGGTATACACAGTTACGTAAATTAGGGAGTTCCTTCTTTAAATAAGTTTCCTGAAAAAAACTAGAGGCCCCTAGTTTTTTCAGGTCATGTAAGACTATAGATCTTTTCTCTATGGAATGTAAACCTTGTAAAAGGTATGTTCAAATTCACACCGCCATTAGATTTAACAGTATATAATGTCACCAAATTGGTTGACTATAGTGACAAATGTGAGGTCAGTGGCATGCTTGTTACAAAAATAGTGGCTCAAAAGGATATGGAACATATTTTGGACATTGCTGACTAAATTCAGCACATTAACTTCTATATGAATATGTATTGTGACAGACTGGTGATCTGTCATGTGGAAGTGGTCCATGTGCGACAGTAAAGGGGTCTGCTGGTGTGTATCCACCAATATACACCTGCTGGACCCTAATGAGATGGCCGGGTGTGTCTCAACAAAAGGAGCTGGGACCACTCAGTCAGGGCTCCTGAGAGAGGTTGGAGACAGTGCTGCTGGGTGCAGCAAACACAGGGCACACAAGGAGCCATGCTGATGGCTGCTAGGAGGCAGGCCGTTAAGGATTCCTAAAGGAAGCAACTGTTGTTTGATCATTTTCGAATAACGTTGTTGATGCTGCGAGAGCACCGTTTGAGCTAAATCCCCACAATTGGTGTTCGAATGCAGGCAATGGAATCCCATCTGCAGACACAACTGAAAAGTAACCAATTGTGGTCAATCAGCTCAAACGGTGCTCTCACAGCATCTATCCACACGTTTTTATCCTCTTAAGGGCTCCTGCCCATGTTTATTTGAGCACAGCAGCCAAATAATGGTGGTTTACCTAGCAAGGGGTTACATTCAGCGGGGTTAAAGATATCCAAATAAACAAAGTACTCAGAAAGCCAAGGCATCCGGCTTGGCACAGAGTCAAACACGAGTTCCTCCTTTGGAACCCTTAAGCAGCCATACACGCGAAACGGATCCGGCATGATCGATTCCCATCCAGCCGGCTCGATTCCGGCGATTCCGCCGGGGATCCCAGGGGGTGTGAGTCGATTGGCCAGAATAAGGATCCGATCGCTGCATACCACCTTCCTGCCGGATCCGTGTCCGGATGATCACCTCCCGGAATGGCAACTAACCACTGATCTGGGGAACAGAATCAGGACCGAAGACCAACAAATGGTGGATCTCTGGCGGGAGTACCGATTCTGAAAGCCCCACGATCAGTCGGGACCCGGATCGGACGGCACCAAGGGGGGCGGCACGGGATTCCGCCGATCGTTCGCGCTGCACGCGCACGGGAAAGCCGATCTGGGCGGAATCCGGGGTGGCGAATCCGACACGTGTATGGCCGCCGTTACGGCTGCCTCTAGCAGCCATAACATGGGGGGGAAGAGATTGGGTATTGCTGGTACCAGCAGCAATGGTCTCTAAACCTCTCTCAGAGCCAGGACTTAGGGGGTCCCAGCTCCTTTTGTGGAGACACCCCGGCCATCTCATTAGGGTCCAGCATGTGTATCTTGGGGATACACACCAGCAGACCCCTGCACTGCACAGATGGACCACTTCCACACGGACAGGACCACTGTCTGTCCATAATTGAATACAGTACAGTCTGGGGCGCTAAATTAAAATCACAAATAGTTTACTTAGTTTGGGTTCTATACATTTAAAGTTAGATTATTCTGCAATAGCAATCCCTATCAGTGTAGGTTTGTGGGTGGGTGTGTCAGTCTTGCCTTATACAAAGTAGGGCGATTATTCAGGCCTTATGCAGAGAGATGGGAGGCAGAGTGACCGATATAGTGAGGGCCAATATGAGGATGGATGAAAGGATAAGTTTGGATTGAGGGGATCTCAGGGGATTTGCGAGGTTCTAGTTCTGCTCAGAGATGAAGGATGAAAGGGGGGAGATGGAGACATCATGATTAATTGATTCAATATATGACATGTGTAATTGCTTCTCTTTTTTCTTTAATCTTGGATGGGTTATTCGTCACGCGCTTCATGGTTCCCTGTCAGACTACGGACGGCTTGAATTCAGGATATTAAATATCCGAGAGGGAAGTGTTGCGCTTGAGATTCATAGGGGTGTGCCGAAATTTATAGCTGTTTCTTGGGGGAAGGGTAAAGTCTCTGAGGGAGCCCTTGACAACTACAGGGAGTGCGAAGAATTATAGGGGCAAGTGGTATTGTTGAGAATAGAGTTTATTATTGAACAACAACCGATGGTCTCAATGGGAAACCAAAAACTCGATTACATATCAAAGGTGAAGAGTTTGGGAAGTAGTTTTTGAGATTTGTTTTAGTTTTAGCTATTTAGGGGGATATCTGTGTGTGCAGGTGACTATAATGGCATAAGTATGAGGACAAGACTTAACAAAACAACAGGAATTTATACCCATCAATTATTTATTTACCAGGAAACCAAATATAACATCTCAACATCACAAAAATAGCAATTTGAAATCAAAAAACAAACAAAAACAGAATCAGTATAGCCACTCTATGCAAGGACACCAAAAAGCATGCCAATCCATGGATATGTCAGTGTTGTGAGGTTCACCGATAACATTGCGTGCAGCAGCACCACAAGCCTCCAAGACAATGTTAAGAGAGGGTGTAGTTTTCCCTCCTTGATAACACACATGATGAGGCGACCACAGTATCAATGGGGTTCGAAGATCAGTGAACAAGGAGGGGGCCTATGTCAGTTAGTTTTTTCTTTATACCCTTTCTGCGCACGCGTGGGGGAGTACTGGACCGTGTGATGGGCATGTCCTGCAGGAAAACTGTGTTTTCTTGAAGGATGCAGAGCTTCTTCGTACCCAGCTGGTCGTGAAGAAGGTGTTTCGCACAAAAACGATACGGGACGGAGTGAGGGAGCGGGGGAGTGAGCTCGACTCCATCCTCAGACCCGAAAAGGCCGCCACAGTCGATCTTTGATGAGACCAGCCCAAACCTCCACCTCCACTTTGTGCGTCCTGCGTCGGACTGGAGCTCTCTGCCTTTACCAATCCAGCCACGTGCCCACCTGGCCCATCAAGGACAGCACTCTTGATTCATCAGGTCAATAAAAACCTTAGAAAAATCTAGTCTTGAGAGATCGTGACGTGTCGCTTGTGTGAGTGTCCGTCTGTCAGCCTTTCTACCTGGCCATGTCTGTGGAGATTGCACACCTTGTGCTTGGGCACTCCAGGGGATTGCAGCCTGGAAAAAGAAATATGGCCAAAACTGGTGGCAAGTGGGCATCTTGGCAGCTGCGGGGACGGCGTTGACGGTTTTCTCGTTCCATGGGGCAGGATGTTGGCCTTGTTGTTACCACACGCTTCTGCGACGCCTGGTGACTATTTTGAATGAAACGCTTGATGTGTCGATGATCAGCTTCAGAGCTTTGCAATTTAAGAGTGATGGCATCCATCTGCAAAAGATATCTCACTATTTTGAGTTTCTAAGCCTTCAAGTCCTTCTTTGACCCATTTTGCCAAAGGGAAGGGAAGAGAAGATGCTCTGAAGATTATGCACACCTGAAGGGATAGGTGTGATGTCTTAGACCACAACAGCCTTCTCATGGACAGAGATGAACATCACCGTAATATGCTTTTAATTGTGGTAGTAGGTCTTCTAGAGCCTTAGCTTGGAGTAAGACAACATGCATAAAGAAGATGATGTGGTCAAAATACTCATTTGCCTACACTGCATGTGGTTTTTATAACGCCCTGCTGCGTGCATTTTTGAGGCGTTTTTAATTGATTTGTTCAAAAACACAAATGCAGATGTAATGTGAAAAACGCATTTGTTTTTGTATATATGCGGAAACGCAATGCATGCCTTTAAAAAACGCATATAGTGTGAAAGGGCCCTGAAGGATTTCCAGTCAGCACCAAACATAGGTTTTAACCTTTCTCTTTTCTATCCAAATCTAAGAAAAAAACCTTTGGCTTGACCTACACCCACTTTTTACCATGGCTACCAATCACTAATGATGGCCGAACATGTTTGCCTGACTCCGCCTCCGGCCAGACCTTTCCGCGCCTGGTCCGGCCGGAGTAAGAATTATTTTCATAGGAGACCGGGTATACGGGGCACAGGCTAGATGTGACTTTCGACCGACCACACTTCCGCTTTTGGAACAGGAACTATGCTTTCCATATACCGGAAGTGACATTGCAGTGCCATTTCTGGTATCGTTCCCATTAAAATTCCCTGCCAACAGGCGGGGAATTTGAAGTTCTCCTCGAACAGGCGGATGGTGGACTTTTTTAAAAGTGCAATCTGTCTGTTTGTGGATGGACATGGCCAATGTTCTGCCATCACTATCACTGTTTTCACTTTGTATATTACATTTGTAACTCATCGGAAACTATGCCATTAAATGACAAGTTGGTTGCATGTGCTATCCATGCCAAACTTTGTAATTAAAATGTAAAATAAAATAAGATAGTATGGTACTTAAACTGCCATTGGTGCGATTGCTCTTGAAAAGACTCTGTGACTGTGCCAAAATTCATGTGTTTGACTTAAACTGCTGAAGCCCTTTTTCTACAGCATTCTTCACAGCCAAACCATCAATGAAACTTTTCAAAATCTCTCAGCCTAGGTCCACTTTAACAGTATAAAGTTAATGCAGGCTGTGTACACTTATGCTCTGAAATGCAACACAGAGATATAAATTAGGCTTTTTTTTGTTAGACGTTTGTATATGAACTGGGATTTCTGTCTAAAGCCCCCCATAGACAGGCAGACTCCTCCATGCAACTTCTGTACAACCAACTTTTCTTCTACCAAAACCATGTAATAGGAGGACCTTTCTACACCTTCTAATCACTATGTATTCTATCAGGGAGGTCACTATACTACATAGTTGTTGGTAGGTCTCATGAAAGTTGTATGGAGGAGTCTGCCTGTCTATGGGGGGCTTAACTGGTAAGTTAATTGGGTTATACTACTAGGAACTACTCAGGCATGAATATAGACTTAGTAGTACAATTCTTTAGAAAATATTTAGGTAGAGATAAACTCCAGCAAAAAAATGGTGTTATTTAGGTTTTGCATAAAAAATTTAAGTGTTTATAGAAGATTGGGTCAACAGTCTGATCACCAAAAGAGTTTCTCCCTCAGTTGTTATGTTAAATATTACATTGACACAGCAACAGGTCAATTAGAGAAAGACATCTCCCAGTCTGGACACAGAGAGATGTCAATATGAGATGTACAAGGAAGTGATAAAAGTTTCTTTTATACTGCTGCTTGCTTTTAGCTATTCTCTCTGCTTCCTGATTTCTTCCTAGTGCACTGGTGTTAGTGGAAGCCCCTTTGTGATCTCATGGCGTCCCCATTATCAGGCAGTACATTATCTTCAGACTGCATGTTACTGTTGGTTTGCGGTGTTGCTCACACCACAGTTTTAGTTCTTTTGAACATTCCTGAATTTGTTATTATGCTTTTTACCTCTAATCTCTGCCCCGCTCATGGGTTTACACTTGTTTTCAGGCTAAATGTTGCCAAAATATCCTGCTATACTTTGATGACCCATCTCAATGGCCTGCTGTGTACAAGAACGGGAACAAGGTTAGTTGAAGCTTGAGGCTAATTCTGGACATACATTATCAGTTTAATATATAACTCTCTATATAAACATTATATATAGCTCTACAATTAATGCTCTTTTCTGTAGGACTGCCTGATGAAGGAGTCTGTAATTCGGCCAGAGAACAACCAAGTAATCAACCTGACAACACAGTATGTTTGGTCTGGCTGTCTGGTAAGACCCTTAATAAATACAAGGCCTCTGTAAAAGCCTTATCTTTTTAACTGAAACCGAACAGGCCATTACTGAAATGGCTGCTGTCATCTTTAAATATTCTCTACTTTCATGGTTTTTGAGCGTTTTTGATTGCATGCGGTGATCAATAGTGGCCGCGATTGCCCAGGCGACGTGGTAAAAAAAACTGCATTATGCAAGATCACTCCTGATTGCCCCTGATCGCGGCCATAGAGAATGAATGGGAGCAATTACAAAATCATGGCCACACGCAATTTCCTTATGTGGGGGACAAGCCCATGCAAATTAATGTATGAGACCACCTGCGATTGTCGTGTGTGATTTGCAATTGCGTCGCAACAAATTACGCTAGTGGGAACAAGCCCTTGAGAAGCCACTGACCTGGGGCATATGTACCCAGTGCAAATTAAATTCAAATGAAAGAAAAGGATAAGTAAAACAACCAGGACAGTGACATTTTAAAAAAATGACAGTACCTGTTTTTTTCCATCACTGCAAGTTTAGTATGTTAGTATGTTGAAATTGGTATTGCAGCTCAAACTCATTAAATACAGTGAATGTGTTTTTACAGCTATCATGTGTATCAGTTTTTATTGTTAAATGTACAGAATTAATGTCACTTGGATTACCACAGGGAAACTAATAACCATGGAAGGTTGCAGTTAGGGGTGGGAAATTGGGAATGTAAATTACTGAAAGAAAGTATGGACTTTTAAGGTCGTTAGGCGATATGGTGGTTGAAACTCAGAGTAGGCATATGTAGGGCCATGTGTCCACATCTGTTTCCCTGAGCTGACAGAAAAAAGTATGCATGCCAAAATATTTGCCAGTGGATTTCCCGTGACTTGCAGGCAGTTTACCCCATGTCATAAGCATTTGAATTAAAATTACCGTATTAAAATCTGATGTTTTTCAATTTTTTGGGTGTGCTTTGGAAGAGGGGTAGTCATATATGGCGAGTATATCCCAAACTCTATATTTTATTTGGAAAAGTTGGGTGTCGGCCAGAAAATACAGTACCTCTTTCTTTCTATCAGCGTGCTGTATTGTACATTCAATGAAATCATGGTTACTTCTCCGAATCCTTCTTGGTTTTTCTTCTTCAGGTGACAAAAGAAAATGGGCAGAACTACTTAAGCTGCAACAGTGGCAGAAGCTTCCGATCTGTCCGTGAGAGATGGTGGTACATAGCGCTCAGCAAGTGCGGGGTGAGAATTTTTGAAAAACAGTAAGGAGCAGTTCACTACAGAATAAGTCCACTCCGGTGTAGGTTAGATTTGTATACTGCCGGGTCAATGCACTTGTTACTATAATGAAAATATGTTCAAAAGTGTCTATAAATGCTTGCATGTTTATGGGCAAGTTTATTATGTGTTTTCCCTATAATTATGTGTTTAATGTGCACATTTATTTCTATAGAGCAGTGGTTCTCAACCTATGGGTTTGCCACGTTTACTGAAAGCATCAGAGCTGCTGCTAACAAGCATCAGCACTGATGCCCACAAGCGGGGTGGGAAGTTAGGAGGGAGAGTTATGCCCCCTGCCTCCTAACTAAGGATGAGTTGGATATTACTCTCACTCCTAAATTTGCACAAGCTGGGAGGGAAAAAAGGAGGGGGGCATTATACTTACATGATTATGCCGGATGTGAAGTTGCGGAATATCACTTCCAGTATACTTCCACAAATGACACTCACAGCGTTCCAAATACAGGAAGGGAAACATTGCAAAGTTACTTCTAGGGTTGCGTATCTAAAAAGGTTGAGAACCCCTACCTTAGGGAAAACACATCATGAATGCATGTACATTTATGGACATGTTTTTGAAGCCATATTAACATGCCCATTTATTACTTAATCGTATTGCATGCGCATTGTATTTCACTAGGTTACCACCCTACAACATAGATTTTTTTTATTTTGTAATGCTTTTTCCCATCCCAGGGACCGCCACAAAGGCAGGAGTAAAAACCTTGACATAGAGTTCCCGGCTTTTTCTTTCAATACTAGCGACAATTCCTTATATGAACCTTTGTCTATTCTTGCCTGATGCTTTTAAAGCTATAACACATCCATTGATGCAATTGAGTTTGCCCTAAAACATTAAACCTGTGCAGAATAAAATCAAATAAGGCATTATGGATGCTCTGGGGGCAGAAAGTGTATGTTAAGTTGTATAGTTTATGTGAGAGACTATTATGAGAAATATTATTTTATTTTCTGTTGCTTCTTACTGTTTCCTCTTCCTCTTGCTCATTATTGCACTCTTTTCAGGGAGATGGGTTACAGTTAGAGTATGAGATGACCCTAACAAATGGAAAATCATTTTGGACAAGACACTTTTCTGCAGATGAGTTTGGTTAGTGTCATTATTCTATATATATGTATACTATCACCTTAATTATCATTCATTTTACCTTTATACTGTTATAGGATTTTAGAGAAGGGTTGAGAACCAGCTGTGATGTACAAAAATTATTCAACATTAACAGTAGGTTCACATCTTTACACCGTATCACATTTAATCTTGGTAGGTCCCTTCGCATATCGGTTTTAACATGCATTTTCATACACTGTCATTGACATCTAGTGATGGCCGAACTGTCTGATCCGCCTGTTCACGAATGGACCTGGCAGAAGTTTGGCCATCACTATTGACATCAGTTGGACATTAAATGGAAATTGAGATGTAAGGCAACCCACTGGATTTGAAGTGCTGTTTATTGCTCATTAAAACACAAAGGTATGTGTGATATTAATCCATATGAGCTTGGGACATCAATAAATAAATGTAAAAATATATATAGAAATCTGATTTTTTTTTAGGCTATTCATAAATCAGCTTTAGGGCCCTTTCACACAGTGCCGAGTGCTAGCTTTACCACAAGGAAAGCTATTGTACTATTCACTCTTGTGTGCGTACCCACAACATGCTCATAAGAGTTATCCGTCTGCAGATGTCAAGACTCTGTATAGGAGCAGACAGAAGCAGCTGCAGACACAGGCAGACATCTGCAGAGGGACGATCCATCCATGTACCGTTCATCTTTCTGCAAATCTGTTAGCAGGCAGCTGCAGCTACTCACATACAGAAGCAATGATAGCACCCCCTGTGTTAAGCTCATTCCTTGACAGGGATGATGACAGAGCCCATCAAGATACCCATCGCACCGTCTGTCTCCGGTAGGTGTGGAGCCTGTCCACCAGTGCAGTACGTTAACCTGCGGCCAGCGGACCTGATCCACACTGTGGAGACAGCCGGTGTGGTGGGAAGGTATCTGGATGGGCTCCGTTGGCGTCCCCATCAAGGAATGCGCTTAGTGCAGGGGGTGTCGACGGAGCCCTCCACACCATGGAAACATACACTTATCCCGCTTCCATACAGCTCTGCAGAACGGGACCAGGAGGAGGGGGAAGCCTCCTATAACTATATCTTTGGAGCAAGGAGCTCCAACCGGTAGAACTGCAGTTACCCAGTATTTTTTTCTGGGATGAGACGCTCTGCTATATAGGGTGTTTCCTATAAAGCAGAGCGTCTTATAAGCAGAAAAATATGGTAGGTGTGAAAGATGCACAATGCAACACAGCAAGTATAAAAGGGCCCTGAAAGTGGAGACTGGAGATGGTAAGCTGCAAAAGCTATTTCTCATGAAATAGAGATTAAAAGGTAGACATGTTTGAAATCCTGTACAGAAATGAGCAGACATTATGTTCTCTGCCACATTACTAGATAAAGTTAAAGAAAAAAATTGCCTAGAAAAATATTTTTACATTAGTACACTTGCATACTTGCTCTGACTCGAGTTAACTGAGATATTTCTGAAACGGCACCTGACTAGTCATCCATTCATGTGTGTCCCAGCAACGCCTGTCTCCCATCATTTAGGAATATGCTGTCATGGTGACAGACACAGCGCGGTGCAGCCAGCCAAACCAAACGGCAACATGCATCGTTATAAAGTCCAGACAGCAAGGCCATTTCATGCCCTGTTACTCGGAAAGCTCAATGTGAACAGAGATCATCATAGTGGAAAGAGAAATATGTGTTCCTTTTTATCGCTTTATTGGTGACCAAGCAAAAGCCTCTGATGATTATGCTGCTATATTTTGTTATAATTATGAATGCTAAAAAAAATGTTAAATGTGTTGTTAGTCCTGTATTCTCTCCCTGTCAGAGTAGATGTTGACCATAACAGATTATAAGGCATAAGGAACTGCCTCCAGCCTAAGCTGAGAAGAGAGTTAAGCTCCCCATACACACTGCGATCCAAATCACGGGTGCTCACATGGATCGGTCCCTCTGAAAATCTTGATCGGCCAGGGAACGACCAATTTACCCTTGCCAATTATTTTACTTTGGATGGGGACCGGCATCCCCATCCAAAGTTAGTCCAGCCACACAAGGGGTGCCTGCCGTTTCCTCAAGAATGTTTGAGGGGCTTAAGGATGGATTAAGAGCCCAATACATGATGCATTTATTTCAATTTGTAAAGTCCCCCATACACATTTAGATTTTTACCCGATTTTTCAGCTGATCGACCACGCATGATGAAAAATCGTCCGGGCACCCTTTATGTGCCAGCGTCTCCACTGTGTTCTCAGGTCCCTGTAAAAGAAATGCGCTGGGGGGGGGGGTCGCAGATGAGAACACCGTGGAGACGCTGGCACACAAAGCAGACACAGTGGAGACGCTGGCACACGACGGTCGATCAGCCAAAAAAATTGGGTGGAAATCTAAGCGTGTATGGGGGGCTTAAGTAATCATTAAAACAAAGTAATATTTAAAGTAAAAGGTTGCACTATTATATAATATTCTCACTATTACAGTTTGTTGTTGTTTCTCTTCTTCATTTCTAGCTACACACTATTATACATAAAACATTCATTCATATAATCATTGAAGCTCATGAGAGGTTAAAAAGCAACTGCTCCTGTGTAATTCCAAGGTATCATAGCAGCCAAAGCTTTTTCCCCTTGGGGACACACAATACTGAAGCAGAGCATCCTGCTCCTAACTTCACTGAGGAGACTTGTACTTTCACTTTCTATGTCTCCCTCTGTTCCTTAGCTTGCAGCACACACAGAACGACCGACCTGGACCTGATAGGGAGAGCTGCAAAGCCACGCCCATCACTATGTCTTATTTTGGGGTATGGCTTATATTGCACAAATGCTTAGAAATCCTGCTACGCCTTTTTTATGGGTATGTCTTATTTTCGGGGAAACACGGTAGCAATACTTGAGTCAAGTCCCGTCTGTTTTTTTCCCTCTATATTTCTTTCTGGGTGCCCCCCCCCACCTCATCCCTGCTGACTTGACCGATGCTGGAGGAAGAAGCAAGCAGGTGAAATGGGACTATAATTTTTTTACCTCTTATTATTATAATTATCATGTATTGATATAGTGCCAGCATATTATGCAGCGCTGTACAATACATTAGAGTTGAGATGCAACACAGTATAACACACAGGTACAGGTAATGACACAGAAGGGATAGTGGACCCTGCCCGGTGGGGCTTACAATCTAATAGGTTGGGGAACAAGGTATACAATAGGTGGGGGGATGGGACTGGCATGGTGGTGATGTTAGGAAGGAGAACATGGGTAGGAGGAACTGAAGAGGTGGGTTTTTAGGGCATTTTTAAAGATGGCAAAGGTAGAAGTACGTCTAATGGAGCGAGAAAGAGAGTCCCAAAGAGTAGGATCGGCCCTAGAGAAGACTTGGAGCCACGCATGTTATGAGGTTATGAGTGGGGATGTCATAAGTAGGTCACTGGAGGGGGCGGTTAGGGGAGTATTTATGTATTAGTTTGGACAGGAGGTGTGGAGAGATTTAAAAGCAAGGCACAGGACTTTAAATTTAATTCTCTGGTCAATTGGAAGCCAGTGTAGAGATTTGCAGAGAGGAGCAGCAGATGAGGGGCGGTTAGAGGAGTAAACGAGTCTGGCAGCACCATTCATGATGGACTGGAGAGGTGACAGTCTAGTGAGAGGGAGACCAGAGAGGATGATGTTGTAGTAGTCCAGACGAGAAATGATGAGAGCGTGTACCAGGACTTTGGTGGTCTCTGGGGAGAGGAAGGGGAGGATCTTGGAGATGTTGCTGAGATGGAAGTGGCAGGATCTAGCAATGTTCTGAATGTGAGAAGTAAAGGATAGCGCAAGTGACACCAAGGCAGCGAGCTTGTGGAATTGGGGAGATGAAGGTATTATTTACTGTAAGTGAGATGTTGGGGGGAGGCTTGGAAGGTGATGGGGGAAAGATGATGAGTTCTGTTTTGCTCAGATTGAGTTTAAGGAATCTGTCAGCCATCAATAAAGAGATGGCCGATAGGCACTGAGAGATGTTGTCCAGGACAGAGAGATGTTGTCCATCAGAGGGCATAGATATAGCCCTCTGATCCTGATATTAAATCTGTAGTTCTGGCTAGACAGGAACAGAGCAGCTGCAGGTGGCCCAGCACTCCCTTTTTTGAGTGTTTGGTACTCACCCACAGCCACTTCCATTGATGATTGAGGGTCACTGGGAAGGGAAGCCATAGATATGAAAGGACAGTTGTATCTACAGGCATGATCAGCAATCTGAAGGTGTCCTGCAGAAGAACATTACCATAAACAAGCTCCCTCAGCGTGTTCAGGGCTTAGTATTTGTTCTGAGCAGCATAAAGGCATATACAGTGCAGTGCCGGGTGAAGGCCACTCCCATTAAAATAAGTAAAAAAACATTATTGAGACCTAGCTAAGCTCAGACTAGCTGGAAAAAAAGCTTAGACGCCAGTGACATCAGGTGACCATTCTACCATTACAAGAAAAAGTATGTGAACCCTTTGGGATTATGTGGAGTTTTGCATGAATTGGTCATATAAATGTTTACATGTTATGTGCAATGAAAACATGAAAACATGACTCAGCTTATACTTGAGTCAGGGTCCCACTCACCTGTTTGCATGTTTGCTGGTCTGCCTGCAGGTACTGGCAACCTCTGTGGATAGAACAATGACTTATCTTTCTACTGTATTCGGTATTCTATCTGCGGCATTGCCAAGCTGGACTTGGCTTGTGAAATGTAAACAAACTTGGTCAGCAGCGCCATTTTGTGGATATTTTGTTAACTTTTACTGTAGATGGTGGAATTTTATTTGAAAAACTCCACTATCTGAGTAGCTGCTGCATTTCCCACCCTAGGCTTAGAGTAAATACGTTTTCCAAGTTTCTGTAGCTAAAATTACCTCAGCTTATATTAGAGTGTATACGGTATGTGCCATCCTCAAATTTCTAATAAGTACAAAAGTTATTTGCATATTTATAGGACTGTGCGAACTGTATTCCATGTATCATGCTTTACAATTGAGAATATTTATTTTTACATTTATATATTGCAATTGTTCTTATGTATAGCTTCTGTTATATTGTGTACACCTAATAAAAATCAGGTGAAAAAAAAATAAATATCAACTGCTGTCATTGGTTTAGTTGCAGTGCAGTGCAAGTGCAGTTTAGTTTAGTGCAATTTCTAGTTGTTTATGATGCATTTGAAGGTTTGGCTTCTCAAATACTCTCATTGCCTTAAATCAGAAGACTCTTCACATCAATATCTACACAATCCATACTGAAATGCGGTGGATCTTACATCTGTAGTTTATTGTTTATGTCAGCAGAGCCCCACTTACATAAACAGTAAAGTGGCAGAGCCCGAAAAAAGAGTTGCCATCCGGCAGCATTCGCATCCAGCTCTGCCTCTGTGGGAGAGCTAGACTGAAGCTGCCAGCTCTCACATACTCAGAGATCGGCCTGTCTGGCTGATTACACTGGGCATAGGAAAGATATGTCTGTGGGTGGCTCTTCCATCTGCACTGTATGTGAGTTGGGCTCAATATTTTCCACCTCCTTAGCTTTTGCTCTGCAGAGCACAAAGCTCTGGCTAGCTGTGTGGAAGAAAGCAGAACTATTTTTTTTTTACCTTTGGACGCTCCGATGTATAGTGTGTGTCCTATACAGTGGGCTTCTGCGTTTTCATGATCAACAAAACGAAATGGCCAATGCAATGCAATATTTCTGTTAAAATAGGGTATATGACATTATACAAAAAGTACAGTACATTTTACATATGAATATTTAATTTCTAGTAATTGCAGACAGCGTGTGGAGATCTATAGCCTCATATTTATTTTAGTCTTTTAATTTTAGTCTTAATACTGCTGTGAGATAGGCATGGGCATCAGGTGAACTCAGATCACACAGACTGTTTAATAGTTGTTTGTATTAGCTAGCAGCACATAGGCTGCCTAATAGCATAGCGGCACAGCCAGAAATCTTTGTTCTGTGAATCTGATTGCTCACTTAACTAAGTGTTGCATACAAACTTTTTTTGTTTTTTTATACAAATATTAAAAGAAACTTTTCAAACAACAGGAACATTAGTCAAGTAAGCTAGTTACTTAGTTAAGCGAATAATAGTACTAAAATGTGTGGTGCAATTTTTCCTGTATAAATCACTTTATACATTGTAAAATAACATTCATTGTTATCTGTGTCTTTGTCATGCAGGGATCCTGGAGACGGATATCACCTTTCTCCTCATCTTTATCCTCATCCTTCTCCTGTCCTGTTATTTTGGCTGTGAGTATACTATGTGGATGTACTGTGCACCCGACAAGTATTCACAACGCATCACTTTTTCCACACTTGTTTATGTTACAGCCTTATTCCAAAATGGATGCAATTATAATAATGATTATAAAAATAACTTTTTGTCCTTAGAATTCTACACACAACACCCCATAATGACAATGTGGAAAAAATACTTTGGCAAATGTATTAAAAATAATAAAATTGAGAAAACACATACATAGGTATTCACAGTCTTTGTCATGAAGCTCAAAATTTAGCTCAGATTAATCCTGTTTCCCCTGATCTTCCTTGAGATGTTTCTGCAGCTTAATTGGAATCCACCTGTGGTAAATTCAGTTGACTAGACAAGATTTGAAAAGACACACAGTACCCACAGTTGACAGTTCATGTCAGAGCACAAACCTAGCATGAATGGAAAGGAATTGTCTGTAGCCCTCAGAGACAGGGTTGTCTCGAGGCACAAATCTGGGGAAGGTTACAGAAAAATTTCTGCTTTGAAGGTCCCAATGAGCACAGTGGCCTCCAGCATTCGTAAGTGGAAGAAGTTAAAATCCACCAGGACTCTTCCTAGAGCTGGCCGGCCTTCTAAACTGAGTGTTCAGGGGTAAAGGTCAGGGAGGAGACCAAAATGGCCAATGGTTATCCTACTGGAGCTCCAGAGTTCCTCTGTGAAGGCACGTGGCCTGTCTGGAGTTTGTCAAAAGGAACCTGAAGATGATTGCAGCAATGTACAGATACATCCTGGAGGAAAACCTGGTCCCGAGCACTCTTGAACTCTGACTGGGATTCATCGTTCAGCGACCCTTAGCAAATAGCCAAGATATCAAAGTAGTGGCTTGTAGGCAACTCTGTGAATGTCCTTGAGTGGCCCAGCCAGAGCCCAGACTTAAATCCGATTGAACATCTCTTAAGAGATCTTAAAATGGCTGTGCACCAAAACTTCCCATTCAACCTAAGTTGAGCTTGACAGGTGTTACAAAGAGGAATTCATGAAATTGGTCAAAGATACATGTGCCAAGCTTGTGGCATCATAATCAAAAAGACTGCAGGCTGTAATTAATGCCAAAGGTGCATCAATAGAGTTTTGAGCAAAGGATGTGAATATGTGTGTGCATGTGATTTCTCAGTTTTCTTATTTTTAATACACTTGCCAAAACCTTAAGTAAACTTTTTTCACATTGTCATCTCATTTTTAATAAAAAATAGTATGTCATTTGTTATACTAGTGTACCAAAGCAAATCATTATAGTAATTTGATAGGGACATAATTCTTTAGTGATATCTGGGTATTATGGTGAAGTACTCTAGAAGCTTCAGTCCCTACCTACAGTTCTTTCTGTCATCTTTGGGATTCATATATTGAGTCAGTTGGTTCATATTACCTGCAGTAGTTATATTGGGCCCAGAACAAAAAAATGTATGCAAAAAGCTAATCTGCAGACAATATAGTATGATAATCAGTCTATCCCCCACCCTTTGCATCCATATACTGGTCAGATATATTCCTAGATTTATTTTTCTAAATATTATTTTTAGGTTTTTCTTTAAGAAATATGATAGCTTAAGAAGAGATAACTACGTTTCTTGAGGATCTTCTTATACTATAAACTAGGTTGTCTAAAAAAAAAACAAATACTTCAAGACTAGAAGGGCTTATTGGAGTTTATTCACAGTTTAATTTGTGAATACTAGGTTTGTCTTACCAGTAGAGCACTTGTGAACCACATTGTCCATGGGTTTGATGTTATAGCTTTCCTTTTCCTATTTTATTATTATTTTATATAAGTGAAGATGAGGGTCAGCTAAAGCCCGCCATACACGGAACAATACATGTGTGTTTGAGATTGATCGTGGTGTGGTGGCGCAAAAAATGCGCACTACTTTGACCCATCCAAAGAAATGTTGATCGAACAGGGATGGATTTACCAACATGTTGGATCAAACGCTCCGTTCCTGAACAATCACCAAGAAGCAAGTAGACCATTTCCAAAAGTGAAAGGAAATTCTACTTCTTTTTCTTACTATTAATTCTTTATTTTGATTTTTTTTTTCAATAGTATAAATAAATAATTACCAGGACAAAGGAAAAGAAAAACAAATAGAAAAAGAAACATCAAATCACAAAAGAACTAAATACAGAATATCAATAGAATTTACAGAATATCACTAGAGAACTAATAAAAATAGCTAAAGCATTAACTGTTAAATAATACAACACAAAAAGGAAACCTCACAAAATTCTGAGCTGGCTCATAGGAACAAATTTACGGAATTAATATTCAAAAACCAACAACCAAGATAAGGCAGAAAAAAAAGAAGAAAGCATAGGAAAATAATAGAAAAGATTAGAGAGGGGGAGGATAGGCCAAGAACAAGATTAAGGTAGTCTTTAGAATGGATAAATCCAACCACTAGTACCATGTCTTATAGAACAATAAATGCTACTAAATTATAGAGCATATGTCCATTGATAACATTTTAGAATTCTCATCACTTGTGGTGTCAATTGTATTTGGGGGAACTTCAAATAGAACACTCATGATTAAAAAATGAAAATAAGTTTCCATTGCATGTATTGGTACCAATAATAATAATAAAGACTTTTAAAATGGAAATGTATTTTCATGTTTGAACATAAGAAGTGCCTTGAAACCCCATCCTGTAACAATAAACCTGTGTTTTCTGAATTTTATTGAGGTTGTGGAACTAAGATTCACCTGTTTGATTCATTCCTAGGGGCAATGGTGCTTTCTCTATATTTTCTCATTTAGAAAACTCCACTATCTGACTTTGCTTTTCCCACACTTGGCTTATACTCGAGTCAATATGTTTTTTTAAAGGTTTTTGTAGATAAAATTAGGTACCTTGGCTTATACTTTGGTCGGCTTATATTCGAGTATATACAGTAATAGATTTGTATCCTTGTTTTTGAGCAGATATATTACGTGGAAGACAGCTTCTGCACACTACATACAAGATGTTCATGGCAGCAGCTGGAGTGGAGGGTGAGTTGTATTTATTTGTTGAAGGTTTAAAGGTACCTATACTCGATTTGCGTGCAATCTATAAACGATCATTTGCAACATGGTGACACAAACAACGGTGAACGGTCGATTATCAATCATTCATGAACCTGCACTCAATCGATCTGTGTATGGATACCTTTAAGCAGGGTACACACATGTAGATATGGGCCAGATCAATGGCCGATTAGAGCGGCATGCGTGCTCACAGCCATCTATCTGGCCCATATAATATGCAACCATATCGGACATCACCGTTAATCACAGCTGATGTCCATTGCTTTGCATGGCGACCTGCTGAGCTTGGAAAACAGCAGAGCTGTCTCTCCAGCTCCTCCGGTATCTGACAGCAGCGTGATAAAGGCATCACGATGCTATACGCAAAGATCCCTTTGAAGCCCTCTTAACGCTCAAACCCAGGGACTGCACATACACCCAACTTAAACTGCTCACCTTCATTTTTATGGCCGCTAAGCTAGTTTTGGCCAAAGCATGGTGGTCTGGCACTCCGACGGTGGCCCACGTCAAGGCTAAGGTAGCCTGGTTATTTACCAAGGAGAAAATGAACGCACAGCTTCACAATACCATGGCCAAGTTTGAAAAAGTTTGGGACCCGTGGGTGGAATACTACCACGACTGGAGTCTAGATGCCCGCCTTCTGACTATCTAGCCCCCTGGGAACCACCTACGCGAGGGCCTGTTAAATGCCCCACCCCCAGACCCCCCCCTTCCCACCGATCACCTACTCTCCCCCCCCCTCCCCACCCTTTCATCTCTCGCCTGTTCTCTTTCTTGCTCCCTCTTTTCTCTTTCCTTTCTTTATCTTGTTTGAATGTTGATTGTGGCTTTTGTTTTATTTGTTTCTTTAATTTGGCATTGTTCAGGCGTGCCTGGCACATATTGTACTGAACGATGTATACTATGTATTTTGAATGAATAATGGGTTCACCCTCCCGAGGCCTTGACTTCTTTGCTCTGGGATTAGGGGGATTGAAGACCCTGCTACTGTGCACTCTACTTTCGCTGCAGGGAACATCGGACGGCTCCCTTATCGAGCCATCTGTTCGCTGTTTTAGTCTAGCTTTTTAGCAGTCAGGATCACTCTTTTCATTAAGTGACTAATGCCATTTTCAATCTCCCTAAAAAATTGCTGAGACGGATCTTCCATTTTTACAACACGTTTTGTGTAGCTGACAGATCTTGTTCCCAGCTATGCAGTATATTTAGAGACATTAGTGCTCTTAATTTACACAAAAAAAGCAGATAGGATTTTTATTGAAGTTTGCTTACTTTTTAGTAAATATATATGGATGGAGTGATGATGACATCTTTTGAAACCAGCTTCCTCCCTCTATCCAGTGTCCAGTGATCACAGCATATTTTCTCTTGTGCCACAGTTCCACTCTCGTATCAAATTTTGTTTGTGATTTACCATTTTATTTGTAATTGCATGAAGCCAGTCTATTGGTTTACGTATATCTGCACATCAAGCTGATTGAACACTTTGTGTACTGCCGGGCAGCCCAGCTAGGATTCATACACATTTCCATAGGAAACCTGTTATAGCGTTCACACTAGCCCAGTGTTTGTGTTTACACAAAACATACCGCGGTACCACAAAAACCCTACAGCACATGTTTTTGGTGGTGTATGGGAGGCGCAAGTACAGAACAATGCGGAAATGTTGGGTTTTGTTACTGGTAAGAGCACGGTAGCATTACCACCTATGCATCCGTAACTGGTAAATAACCGCAGCCTAATCGCCGCTGGTGTATGAAAGGGCCATCGGCAATATGACCACTATACAGTATACCTTAATGTACCTTATTTTATCAACTATATAACCATCTCTTTCTTTGTTAGTCCTCAGCCTGGTTTTCTTTTGTATATACTGGGGTCAGTACGCACAGGATGGAGTGGGAAGTCCCAGCATCAAAGTGCTAGGTCAGTTCAAGTGTTGATATGTGTGTGTTTCTTTGTATTTCATATGTACTGTATTTACATACCTTATTTGATTTTCATTCTCTCCTAGCCAAGCTACTTTTCTCTGCCAGTTTCCTCATCTTCCTACTTATGCTGATCCTCCTTGGAAAAGGATTTACTGTGACAAGGTAAACTTACCAAATTAGTTTATCACCTAGTCCCTTTAAATAGGTTAGCCAGGACAGGGAGAATAAGGAAACAACGCTGAGCCATTTTCTGAAAACTATGACATATTTAACATGAAGGTGATTACTAAACACTTGTTTTCAACTTCTATTTGATAGGAGTGGATTTTGTAAGTGCAAGGGGCCTTGCTGCTAGGGAATTCTAAAGAAGAATAAAAACAAGCCACATTTTGTGTATTCTAATGTAACCATTATACAATGCGATATATCTTTATCTGGACACTAATTATATTTATGAATGTTTTGTCCCCCACTGAGCACTGTGGTTCCTTCCTTTGGCTATGTTTCGACGGCGTAATCAGCTCCAATAACACCATTGAAACATAGCATTTGGCTTTTGCGCCACAAATGTGTGTTGTAGTATGTGGTAGGATAAACTACAGGGCCTAGCAGTGCTTATGTTATCTGACATAGCTAGAAGTTTCAGACACAAGCAGTGTCCTTTTAGAGCTATTTCACACTAGATGTGTTTTGTACCAGCAACACACGCCTTATGGTGGCCATAGACGGTTAGATTTGTGGCTATATATACAGATAGATATATAGATATATGGCCATATTGCCGCATACCAACCGCTGTCGATCTGCCATGAAATCGGCCGCAAATCAAACGCGCCCACCTTAAATCTGGCCATAAATTGGCCCATATATCGATCTGACAAATTACTGACATGTCTGTAAGTTTTAGGTCAATTTCATTACTTTGGTTAAGTAATGGTTAATGCTCAAGTTGCCAATACTGAACAAATTATGTTACCACATATGCATTATTGCTTACCATATTAGTGTATGGGAAAAGCTCACGCTATAGTTATAAGTGCTGTATATAAGTTAGTGCTGCAGGGCATTATGCATTATGCATTAAGGCACTGTGGTGCACATGAATGCTTAACGTGTGAATGGCAGAACAGGTAATGCATTGCCTTTGGGTAATAACAATGCCATACATATTGTGTGAAAGAACAATGATTTACTTCTAACTATCGTTGACATGCTTTTACCACATTTAGTTTTTTTTACATTCATTACTCCTTGTTTTTTTGAATCATTGCAAATATCTTATTATTAATGAAAAGTGTTGAACAGTATCTTCCTATCTCTTTAACACCATTTATGGGCTGTATTGCACTTTCAGCTAGAATTACACAGAAGATTACCTCTGTAGCGTTATGCCCCGAAGCTAGTACGGGCGCAGTTTGATCGTGAATCGTGTAGAGGGCTGGGGAGAGAGCCGGCAGTGGCTTTTCGTGCCATAGAAAATGGCGCGAAAAGCCTGTAATGCCCAGGGGGTTACCAGGCTGTTGCCAACCATCAGCACCCGATAATCGGCTGTGTGTGAGCACTTGTCAGATAGGATGCTCTACATTTTAACCCTATATGGCAAATACCGAAAAACGGTCACCGAACACAACTGTGCTTTTCGGACATCTGGGCACTGAAAACGTCGCTTTTTAAACGTCTGTGTGATTCTAGCCTTACTGAAGAAATAATAGTGCAGGAATGTGTTGTCCTCACCTGACTGCAATGCAGAGTAATGCAAAACAACCTACACAGACAACAGATCTTTGTATAGTCCACCTGCATTGCGATAAACATTCATTTAGGCTTATACAGATGTTCGATAAATATATTGTGTATGTAAAACAAAAGGTTTCCTATCTGTTGTTAGATAATTGTTGTTGCACAAAATATCCAATGTTGTGGAAAGGTGCCGATCCATAATAAATCTCAGGTTCTGCATGTCATTCTTCTGGTGGAATTGTTTGTGCATTCATCTTCAAGCTGAAAGAGACAAATCCTGAATGTGTGCCCAGAAGTCTGAAAATTTGTTGCCAAGACAGCAATCTGCCAAGTTTTGTGGATGAAATATATATAAATATAGCTGTTATATAATGTACATAATCATTGTGATATACAGCGCATCCACAGTGCATCACTTTTACCACATTTTATTTTACAGCTTTATTCTTAAAAATGGATTCAATTATTTTTTTTATTAGAATTCTTACACAACACTCCATAATGAAAACCAGAAAACATTTACTTAAAAATTTGGCAAATTTATTAAAAATAAAAAAGCACATGTATATAAGTATTCACAGCCTTTGCCATGAAGCTCAAAATTTAGCTCAGGTGGATCCTGTTTCCCCTGTTTATCCTTGAGATGTTTCTGCAGCTTAATTGAAGTCCACCAGTGGTACATTCAGCAATCAGGGGGAGCTCCAGAGGTCTCCAGTGGAGAGCAATCCACCAATCGGGCCTGTATGGTAGAGTTGCCATGAAAGGCACATGGCAGCCCACATGGAGTTTGACAAAAGGCACTTTAAGGACTCTCAGACAATGAGAAACACAATTCTCTGGTTTGAAGAGACAAAGATTTAACTCGTAAGTGTGAATGCCAGGCATCACATTTAGAGGAATCCAGACACTGCTCGTCACCAGGCTAACACCATCCCTACCGTGAAGCATGGTGGTGGCAGCAAAATCTGCTCCAGAGCACTCGCTTGATCTTTCAGCAGGACAATGACCCTAAACACACAGCTGAGATATCAAAGGAGTGGCTTGAGGACAACTCTGTGAATGTCCTTGACACTTTTCATCCAACCCAATGAACCTTGAGAGGTGCTGCAAAGAGGAATGGGCAAAACTGTCAAGAGATAGAGATGGTCACATTTTTATTTTAAAAATTCAACGATTTCGAGTAAATTGCAAAGCCCCTGAACATAGTATCATCACCAAACTTGCTGGAGATGTAGAGAATGGTTGGGGGTATACTACAAAAACAAGTATGTCTCTAACACAAATAGGTTTTGCACAAATTAAATCAGAATTTCGACTTTAATTTTGAAATTAATGTATGCAAAAACTTCATGTGCTAGAGCAATACTTTTTTTTTCAAATGTTCCCACAACCCTTCTCTACATCTCCAGTTATGATGATACCATTTTCAGAGGCTTTGCAATCAGCTCACAAATTAGCAAGTCGAAAAATTTTACCATATCTATCAAAGGATAGGTGTGCCAAGCTTGTGGCATCATATTAAAAAAAATACTTGTGGCTGTAATTGCTGTGTCCAATGGGACCAATCCCATGTTATAACACCACACTGGGAGAGAACCATACCACCAGATGGGCCCCCACGTTGTTACCATAAATGTGCTCAGAACAGACCTTCAAATACCCCTTTTACCACCACAGCTGCTATGACAAAATTAATCTAACAGCAAAGTAAAGAAAAACTCATTTGAAAAAATTAAAGACATACAGGTTTGGTGAGTGGGACAACCTTCATCTTCACAAATTGCTTTTATTCTCTCATTGCTGTCAACAAGTAAATGAAATAGTATTAGCCATCTTTTACTAAACCTATTATTTCTCTTTGCAATGCTTTACAATTGGCTAACATTGATTCAACTTATTCATTTGAAGAGGGACAGAAATCCTTGCTCTCATTCATTTTATAGAGATGTGTAAAATGGAAGCTTTTTTATGAAATACTGTACAAATACTTGAAGGTCTGGCCTTTTATGTCTTAATACTAAACACAAAATCAAAAGGGAAGATTGGAGGGTAGGTATAGTCACCATGCCTAAACTCTAATACAAAATCCGATAATGTTCCCTCGTGGGACTTTGATTGGAACAATGACACTAGAACAAATTCAGTTTAAAGTGTATAAATAACATCAAATTGTCTTAAGAACAAATGTTTATTAACTAATCCTAGTCATAGCGAATGATTCTATACAGAGACCATGCATGCTACACCAAACATACATAGTATGTAGCAGCAGATTCGATAAAACGTGGATATGTACAAAACACGTTCCCAAGTGCCAACATAAAAATCCCACATATCAATGATCCATACGTAGGGCAGTAATTCTATAAGGCTGAGCGTTGATAAGGTGCATATGGATGTCTTTCTAGTATAGGCACACACACTCACATATTTTGGTCCTGCCCCCTCCTCTCAAACTACTGGGCAGGAATCCGGAAGATATCTCAAACTTTAACGGAAGTCCCATTACCTGATGATCCCTCCTTCTATCTTCTCCACAACAATAACCTTCCTACCAATTATTACCGTAGATCACTGCTGATACACCTCATCAATGCAGCGATGGCTTGTATCGCTATGCGCTGGAAAAACACTGTACCTCCTACGATTAGTATGTGGGCGCACAAATTGGAAGCAGTACGGGTGATGGAAGACCTGTCTTTATCACTCCAAAACAAACAGGACATTTATGAGTGGACTTGGTCAGCTTGGAACCTTTTCCGACTCTCAACAAATGGAGGGAGACTTTTTTCAGATTCACAGACCCAAACTAAACTCCCTTTTCTCACACCTTTGATTCTATTCTGCAACTATCCTCTATCTATTCGCCTTTCTGTCTTCTCTATTCTTACTCCTTATCTGTTTCACCTACCTTCTTATCTTCTCCCTAAAACAGTCCAGTTCCCCTTCTCCTTTCCCTACCCCACCTGTTGCCCAGTTTTTTTTTATTTGTTGACAATTTTTGATTGTTATTAAAAGTTATCACACACTAAAACCCAGGACAATATGTCTCAACTGAACAAAAAACAACCGAAGAGATAATACTCTAGCTATAAAATATGCCTCGATCTTTTCCAATTTTCCAGTTTCCAATTTCAAGGTCCTGACGTGATATGATTGCATTTATTCATGTTTCATTATGT
>CM070038.1:52100140-52116741 GCA_036250615.1 Ptychadena robeensis
CCCCCCCTCTAAATGTTATCTGTAATCATGAAACAACTATTGGGTCATATTAACCCCTTACTTGTTTCAAATCCACTAACCCCTGTGGACAATATGCAAACCGTGAAAATCACAAAATCCGACAATTGGAACCACAGAACCTTTGCAATTAAAACAACCCATATGCACATTTCTATCCCATACCTACATTAAATATAAAAAATAAGTGTTCTAAACGTATACATAATCAAAAACTATGCAATATATATCAGAAAATTTACTTACTCTTCCATCCGATTAATTTTTTTTTTATATATATATATATATTAAAAGCTAGTCAATAAAAAAGCCCATCCCAAAATGTAATATAAATCCAGAAATTGGTGGGCCAAAATAAATCAATGAGATGAAAAGAAAATCTTCACTCTTCTTCCGGAGCTCCGCGCTTGCTGGACAGGTCTGTCCGTGACAGTGTCCCATGAAGTAAGAGGTACAATTGCTGGGCCATGTGCAGTAAGTTTGGGGAAAATTATCCCACACTCACTGCACATGTCTGTGATATCATTACGCTTGACCCAGCAATTCTAGAGCTGGTCACACACCTTAAGATCTCTCTGTAAGATATCCTTTAGATTGGCCAACAAGGATGTAAGTGATTGAACACAGATAGACTTGATTGTTTAAGCTAGCCATACACGTGTCGGATTCCATGGCCAATTGATCACTCACCCAATTGATTCTGGCGATCTCAGCGGGAATGGGAGCTGCAATCAATCAGCCACTTAAGAGGATCCGATCGCTGCATACCACCTTGTCCGAGTGATCGCGTCCAATTGATCAGGGGCTCAGAATTGGATCCGACAGAGAACCAACATGTTGGTTCTCTGTCGGATCCAATTCTGAGCCCCCGATCAATTGGACGCGATCACTCGGACAAGGTGGTATGCAGCGATCGGATCCTCTTAAGTGGCTGATTGATTGCAGCTCCCATTCCCGCTGAGATCGCCGGAATCAATTGGCCATGGAATCTGACACGTGTATGGCTAGCTTTAGAAAGTCCGTCTTATAACATGGTTTTCGTAAAACAAAAGAAATTCTTAAGGAAATCTGACAGAAATCTAAAGGTCTATGGGGACCCTAAAGCTTGGCATACACGGTTCGATTTTTGAGTTTGATCGCCCTAAAACGATTAAAGTTTAGATCGATTTGGATTTAAATCATATACTTCTCACATGGTTCAATCGGCGTAAATTGCTTGATACCGATCAAAACATCAATCGGAAAATGATCGGACATGTTGGAAAATCTTTGTCGATTCTACAACGATCAAACTAAAATCGTAGCATTTTGTTTGTTGGTTGGGCCAATTGTATTAGATGAACATGTTTATATATGACTCTTTCCTGTGTTTTGTGATCAAAACTAAAATCCACGATTTTGGTCGTATTCCGATCGGATCTTCCATGTGGATCTACTTTGGATCCATTTACGATCGGTTTCTGATAAAAAAAATTTCAAGATCTAAAATCGGATCAGAAATCAAACGTACTAAAATCGAACCGTATATGCCTTAGCTTTACTCTTTCTTTGTGGGATGGATTGATCTCGCTCGAAGATAGGGTGGCCCCAATCAATTCCAAACGTGCATGGTGATGGAAAAATCAACCTGTGTATGCTCACTTTTACACTACCCTTTCTCTAGAAATACTGTTATCCAGTGTTGGCTAAATTCATCATCCATAGATACAGTTTAGAGAAGGGACAACACTAAAACAGGCTGTGTTCAGGGTATGCTGAATTAGTAGGTAGAAAAAAAACTACAAAAAGTAATATAGAAAAACAAATGCAAACATGTTCTAATATAAAAGTCTTAAATTTTTGGATTTAAGGTAAAAAGTTAAAGTAAATTGTAAATTTCCTGGAGACCAGTTTATCATTGGAACAACTGACTGGATTTGGAAATGTTATATCATTTCAAATAGGATTATGATAAAAAATGTTAAGATGATTCTTTTTGAATTGTATGTAAACGCCATTCACTCCCTTTAACATTGAATTTGCAGAACATGTCTTTATTCCCCAAAAAATTTCTAATATATTAGATTTCTCTGCACATTTATATGTGACTGGTTTCTCCTGTGCTTTGCAATGGTGACAGCAAGTTGTTTACTTTGATCTTGTAACTGATTAATAAGTTGCTCAGACACAGATCATTGGATTGTTATGGTGAATGGGACTTTGGGAAAAAAGTGTTTAGCTATCCGTGTTGGTAGTGAAGAATGCTGGCTAATCAGTAACAATTCTGAATAAACTATTTTGTAATTCTGATTGTCCTCTCCAGGTCCCTTCCTGAGGGATGCGGAGCAGAGATGGAGGCCCACGCTGGCTTGTGGACATACAGCTGGCTCCCCTGCCTCCTTCTACTGTCTCAATTCCATACAGCAAGATCAGGGGACTGCAAGGGGCATCGGACAGTGCTGCGTAGTGTTCCAGGATTCGTGAGTGATGGCCCAGGAAACTATTCGGTGAATGGCAACTGTGAATGGTTGATAGAAGGTATGCAATTGTAAAAGTGTTATTTTAGCACTACAATATTTCTGAGCAAAGTCAAGGCAGCTGAAAATACAAGAAGCTCAGTTGACCATTTTGTATTTTGTTATAAACAGCACAGAAACTGATTGTTATGAGGCATCTCTGTCTTCCCAAATGTAGTACCTTTTCCATTCCTATAGCAGTCCTAGTCTAAAGCTAGCCACACACGGTTCGATGAATTTTTTCATCGATTGAACGAAAATCGAGAAATGCCCACATGGTACGATCGACGATAATTGTTTGATGAAGGCAGAAAAATTTATCGAATTTTGATCGGACATGTTGGAAAACCATCGTCGATTGTGCCAAAATTGTTTTATAATCGTCGATGTTTGTGGTGTTTCTCCTGGATCGATTAGATTAGATATAATACCATAGACCACTTCAATCTGAACTTCAATTGTTTCCATACCAAAATCGACGATTTTAGTAATCTTTTTTTAATCGAAATCTCACCACAATTGCAAACTCAATGTGGGGTGTATGTTAATGCGATTAAGATCGATTTTCTTTAGATCTCCTTTTTGTTTTACCAAAACCATGTAATATGAGGGACTTTCTAAACAATCAAGTCTACCCAGAGGACCCTATAAGACATAGTTGTAGATCTAAAGGATATCTGAAAGATCTAAAGGTGTAGGATGGGTTTACATGTAGATTTTTTGTTCGATGCTGATGCGATTTTTTTTTTTGTCGAACATCGTTCGTCCATTGATCGAATGTAACATTAGATTTTTTTGTTTGTTCATCCCCATCTCGAATGAAAATACATTCGGAATTACTACGACCAATAAAAACTTACCAACATGTTCGATGACCTTTTTGAACATTTTTTTGTTCGAGATCGAACAAAATTTATCCATCGAACAAATTGCCCATTCTAGAAAAAATCTACATGTGTAAACCCACCTTTACTCATGTAATCCCAGTCTTTGTTACACACACCATTTTAAGATGGGAAATACATTGGTTCCGCCATGGTGTCTTCTACAAAACTGGGTGATTTTAGTCTTCTATATGTGAAAGGGCACCAGCCTGGCCCTGAGCTTATATAGACTCACTAACTGGTAATAGAATCACAAACTGATCCAGAAATTTCCGCTTAATTTTTCAAATCAAAATGTAAGTTTTTTAAAATTTGATTGCAGCTCCCAACAGCAATTACCGTGTGTTGCTCCGGTTTCTGTTCATGGATACAGAGTGTACGTACGACTACCTCTTTGTGTATGATGGAGACTCATACAGTGATCCTCTGCTAGCCAGCCTGAGTGGAAGCAGCCTGCCACCCACCCTGGAGGCAACATCTGGGAAGGTAAAGGCTTAATACATTGCTGTACATAGCTGGGAAAGGATAACCTAGCCGTTTGGTTATTTTTGTTTTATGTTTATTTTCAGTTTCCCTTCATTTTTTGGAAGTGTCTTTCACTTCCACATTTTCACATATCAGAACATAATTAACAACAAAGTCTAGGTGGGGAGATCATGTGTGGAAAACAAACCTTCTAAGTGATCATGTTCTGTGTAACATTGCCAGTCTTTTTCATCATTAGGAGGAATTTGACCCCCCCTGCCGTTCCTAGCTCGTCCAGCTATGACCTGTTAGAACTGCACTGGACGATCTAGGTTCATCAGGCAGAGATCGGAGCCACAGGAGAGCAAGCTCACTGATCTGTGTGGCTCCGATCTAATGAAGAGGCAGCTGCAGAGAACAGATCACCCCCCATGCTCTCCTATGTAACCTGGCACATCTGCACTGCCATCTAGTGGTTGCAGTGCTAATTTACCTGATAAAGTTTATTTTAAAATATTCATTATCTGATATTGTGAGTTATTTACAAAGTATCTGTTATTATATTCAGGATGTCTACCAGACTCCTCTTCGGACATACTTTGGGAAAATACAGGCCAACAATTTAAAAAACTTTTTTCCATTAAAGTCTATGCACCATAGACCGCTTTGGGTAAAGAAATCTGTACCTCAGCAGTGCGCTAGGGAGGTTAAGCCCTTTGCTTTATAGCATTGCTTCACTTTATTAAACATTGCAGGCACATCTCTTGTGATCTCGTCTGAACATTTCAGTTGAGTTGAGGTCAAGAGCGTTTGACTGGCAGCACCTGGCTGCTTATTTCCAATATAAATTTTTATCAGGTAGCAAGGGTGTGCTGAGTTTTTCACACACTGTACTTTCCTGTTAAATAAATTGCCACATCATGTCATCAATTTTTGTTCACATTGTATTTACCTCATTTTAAAACTGCTAGGAACCAGATGATTTTTTTAAATTTTGTGTCCTTTCACAAAATGTCATTCTGTTCAGCAAGTGATGTGATTAGGATATCAACATGAGACTTAATGCTGAACATATCTGAATGTGCCCTTACAGTCTGGATGTCAATCCTTGTTAATGATGGGTTCTATATTGTTCTACATCTCTTTCATAAATATTTCGACAGATGCTCCTTCATCTCTTCAGTGATGCAAATTACAACTTGCTGGGTTTTAACGCCACATACAGCTTCTCATTGTGCCCGCAAGGTTGCTCTGGGCATGGAATATGTCAGGAAAACAGCCAGTGTTTGTGTGACTCTGGATGGGGAGGAGAAGGTTGTCAAGTACCCGATTGCAGCACCTACTGTCACCACCATCATGGCATGTGTAACCAGGTACTTATAATTAAATGTTGATTTGTTTTGTGGATTTGCAATGATGTTATAAACTATGCCTTCGTTTTAGGACTTAGGACTGATGTAATGGTTTGCTTGGCCACAAATGGTTCTTAAGAAGTTGCAATATGCTGTCATTGTCCCAGTTTTGGGGCTTTTAGAGACAATAAACTTGCATCCAATTTTTTCTTTAGTATTTCATCTGTAAAGCTTATTTGCTCATCTCTAGTATGGGCCTCTTCTGCCTACACTTGTGTAGATCATGGACCCTGTGTAGATCAGGGTCACTGGACCATGTGTCTAAAATGTGTTGGCTTGCATATTCTTCAGTCACTGATCAATCTATCCAAATACCTTTAATGGAAAGGTTCACACTTTCCGCTAGCCCTTAGTCAAAATTTCTTCAGCAGGAAGATGCACCCCACTTTTTTAAGAATGTGGATGTTTACTTATCCTTTCTTGTTCCAAAATATTATGCTTGTCAGATCTCTAGTACTGGGAGTGATTGTGTGGGGTCATAGGAAGGACCCTCATTGTCAACCCTTTTCTTACTTCCTTTACTTCCTTACTTTCGTACTTGGCACTTATTTGCATTAACGATCATGTCTCTATTAGAACCTCTATGGGCTTCTGGAGTTAAGTAGTTTTGTCCATGAGAATTTTGTCAAGATGTTTTTAACTCTTTTTATGGTCTCCAGACATTTGAGCAAGTTGCTACTGTAAGGCTATGACTACATATGTGCTTGGATACGCTGATGTCAGTGGATCCAGTGAGAGACCCCCCCCCCCCCCCCCCCCCCCCCCCCCCCCCCCCCCCGTTAGGGCCGTGTTATAACCTACAGTGGATATAAAAAGTCCACACACCCCTGGTAAAATGTCAGGTTTCTGTGCTGTACAAAAATGAGACAAAGCTAAATCATTTCAGAACTTTTTTCACCTTTAATGTGACATATTAACTGTACCACTCCAATGAAAAACAAACTGGAATCTTTTAGGTGGAGAGAAGAAAAATAAAATAAATAATATGGTTGCATAAGAGTGCACAACCTTAAACTAATACTTTGTTGAAGCACATTTTGATGTTAATATAGCACTCAGTCTTTTTGGGTATGAGTCTATCAGCATGGCACATTTTTATATCTACCTGTAATGGTGTTCATGGTCCTGTGTTGCACATGAAGATATTGAATGTTGATTATTTCATGTCTGAACTCCACTAACTTATGAACAGGTTTGTCTGCTAGATCATTCTTTATAACAGCAATAGTTGGGAAATGGGAAATGAGAACTGTACAGACAATCATTTCCGTTTTTCATCCATCTGATCTGTCTGGAGCCAGAAATAGGCCTACTCTTTGTTCTTCACTATTTTTGTTAAATCAAGCCAAAAATATTCAATTTGAGGACGAGAGTTCCTTTCTGATTAGTATTGCATACTCTATATGTTACATGTGATGCTTTTCTGTCGCATTCATTTTATATTCCATTTTACTTCTCTTGCAACTGTTTAGGAGACTCAACGCTGTGTTTGTTATCCTGGGTACATGGGAGAGCAATGTGACTTATCCCTCACTGATAATCAGGGATCAGGGACCTGGTATAATGTGAGCAGCCAGGACCCGGCCTTTAGTCCTCGCACTGCTGCAGCTGGAGCTTTTCTGCCCCCCACCAATGCTCTTTACATATTTGGAGGTAAGTGTTAGTCATGTACTGCAGGGAATTGCCTTTTTGTAGGCTTTAAAAAAGATTTCTTTTAGGATTTGTGACATTGTGGGCTAGTTAAGAATAACAGCCTTCAAGATTGGAAGGCTTGCGGATTCAAACTGTTGTAATTATTAGAGAAACAGAAAGGTGGTGGTTTAATGAGTCCAACCGTTCCAGAAAAGATTCTGGCGTGGAGTCATTTAAACCGGGACTTTTCAGGCACCAAAATTAGTTTTTTTTTAAAAAAAACATGATTTTATTAGGAAACATGATTAAAATATACATGATATTCAGAATAATTTAGTCGTTCAGTAAAACATTGTCAAAGTCAACTGTCTTAGTCATAAAGTACATGGTCGCAAATATAAAGTACTCCTGAGGCGATAGTTGTAGTTATTACTTTCACAAGGGCAAAGAGTATGTATGTATATATAATTATATATAAATATATATATTTTTTTATAACATTTTAAGTTTATCAACATTTTATAACAAATTACAGTATACAGAAAGACCGAAAAAAGGAAATTAGAAGGCTTAGTATAACAATATACATACATATAAAGAACAGTATGTTGACATAAATAATGCCAACTCCTCAGCAAAGCATGTGGTTGCTAAATTCCAAAGTTCCCTGTATATTTTTCATACTTAATAAATGTCCCTTATCAGTTACATGGTCCTTATTTTTATTGGTCCTACGACTGATCACATGGTTGCCATTACTTACTACCTTTTGGGAATATTGTTTGGTTGACTGAGTATTTTCAAACTTGTTGACCAGCATACTCCAGGGTTAATGACCGCTATGGAGTTTTTGGATTAATAATAACGCAGTATCCTGATTTTTGTTAAAATGGAGTTCAGCATTATTAAATATAACACTTGCTCAGAAATATTAAATGAACTCAGTATTATGTATGTTATTATATGATATATTTATTTACAGGTCTGGATCTAAATTCTGCTCTTCAAGATATGGCTATTTATAACTTCACATCAAACACTTGGGAGAGAAGAACATACCATCCTAGCCCAGTATGTTTTACTTTTTTTAACTGAACTATCTAATCTGTGCTAGTAAAGGTTAAAGTAAAAGGAGAATATGTGTTGTTATTATTTCTAGGTGTCATGATGTTTACCTGAAAGGAGCTCTTTATGCAACAATTTCTAGGTGTAAATCATTCCTTTCTTTCCAGTAGCTTGAGAATGCTCATATTTTTTGCAATGAAATAACAGGAGCACAGGAGCATAGTCTGCTCTATGTTTAAAATTATTTCAAATTCTACATAGAAAGAAGACCAGAAATCGTTTGTGGAGGATTTGATTCAATCGAACTGTGGATGCTGTCCCTTAACCCTCTGAGCGTTTCAGCCTTTTCACGTTTTTTTCATAAACGTGCCACAGGCAATCGCGGCGGAGCTCAATATGCTCCGCCGCGATTGCCTGCTCAGCTCAGGGTAGTAAACATAAGTCCGGTGTCACTGGAGACGCCGGACTTATGCTGAAAGATAGCGACGCCCCTCCGTTTACATGGAGGTCTATGGCGCCGCCTACCCCCGCCCCCTTCGCGTCACCGGTGACGCGATTGGGGGCGGACCCGGAAGCATCGGCATACATGCCGGTGCTCCCGACCGCCGTCAGAAGACGGCGAGACCTCGAGCGCGGCTCTAGTTAACTCGGGTCAGACGCTCAGAAGGTTAAAGCAATGAAGTACTAGTTTTTGTCATTGTTGGCTTGCATCTCTTTTCCAAAAACGTACATCCCACTTCTTGTTCTGAACTTGTGTAGGTGGTCATCCTTGTGCAATGCTAGGCTTTGCTCTCTTTAGGTTAGAGGTGCCATTTGGTAGAGAAATATTCAAGATATTTAACTGGAGGAACACATTAACTCAATGAAGTAAAAATAAAGAGTTTATTACATTTCCTGGGGTACAGCAATTACAATTGTGAGACACACACTTAACATCATTAATATATGTGTATATGCTAAAAATGGTAATACTATTTTAATACCCTGACCATATAAACACTTGTGCTGAGTGTGTATATTAGATGAGCCTTATATTCAGCAAGTTTAGGTAGCTATATCTCCCTCAAATCAGGGACAAAATATTTGTGAGCGACCACTAGCAGCCAATAGATTATTTGGCCACAGGTGGTTGCACCTTTGAATAGGCCCTCTGGCAGAGGCAGGGATGTTGTTAAAGGGAAGATCAACCCACGGTTGGTTGTTTCTTGCTGATGCTGTTAATCCTTTTAGTTCAAGTAATGATTCTAACTGTTTGTGTCTTATTCAGTCAGCTCGACATTCTCATGTAGTAGTCGAGTGGAATGGAACGCTGATATTATTTGGTGGGGAGTTACCTGGAGGAAAGCTGACAGATGACACCTGGGTGTTTCTGCCTTTGGAAGAGCGTTGGATGAATCTGACCCGCTATAGTGTTATGAAGCCCCCTCCTCTGGCTAATCATGCAGCAGCAACTGTGGATAATTGGTTGTATGTGTTTGGAGGTGAGATTCTGGAATTGTCAGCTAATCTTCCTGTATGAAATCGTGTTGCTTCTGCATTTTAAATGTAATTCTGTAAAAGAACATTGCAGGCCCACCTACTACTGACTGCCTGTAAAGACTTCAGAAAGGCAGATAAAGGACCCAGTCAAACTGCCTGGTAAGAGAGCGCCAGTGAGGGCTTGTTTCCACTCATGCGGTTTGCTGCGGTTGTATCCGCACGGCTACAGCCACTCGTGCCCGCACCGCAGTGCTTTGAATCCCTTATTTTCCTACAGAGAACAGTGCTTGGCGGGGGTTCCGACAGATCACATACACATTACCTGCTCTGCGCAACCTCTGTTCACACCCCTGGATCGGCTCAGCGCCGTGAGAACAGAGGTTCCATCGGGCAGGTAATGTGTATGTGATCCCTCGGGACCCCTGCCAAGCACTGTGCTGAACGCAGGGGTCCCGACGGATCACAGAACGCTGTGGAGTCATACCCTTACACAGGAGCTTTTGGATGTACTTTCAGATTTTACATATCTGTATTGTGAGATCTCTAACCACATCAAGGTGGTAATCCTCTGCTTTAATGCTATACTTGTCTCTCTAGAGACCTTTGTCTCTAGTCTTTTCGTCTTTATAGCATTCAAAAGTTGAGTGTTATATTGCTTTCATTTATATAGAGGTGAGCAGGCAAAACCATTTGTTAATGGCTTTTCTTGCATTTCTGTACTTGTTTTCTCTTTGTTGGCTATGACTTGCTACGGTATGTCATTGTGAGCAAAATGCTAACTTGATCAAGTTACTGTAACTTTTTGAAGTTTATTTAATATATGGTGTATTACATTTTTTACAATGTTTGAGGATTTACCCACATTCCTGTTCTCTCCTGTGTTTCATCTATCTTTGATTTGTACAGGCCGCACAACTCGAGATGTCTTTTCTTCTGAAATGTATCGTTTCAACCTCCATTCCTGGGAGTGGGAGCAGGTCCACCCAGCTGGAGGAAAGCCCCCGGCTGCTGCTGGGCATTCCATGGTGTTCCATGCTGCTTCTCGGACATTGGTGGTCTATGGTGGTCACCGACCATCCACGGCAAGGTACATAGAGCACTTTTATTTCTCCATGTTTCATAAACTGTCATATCTTTTCTAAAGCTGCACAAGAGTCCTCCTTGAAATGTTCTTGGTTTATCTGAATAAACATATTACATTATAGGCTTTTAAGAAACATATTAATTTAGAAAAGCCCCAGTGCCCTAATCAGGGGAACTTAATTCTGTCTATGTAGGTATTTGTAAAAAGAAGCCTAAGATCATGTTCGTATAACTGCACCCAAGGTCTAAATGAGCAATTACTGCATTTTTCACATCCTAAGATGCAAGAAAAATTGATGTGCCTTATGGTGCGAATGCACGACCACCCACATCTGAAAGACTATTTGACCCTGGGTGTTCACGCATTCTTCTTACCCTGTCAACCAAGCACTGAGCTGATATAAGGGAAGACTAGCAGGCGGAGCTTCTAAGCTTCAGGAATTTGCCCGGGCCGGGTCATCTTGACATACACTAGTAGTTAATGGCATCAGTGACTGTCGGCCGGCTGCGGCTGGCATTCACACATCAGAGCCAAAGAGAAGTGCTCTTCTCTTGGCTTCTGGTGTGGCAGCGAGACGGGGATGTTGGTTCTGGTTGAGTAGTGGCTTACCTACTGCTACAGGTAGTGTGGGAAAGCTGTCAGAGGGCCTTCCCTCCTCCTTTAACTCCCACTCTGCCTGTGGGAATGTCTGCTAAACTGATTGGTAGACACGGTAGACATATGGTGCATCTTATACATCGGAGCATCTTATAGTCTGTAAAATACAGTAATCCTTGCAGTGCGGTGGGGGTTTCCAATTTACATGGAGTTAAGACTGATAAGATATTATAGTGCTTGTTTGTTCTGACGAACCAATTCTCCAGTATCTCGTATCTACTTTATCAAAGACATCTCCCAGGTAACCTACTATCAGATTTTTTCTATAATAAACACAGTTACTAGGTACAGTTTGTGTAGAAGCTAGGTAACCGCACAGAACATTTTCCCTGTGAGAAGACTCTGGACCATTCAAAGGGAACTTTTGTCCATTCAAAAAAAGTCATGATTGCTCTCTCCTATAGCTTGTTCTGACAGTTTTTTGGGGGGGTATTCAGACCCATTTATGTTTGTTGTTTGTTATACTTTTTCTCAATATCCAGGTTCAGCATACGTGTAAATACCACAGATTTGTTCCATGTGGATTTAAATTACTGGACCACTCTGAAGCCACGAGATGGTAACCGTGGCGGCCCCCGAGAGAGAGCATTTCACAGTGCCACTGTGATTGGGAACTATATGGTGATTTATGGTAAGTTGTTTGAGAAAATGTATTTTTATTAAAATTTTTGCAGAAGATAAATGAACAATCAACCGTACAGACAAAAGTAAAACACAGAAGGATAATTCCACAGAGATACAGACACATATCGGCATCCACATTTAAAAGAAAAAAATATAGCATAACAGCAGAAAGACTCCATATCCAGGTAGCTAGCAAGCCGATGGAGAGGATATACCTCCCTACTGGTAGGACCTAAGGTCCAGCATCCAAGGAGCAGTGTGGAGTCAAACATCACCAATGACAATTTGAAACGCTGATTATAAACAGCAAATAACAGGAAAAATCATAAACAAAGATGGAGAAATATAGCGGAAAAGGAAGAGAGAGAGAGAAAGGGAGAGAAAAAGAGAGGAGGAGGAAAGAGAGAGAGCCATCTCATCTGTCCCCAGGCGTCCCCCAGGAATGGCTGGAAGGAAAGCGGTCATCCCACCGAGACCAGACCTCTTCAAAGCAGGGTAAGGTATTATGAAGGCTGGCCGTAAGCTTCTCCATAAGGCGAACGTCATGAATCCTCTCTATGAGACCTCGATAGGTAGGCGGAAGAACCTGCTTCCACCTACGCGAGATCACACAGCAAGCCGCAGTAAGTACATGAGCCAGAAGCCTACGGCAGGGTTTGGAAAGACCCCCCACCGGGAGGCCTAGCAGGTGAGTAGAAAGGTCTAGGGAGATATCCGTCTCCAAGAGGTCCGTCAAAAGCCTATTGACTTCAGCCCAAAAAGGGGATATGCGAGGGCAAAACCAAAACACATGTTCAAGGGTACCCCGGTCCAACCCACATCTCCAGCAAGAGTCAGGAAGCTGCAGGAACATACAGTGGAGGCGGTCAGGGGTGTAATACCAGAAGAACAATATTTTGTAGAAATTCTCCTTGTAAAGGGTACAAAGAGACGATTTCTGGGCCGCAGCCCAAATCGTCTGTCAGGCCTAAAGGGGCAGCTCCCGTCCCAGGATCCGTTCCCAACGGAGCATATAAGGATGCTTAGTCCTGGACAGGGCAGTCAATCAAAAGCTTGTATATATCTGAGAGGAGACCCTTAACCGCAGCCCCCTGTTTACACAGCTTCTCAAAGGGGGATAGAGGTGGAAACTGTAGCGTCTTAGAAAGCGACTGGGCATAATGCCGCAATTGGAGATAACTAAAAAAACAGGACTTAGGGACCACGTATTTACGCTGGAGGTCTGTGAAGGAGAGGAACTCCCTGGTGAGCGGAAAAACAAAATGACCCACTTGGTACAAACCAAGACGCCTCCAAGGATGTTGGAGTCCCACCGCGAGGCTAGTCGGGACCAGAGTTGTACAGGAGAGAGGTCAACAACAATGCCCCAGAGGGCAAATCAAAACGCTTCTTGCAAAAACACCAGATATCCCTAGTGAACTGTATGGGGGCGAGCAGATCCCTGTCACCCAATAACGCTGAGGAACCCCAAAGCATTGTATTGGGATAAACCGGCGGAATCCAGAGCTTCTCAATTTCAGTCCACTTATTGTAGGACTGCAACGTGGTCCACAAGGATACCTGGCGCAGATGCGCAGCGAGATAGTATTTGTAGAGATCCGGAACCCCCAGCCCCCCCTGTGCCCTAGACGTACACAGCAGAAATTTAGAGAGCCTATGGGGTTTGTAACCCCAAATAAAGTCCAGCAGCTGATGCTGCATCTGCTGCAGCGAGGACAGGGGAACCTTGACCGCTAAGTTCTGGAAAAAGTACAGAAATTTAGGGAGAAGCACCATCTTTACCGCAGCGATCCCCCCCAAGAAAGAGAGAGTGTGCGACTTCCACTTAGCCAAAAGGGTGCGAATCTCATGGAAAAGAGGGGGAAAGTTCTGACGGTATAAAGCGGGGTAGGAGGGAGTTAGCTGGATACCCAAATAAGAGATGGAATCCGTTTTCCAGGACATAGGAAAGTAGGAGTGGAGGGAGGCCAACCGGTCAGGGGGGATAAAGAGCGGGAGCGCCTCCGTTTTAGACTGATTCACCTTATACCCGGACAAAGGACCATACACAGACAATTCCTGAAAAAAAGAGACAGGAAGAGTGAGGAGGGGGTCCGTTAGGGCCAGCAAAACATCATCCGCAAAGAGAGAAACCTTAAAAGATTTGTCATGAATCCAGACTCCGCGAATGTCAGGGTTAAGGTGAATATGGGCAGCCAGAGGTTCTATTGACAGGGCAAATAGCAGCGGGGACAGGGGGCAACCCTGGGGAGTCCCATTACGTATGGGAAAAGTAGATGAGGCAGCATGAGGGATTTTGACCATAGCAGTGGGACCGGAATATAGGTTGAGGAGCACCTGTAGAAAGTAGGACCCGTGATTCCGAAAGTACGGAGGACTGAGAACATGAAAGGCCAGCTAAGACGATCAAACGCCTTCTCGGCTTCTAGGCTAAAAAGCAGAGCTTCAGTCCCCCTTTTATTGAGTATCTCAATGAGATCTAGAGTTTTACGAGTGTTGTCCCCCGCCTGACGAAAAGGAATAAAGCTGTTTGATCCTTGTCAATCAGGCTGGGAAGGAATTGAGAAAGCCTATCTGCAAGAAGCCTAGTGAAAATCTTAAGGTCTAAGTTGAGCAAAGAAATGGGGCGATAACTGGAGCAATGGGTGGGGGTCCTTACCCGGCTTGGGAAACAACGAAATATGAGAATGGGTCAGTGTGGACGGGATAGGGACGCCTTCCAAAAAAGCATTAAACAGGGAGCACATATGAGGGAGGAGGACCGAGGAGAACTGCTTATAATATAAATAAGGCAGGCCATCCGGGCCCGGGGCCTTATGATTAGGCAGGGACTTCAGGATGAGCTCCAGGTCTTCAATGGAAACAGTCCATTTTCCAGCTTCCAGCTGCCCCGCCGCGAGGGCAGGAAGGCGTGCCAACGCCAAATAGGAATCAATACGCGGCTGCAGGGAAGGGTCAGAAGCCTGTGTCTCCGCCACCCCTGTGTAGAGGGAAGAGTAGTATTCCCCAAAGATATCCACGATGCGTTAAGGGTCAAGAGCAAGCTCTCCCGAGGAGCCCAGAATCGTCTGAGGAGTGGCCATGGTTTGTTTATCCCTGAGCTTCCTAGCCAATAGAGCATCCGCCTTGTTTCCTTTATCATAAAACAGCTGCTTCAGGAAAAGTAACGACTTCTCCACACCGTGGAGAGCGAGAGATTGGAGGTCCGAGTGAAGCCGCACAATCCTGCGAAGAACTGAGATCGCAGGGTTGCGTGCCAGGGCCGCCTCCAGAGTCCGGATCTCTGCCACCAGTAGGTCATGGGCCCACAGCGAGTCCCTCTTAAGCGAGGTGGCCAGGGATATACAGTGACCCCGAAAAACAGTTTTGTGGGCTTCCCAGAGAATAGAGAGGGAGCTCACCGAGCCCTTGTTCTCGTTAAAATAGTGAAGCAGGACACCCTCAAGGCGAGAGCGATTAGCTTCTTCCTTCATAGGCGCTCGTTAAGACGCCAATGGCACCATCTGGGAGAGGCCGAATCCAAAGAGAAGGTAAGGAGGAGTGGGGCATGGTCTGACCACGAGATAGGCTGAATAGGTGGAGGAGGTCAACCGGAGGACAGGGAGGTTAACCAGAAAATAGTCTATACGGGTGTGGGTCTTATGGAGGGGTGAGTAGTAAGTGTACGTACGGTCCCCGGGATGATGAATCCGCCACAGATCATACAAGGAATGCCGGCACACCGATTGACAGAAGCGTCGGGAGAGGACGAGAGAATGAGCCGGGGGAGGAGAAGGGGGGACCGAGGCCCGATCCGCTGACGGGGAGAAGACCATATTGAAGTCGCCACCCAAAATAAGAAAGATAGGATAATAAGGTTGAAGGAGTGAAAGAACTGCATTAAGGAAGGCCAGCTGGTTCTAATTCGGGGCGTAAACATTGACAAACGTGACCGTGGAGGTACCCAAAACCCCATGGAGGATAAGATACCTGCCCTCCGGGTCTGCCACGATGGAGGAGGGCACAAAGGGGACCGAGGGGCGAAACAGGATCACCACCCCCGCCGTCTTGAGGCTGGGGCTCTGAGCCGTATACACAGCGGGAAAATAACGAGAGGCGAAATGAAAGGAACCCGAGGCATTGAAATGAGTCTCCTGTACAAAGTCAGCCTTGGATGCGTGAAACTCACGCAAGGCCAACCTCTGCTTCCCCAGGGAGTTCAAACCCCCTAACACCCCTAAGGAAGAATACACTATACGCCATAGGGAAGTTGTGGGAGGGAGGGCGCCTATGGGAAACACCGTCAGACAAGAAGAAGTCCACTTACCAGACCACAAATGCAGCCGTCGATCCGTCAAAAGCGAAATCCCGATACAGGGAGTACCCGCTACCCACGCCAACGCCAGCAGAGTCAGCAGGATCACCCGGGGACATGAGACCTGAGAAAAGGAAAAGGGAAGAGTCCCTGGAAAGGAAAAAAGAGAGAGAAAACAGAACATCCAAAAGAAGAACCATAAAACGTGAAAATCACACAAGAGTAACGGAGCATAACTGAACAATAAAAAAACAATGAAACATCCGCCAAGCGGTGTGGGGAGACCTGAGGCGCCTTCCAAGGTGGAGGCGTACAGCGACCGCCACCTCGAGCAATCACGAAGGCACATCAGGGGGCCCCAGGGGGAGAGCATGTCCGGCCGCCCAGGAGGACGCCAGCCAGGCCCGCCGCCAACAGAAAGCACATGTCAGCAGTAATATCCCGTACAAAAAGCAGAAGCAGAGCAAAGGAGCAACATATGAACAGCCATGG
>CM070038.1:52116979-52145168 GCA_036250615.1 Ptychadena robeensis
TCCCAAGTCCTTGCAGAAGTCCTGGAGGTCCTCAGGAAACCGAAGGGTATGCGTCTGGCCCGCACGCCTGGCAAACAAAGCAAAGGAGTAACCCCATCGGTAGGGGATCCGGTGTTCACGAAGGAGGACAAGAAGAGGCTAAAGCAGGAGACGTTGCTGAAGCGTCCCCAAGGAGACATCCGCAAACAGCTGAATAGGGGCCCCATCAAATTCCAAAGCGTTCAACATGCGAGCCTTTTGCATAATTTCCTCCTTGAGGGCGAAGTTGTACACCCGGCAGACAATATCCCTGGGATGGGAAGGAGGGCCTTTCGGTCTCAGCGCCCGATGGGCGTGATCCAACTTAATGCGCTGGATTGCCGGTCATCCCAAGATGTTGTTGAAGAGGTGCTGAAGTACAAGATGGAGATCCTCCTCCTGGGCTGCCTCAGGCAGGCCGCGCACCCTTATGTTATTATGCCTGCCGCGGTTATCAATTTCATCCAAATGGCGGCGCATGTCCTGATTATCTTTAGCCAAGTCGTACATCTGTTGCTGAAGGGCAAAAACAGCCTGGTCAGTAGATTGGGCACCGGTCTGCAAGTGATCCACCCTGGAGTAGAGCTGCTGTATATCTTGACAGAGCACCCCAAATTCCGCACGGCACGTTTCCTTAACTTCTCGCACCAGGAGAAGAAAATCTCGCTTGGTAGGCATGTCGGCAGGGTATGCGGGCCACAGAGGGACACTCAGTCCATGTAAGGGTGTGAAAATAGGGCGAGGGGGTCGGGGTAGTCCCTGCAGCCAGGGGGGTCCTTGTCCTACAGTTTCCTCATTCTACCATCTTGCCTTACCTACTTTGTGTGTCTTGCAGGTACTGGATTACCACTAGCAATTTATAGGTTGCCAGTACCGAATTGATGTGGTAATGAACTTGTGGAATCACTATGTTTTTTAAACAAAGCCAAGGTCATTTACCTTATTACTTGTATACTACCACTTCATTTTTCCAAATTGCAGTCTTCTAGTACTCATTGTTGTAGCTGTTTGTATTGTTGTACAATGTTGGAGTGCTGACTTTTTATTTTTGTTTGTTGGGTACAGGTGGAAATTTACACATACATTACCAGGAGGAGAAGTGTTATGATGAGGAAATCTTCTTTTACCATCTTGGTTGTCACCAGTGGGTGCCCAGTGATATTTTAAGACCACCACCTCATGGTAAGATTAAAGCAAATGTTGTGAGGTTCTTAAGCTTAAAACAATTCTTAATGGTTGCAATGATTATTCAACCTCACAGCTTTAATTAAAGCATCACCTGGTAGGTCACGCAGCAGTATTGGCAATCTGCATTTGTAAATAAACAAACTTTTTTCTGATAGCGGATAGTGTCTGCCCAATCTCGCTGAACTTGTGTCGTTACCAGTGATGAGATTCTATCTCATCAAGCAGCTGATTCCCCCCCCCCCCTCGTCCCACAGAGCCTTCCCGCTCTGACAGGGAGGAGGCAGCCTGGGGGGGGGGGGGGCAGGGATGGTGGAAGTAGTGTTACTTCTTCAGGATCTAAGATGCTGGCATCAGAAATGAATGTGAGGAAGGCAAGTATTTTTTTTTTTTGTGTAGCAGTTTTCCAGCATCTGAACTGCTGACAGGTGAGTATTGTGTCTATTTAATGTATGTGTTTTTATTTTGTGTTTAAAACCTCTTTAAGATGAATATTTTGCTTTACATATCAGGCCATCAGATTTTGGGCAATGGGCGATACTCCCATGTGGCAGCTTTGATGAAAGGCGGAGTTCTTCTGGTTGCTGGAGGATATAGTGGTACCCCTCGTGGAGATTTGCTTGCCTACAAAGTTCCTGTGCCAGGGTCTGTGTACCAGCCTCCAGTGCAAGATGTAAGTATTAAATGGGAGTTAAGGACATAGGCTTAAATTTTCTATTCCTTTCAGCATAAATATAACCATATGTTCCGCCTTTACAGTATCACTTAGACTACTGCTCCATGTACACGGATGAGACCATTTGTTCCAAGGATCCAGAATGCACCTGGTGTCAGACAAGCTGCCAGACTCCTCAGCCTAACAAAATTGTATGATGTCGTTTCCTGTTTCATTCTCTAACATTTGTTTTTTTATTATTTTAAAGTGTCATTTTTTTTAATTATAGTGCTGGCTTCTATTCAATTATCAGTAAACCATGTGCTCATGAAATGAGAGTTTAGTAATCAGCTAGTGTGAAGATAAATACTCTCTGATCTAAATCAAAATGCTGGTCATAAAATACCTTTCTCTATCTGTTTTTTTCTGGCAGTGCCCAGACAAGAGCTGCCTAGGCCTGGCAAGACTCCTTTCTGATTGTCAGTCTTGCTTGGCATTCAGCTCCAACCTAACTTCCTTCTCCCATGTCCCACGATCTTTTGGTTGGTGTGTCCAGAATGAAACCTGCATGCCAATTTCAGGTACTGTTTTTAAGATTTTATATGTCTAATTTTAATAAAAAAATGTTCTTAAAGAAAATGCAAATACAACTGTGCACCAGTTTAATTCTCTTGTTTGCTTATTCATTTGTTAATATTCTTTTTTAGAGCGTCCAAACTGTCGTGTAGGGCAGATTTCAGGCACATATGGTTGGTGGGGCACCCAAAACACTTTTATAACTTCTTTGGATGGCTGCAGGACCAACAACTTTTTGCCTGGACTTCACCTTATTACCTATCAACAGCCACGCAATGAGTCTCAGCCTGACAGGGTAACCGGAATATTCCCTAAACTATGTTATAATCACTTTACTGTCTCTTATAGGAGCTCTATGTATTTTTCTTGTTTGACAAAATGTTGGTTTGTGTCCTGATATTGGTCATTTATGGTTGCTTCCTGCATTTCATAAAAGCCAACAAAACCCATAGCTCAAAAGCAGTTTTAAGTATTTGCTTATTAGCGTATAACCAGATTGGACAATATAATATGCTCTAAATCTAATCTCTATGTATCTAAATGTTGTTGTGTATCAGGCACTATATCTGCAGCAGTTTGACACCCTGGGAGAAACAAACGCCAGAAAAAAAAGAAGAAAAAGTAATTGCTTTGCTGCAGACATTATAAATCTGTATTTGGGAACTCAAAGTGAGCAGAGTTATGTTTAAAAATTGTAAAATCCCTTCATCTAATCAAACTGCTCTTAACCTCCCTAGCGCACCGCCCATATCGCGCCGTTTACAACGGCACGATATGGGCGATCAAGGCAGTGTACATAGTACACTGCCCGCCGTTTCCGGCATCCCGCCGGAGCTCTACGCGCAGCTGTTGTCATTACTGACAACAGCTGCACGGGAGAGAAAGCCGGCGCTACTCCATTAACATGGAGGTCTATGGCGCCGCCCCCCCCCGCCCCCTTCCGCGTCAACGTGACGCGATCGGGGCGGAGCCGCCAACCCGGAAATGCTACGGCGATGTAAACAATCGCCACAGCTTTCCGGGGAGGCATAAAGTCTCCCCATCGGCGGCTTCCCGGGCGGTTGAGGCGAGCCTAAAGCTCGGACGAGCTAGGCTCGTCTCAACCGCTAGGGAGGTTAAAATGATGTTTTCACCAAAACGTAAAGAATTTATCTATGGGAGGCATTCAATGTCAAAAATGTTGATTGTGTCTTTACATTTTCTTGTGTGGGTTAAGAAAAGCAGCTTTGAACTATGAATCACTCCTAAAGGCCTTCAACGCTGTTCTTTTGATTCTATGACATTTATCAATACTTTCCCTTTTTAAGATGTAATTAAAAAAAGTCAAAATAGTTTTTAGCAACTGAATGTGGCATTCGTATCTTTAAAGCTTTTTCCTGCTGTCAAGCAACATTTTATTCAGCTAAAACCTGCCTTTTCTTTCTGCAGGTCTCTATTGTGCGCAGCACAACCATCACATTAAGTCCCAGCACAGAGATGGATGTCTCTTTGGTATATAAAGGTTTCTTATATCCTATGCTGAGCCAAGGCACCTCCCCTGACCGCGTTTCTATCTGGGCTCGCATTCAGAGATTCTATGTTGTGGCCCGTCTTGGGCGGTACCCTGGCAGCACACAGATGCTGGTAAGCACTAGTCACAATAAACCAATGTAAAAAGTTAACTGTCCTTCACTAATATGGGCCAATCATATTAGTATTTATAAAGTATTATAACTGAATACATTTTTCTTACCTGCTGTCCAAAACTGAATGAACTGAAAGTTTTTGACCTTTTTCAGGAGGAGGTGGGCCGCTGGTCAGTGCACCAGGATAAAGAGAGAAGAGCTCTGCAGAGGAACAGTGGAGAGCGGTTGTTTCCTAATGCAGAGCGGGGAAGTCGCTATGCAGTGCAGATTGAGGGTTATCTCAACAACACAGGAAATGGACACACAAGTGAGCTAAGCCTGACATGGGATCGTACAGGCGTCCATGGTGGAAGTGTAAGCTGATATCCTATCATAAGAAACCAAATAGCTTGACATCTTTATACTGTTGAATAGAAATGTTTGAATTTAAAAGTAAAGTAAAATGTCGACTTGCTAACTTTTGTGAGAAAAAAATGTAGAGGGTTGTGGGAATGAAGTTCAAAATCAAAGTGAAACATTTGAACTTAATCTATGTAAACACTGCATGTGGCATAGCAGGGGTGGGCAAACTTTTTGACTCTTGGGCCACAAGTGGTTTTTAAATGTGACAGAGGGGCTGGACCCAGAGCCTGTAATGGCCGCCCGCAATAGGTGTTTGGATTCGTCACATGCCTGGCTTCATTGATGATGATGTAGTCAGGAACATTGTAATCTTTAATTTTCTGTATGGTTTTAACAAAAAATCATACTGCCAGGAACGTAAAATAAATAAATAAACCTGCCATGTTTCAGTAAAAAACAGAGACCTTGGGGACAAGACACTCTGTGTCTGCTTGTTCACTGCAATGAGCAGAGATAAGCTCTAAACATTATGGATGCTCTTTGCAGGTAACAAGCAGAGGGGACTCAGAGCCTCTTTTCTTTATGGTGACAAAGCGCTGGATTAAAAAGCTGAACTGGCCAGATCTGGCCCTCTTAATTTTCCCATGTTTGTGCTATAGCAGTAATTTTTTTTGTAAATGTTCCTACCTCCTTTCCCTACTTATACAGCACTTAACAAGCATACCCATTAATCCTCAAGGCCACGTTTATGAGATTTAGGGATTCTGTTATTCTGTTCTGCTATCATATAGAAAACTGAATCTTAAATCTTTTCTTCTTGCTGTGTAGGAAATCTCGTTCCTGTTTTTGGAACCTCATCGCTCCGATGACTGTTCCTACCCTTCCTGCTTGGCCTGCCTGGCAGATCAGAGCTGTGGTTGGTGCTCTAGAAGCCGTACATGTCACTACAGACTAGGTGTAGATTGGGCGAAATTCTGCCAGGACATGCCCTTGATTCTGTCTCCGAGCCACTGTCAATTGTGCGAAGAGTACCGTGACTGTGAGGCCTGCAGCAGCGTAAGTACTCAGCTATTCATCAATATCCTTGAAATGTCTTCACTGTAACAGCAAGGTAATCATATTATTGTTATGTTTCCAGGATCAGTATTGTGAATGGCAGATTCACAGCAGCAAGAAAGGAGACTCTCTGTGCAGCCGTAGAGGAAGAGTGAGCGGTTCTATACGAGCATCCCAGGACTGTCCCCGTGCTTGCAATCAGTGAGTTTGTTTAGGTTTTGGACATATTTTTCTTCTATTTGGTTTCCAGTGGATTCTCAACTTTTTGTACCCCTTGATGAAGTTCTAAAACCTACTTCATTTTAAATGTCCATCGTGTCAGACATTTCATGGTCCAGCAGTCATAATGCCTCGAGCATGGCCATGTAAAGCCTTACTAAGTGGAGGAAGAAGGTAGAGGAGTACATTACTAACATGATATCAGAAATTAGGAAAGGCTTGTACGGATACTTGACATTGCAAAGGCAATCTTCTGTAAACATCTTTGGTGCAAATATGGCATCTGGACAGCTGTCTCTGTGGCACTTGGCAATCCACAACAAGCATAGTTATGTAATGCCTTACTCAGTGTAGGTACATGGTAGAGGAATACTTTACTTACATGATACTGGAAATAAAGAATAACTTTTACAGATACTTGAAGTTTCAAAGGCATTTGTTTGTGCACATCTCTGGTGCAAATATGTCATCTGTCTCTGTGACATTTATAGTAGGAGTGGGGTGATTTCCGCTGCGCCTTTCCCCCCTCTACATACAGTACAGTAAGTGTTGTGTGCACAGCACTTGTTCCCCTTTACTGACTTTTCCCCCCCAGTAACACATTTTGGACATGAATATTGCTGTAAATGTGGGTGTGTGCTGCATGGAAAACAGCAGATCTATTGTTTTGCCTAGTAGGGAGTAGGGGCAGTGTTGTGATTTATTAATTTTCTTTCCCAGTCTTCCTGCTTCTGTCTAAATGTATTTATATAATCTTCTATATGCTACTAAAATTTACATTACTTGTCGTAAGTATGGCTAAAGTATGTAATTTTAACAAATATTACTTTAGTTTCTCCTTTGTTGGGTTTTTACTCATGGTTGAATTGTTATTGATACTTGTTTATTTTCTGCAGACGCAGGACATGTTCTGAATGTCTTTCTAACTCCAGTCACTGTGCGTGGTGTCAGTCTACTGAAAGCTGCTTCTATTTTGCTGCCTACTTGGCAAAGTATCCTTATGGTGACTGCAGGGACTGGTATGATAGGTATGTACCAATGTATTGTGGAGTAATGGTGCCTTGCTCCTGATCATGGGAGGGCTTATTCAAGAGTTTTTAATCTTAATAAATTTATATGTTTCATGCATCAATATATAGTGGATTTATACAGTGTTTCTGGGTTTTGTTTTAGATTTTTAGAGAATCTACTTTGACATTTTATTCTCTTAGATTGCAGTCATACCTCATATTAAGCTGGGAACATACGCATAGATATGTGCCAGATCGATGGCCGTTTTGAGCGCTGTGCACATGCACGGCCATATATCTGTAACCATCACTGCGAGTGTGCAAATCGGTCGATCTGTGGTGATAACGACTGCAAATCTAACAGTCTATGCCATTGTGCATCACCATACTACAGTGTTACCCAATGCTTGAAGTATTATTTAAAAAAGGTTTTGTTATGTAAAAATGAAAAATAATGTCTTCCAGCCCTGCCTACTGTCATTTCTACATTACAAAATGCTTATACTAGTCAGTATAGATTGAAAAAGTTATGTGCGGCCCTTTACAAATGCTGAGGGCCACACTTGTGGCCCTTCATATCAACTCAGTTGCCCACCACTGGTCTATGCTCATAAGATTTTGCTCAGTACTTTACAAATAACACATAAGAAAGGAAAATGAAAAAAAGTTATAATTGCTTATTAAATGTATATGTATTTATTTTGCCACTCCATATCTGTGTGATGGTTTTTACACCTACCAACCTGACACAGTTGATGGTGACTGGGTTAAGGTGTCTGTATTTTTTTTTTATAAATGCTAGGTATTCTTATAACTCCTCCCTCAACACAACTAATAAAAGTCATGTTGATCACGATAACCCAAAATTCTTCTTTCTTTGCAGTGTCCACTCTGTGCCCCAGTGTTTGGATTGCTCTAGGTTTAACACCTGTCGGGAGTGTCTGCAAAACTTTGAATGTGGCTGGTGTGGGAATATTGACAACCCTACCTTGGGGAGGTAAGTCAATGTACATAGTTGGATCAGATTCAGATACATTTAAAAGCCCAGCAACCATGCAGCTGCACACACACATGTAGGCTGGAGACATTCCCATGAAGTTTTAATAATTAATCATGTAAAGGTATATATAGATATATATATGTCATGGGGATTCATCCTCAAAGGTGAGTCCACACGATCTGTATCTCTTTATAGTTTCTGCCCCTATTTATTGGCATAAAAAAGTTCCAACGCAAACATTACCCTTGCATGGGGTTAATAGCATGAACAACAAAATACCATGCTTCCTGGCTTGACATAAACCCAACTGGTTTTCTTTTACCTCAGCAAAGTCTGTCTGACTGGCCTGACTCTCTGTAGTCACAGGCCTGGGGCCTACATTCCTTGTGTGCCCCAAGTATCTTCTGCTCAGGCAGCATAGTGTAATCAAGAGCCCTGAGTGAGTGGTCACAGTTTTTTTTGTTAAAAAAGCAGGTAAGGACTTTCAGTTCTATGGTGGTTACCTTGGCTATTAGAAATCTTTGGAGTCCTGTATGCAGAGGTATCCCCACATCACTGTTTTTTCAGTCATGCACATGCCCTTGGGACATGTACCGTATTTTTCGGGAAAAAAAAAAAAAGATTTAATACTTTTTCACATCAATAGGGTTAATGCAATGAATGCAATATTCAATTCAGCCAGTAGGTGTCACTAGCAGCAGTACAGTCTCAGCACATGTCATTCTCCACACTAATCTGGAGGAGGAGGGGGGCAGAAGTCTGCAGATTCTCTCCTCTCTGCTCCCTCCCTCTGCTCCCCTGCCAATCAGCTGTTCCTGTGTCCTGGGAGCTGCAGAGTGATTGCAGTTTCCACGGATGAAGAGAGGGAGAGATGCCAGTTCATCTGTCTCTCTCTTCATTGCCTATGGCAACACGGCTTTGAGCTCTGCTGGCATAGGCAATTATACAGTACAGATGGGAGAGCCAGACACCGGCGGGCATCTGACCACTCCTCCATCTCCCCAGCTAATCTCTGTGCCCGGAATTTTGGGGGTGAAAAAGTGCATCTTATGGTCCGAAATAATGCCTTAATCTATGTTAGATCTGTCTAAGTATTGCTTGCAGGATGCATGTCCTCATTTTTTGTTGTGATTCTAGTGTAGTAGTCCAGTTAATGTCACCCGTTGCCATACAGCTTAGCAAGATTTGTAATTAATAGGGGGGGGGGGGGTGTCTCTTCCCAAAGATAACCAGTTTTGTTAAATGTTTCTAGGTAATCATCAGAAAACTACTGCTAATACTTTTGATATTCAGTCAGCTGGACTATTCTTTGTTCCCCAGGTGCTTTTCTGGCGATTACTCTGGTGTTCGGGGATACTCTTCATGTTCCAGGGCTCTTACAATGGCTGGACTACCAACAGAGCCAGCTCAGTGGTCATATGCTTCTTGCCCAGATGTCGATGAGTGCAGGTTGGGGATGGCCATCTGTCACAAACATGCCACCTGCAGAAACACTGCCGACTCCTACGAGTGTCATTGTGACCGTGGATATACAGGCGATGGCGTCACTCACTGCAATCAAACGTGAGCTTGATTACGAAACATTTTACTTTTTTAATAAATAAAAGTACACAAATTCTGAAATGCTTTGTGTCAGTAGGTAATGTTCTGTTATCCTATTCCGACACCACTGTTTTTAAATTGCTTTGGTACCAGACACTCGTGGACTCATGTCACATACATATTGGAACTGTATGTATTGTTGGCTGGAGTGTTGGTTAGATTTTTTTTGTTTTTGTAAAATTGACAGTTTGACTTTGATCCAGGGAGATACTGTAAAGGATAGATTGTCCTTGTTCTTTGCTGGAGTTATGTCTTTGATTATTTGTTTCTGTATTGGACAGTTCCTTGGTAATTGTATTTTTTACCTTTTTTATTTCTAATACATTTTTTTTTTTTGCTTTTAAGGTGTTACAATGAGTGCTCTCATGGCACCTGCAGTGGACCTCCATTTTTTACCTGTCTGTGTGACCTTGGATGGACTTCTAACCAAACTTCTAATCGCACAGCAATGGCAGAGAGTGGAGTAGAATGCAGTGTGGACTGCGGTTGTAACTTCCACAGTACCTGTTCTCATGGACCAGGAATCTGTGATGCTTGTCAGGGTAAGAACTATGGTATTCTGAATAATTTACATCAGGTTTTGCCACTTGAAATATAGTATAAAGTGAGGGCACTAAGGGGCAGCTGCTGGGTGGATATTATGAAGCGCATTCTAAAATGTACAGTTACATAAAGCCACAAAATGTTTTGTAGCTAATTAGTTTTAAACATTTTGACCTAGAGATCATGCCTTATACACAGTTCCTGTCATAGGGCGATAACATTTACTTAGCAAAAGACTGAACTGCAACCCCCCCCCCCCCCCCCCCCCTCCCTATTCTGTTCTCTACAGCAAAAGACTAAAGCAGGGAACACACATATAGATATGGCCCAGATCAATGGCCACTTCGAGCGCCGTGCATGCTCACGGACATCTTTCTGGCCCATATCTAATGTGGCCATCCCTGTTTTCGAGCAGGACCAATCAATCCCACTCGAAAACAGAGATATCGGACATGACTGTTAACCACGGTCAATGTCCATTGCTTTGCATGAAGACCGCATCAGCTGAAGACTCTCCAGCTCCTCCAATTTAAAATGTAGATGCCCTTTACATAATATTATTGCAGAGTGGTGGTTGTCTAGAACTCTTATCAAAGCCATCTGGTTCATAGGCAATCTAGGTCCAACGTAGCAGAAAGCAGATTACTGTATCTGTTCGCTTTTTGTTAAGAAGACCTGAAGGAATGTCAGCACAAGTGTGGGTAGAAGAAAATTATTTAAACCCCATCCAGATTTCAGTATGATGTATAAAATAAAACTGAGAATCCTAGCAATACAAGGTTACAGTGTTAATGTGAACCTCTACTTTGCCAATGGCTGAAAAAGCAACACATTCACCCTATCCACACCGTGGATATTAAAGTTCCTTCTGCCGCATTCATTTTCCAGGTTCAAGGAATAACACACCATAAGGTTGTTGGGAATTTCAATTTGCTGTACAAGAAAAGAAAATCTATGTTATGAAAATTTTTATAAAAACTTTTTTCATCAAATATAACACATACATTGAAGGCACATACTCCATTATGAGAACAATTAGTTTGCCGATTTAGAGACCAGCAATGTCCATAGCATACTGAATGTCATGGCATATCCTAAGAGTATCCGACTTTCACAGATAGTATCAGTTCTATGCTTTTTTATAAAGTGTGCTAAATGGTGCAGCCAGGGAGTGAAGGAAATGTAAATATGTGCAGGTGAAGAACAGGTCTAAGCCCCAGGCTCCACTATGCACTGCCATCCGCTGATGTCAGGGCAAGCCTTTGTTACGTTATTGTGGACGCAGATGGGCTGCGCCGACATTAGACTGATGGAGGCGGGGAACATCGGTTCTGGAGTTCTAAGGGGCTGTGAAGACAGCCCTATCATAGCCCCATTCTGTCAATAGGTGGTTTGTGCGTTCTATTAAAATCCCTGTGTTCAAGCATAGAAGAGAGTTCTTTATAACGATATATAGAAAATGCCATGAATCCAATCATTTATTTGTGTATTTTTGTTATTCCAGGAGAACATGCAATGCATCTCTGTTGACAAAGGGGTTTGTTAATATGGTTGTAGTCTGATATGTGCCTTCGATCTTTATGCAGATTGGACTGAAGGGGAACATTGCCAAGAGTGTCAGCCTGGCAGCTTTGGAAGTGCCACACAGAAACCAGGGTGCCAGGAATGTGCTTGCAACAAACATGGGACTCCTGAACTGGGCTATTGTGACCGAGAGACAGGTGTGTGTTACTGTAGAGACAACACTCAGGGGGAACACTGCGAGAAATGTGTACCCGGCTACTATGGAGACCCCAGGTACGTTTAGTCATAAAGTTCAACATCTGCTATTTTGACCTTTAAAGATGCAAACCCACATTTGTATTAAGTCTTCATTCTAGATTAACAGACTAAACAAACAATTTGATTGAAATTAATGATATACTACAGACTTTACTGTACTGCAAGCTAAACAGAACCCTTTTGCAGAATTGTTTATGCTTTTGTTTACATAGGAATGGTGGGACTTGTTACCTTGAATGCCAGGGCCGCCAGTTGCTCACCAATGTGTCTTCCTCTGCTTTGGGCTCTCCTGGCGGCTCCTACTGTCTGTGGGTGCTGAATGTATCTACTCATGCGGAACCCTGTCACCCAGAGGACAACTGCCCGAGGCTCAGCTTCAGCCTGCAGCCAGACTTCAACATTCCTTGCACGGTAATGCATAGTATATTCTGATCTGTAAAGCAAAATGATTAATTTTCTCTGGCCACCTTAAGAAAGGTTTAGGCTATGTGAACAAATACATTACATTGGAAGCTTGTCGTACACTGAACTGGTTAATTAATCCTTTTTGCTTAGCGGTTATTTTTTCCTCTTTCAGGGCCTTAAGATGATCGCAAGCCATGGTTATCTAGCTCTTTTTCTTACTGGAGTTCACCTTTTTCCCCTAATTTTTATGGTTATAAACATGTCAACACTATGTCTATGTTAGACTAAAATGACCTTTTTGAAAACCTGTCTATAACTAAGAAAGGTTATGCTATCTCTGCTAGGGGTAGGTCCCTTTTTATGAGGTGTTTTCAGCTTTCTGGGTCATCTCCACTCCGTTTTTAGACCTTTTATTGATCTTTTTTATAACATAGTTTAATGCATTTTTATTCAGGAAACTGCTGATCCTGCTTGCAGCTGGTTGTGTGCTGGGTGTCAGTGATAGTTTATGAATTATAAATACACAGTATAGCTTTATTTTATGTTCTTTATTCATTAAATTCTCTGTTTACAGCATAGCTATGTCTATGTATTTGATGGGAATCCTGCTTTCCTGGATACTGGGCTCCTGCAATCTGATCGTAGCTTGCTGGGAGCTTTTTGTGGTCGAGGGAGAGGTGAAACGCCACTAACTGTGGAAGCCACTACAGGTACAAATCAGTAAAAATCTGTTCAACGCAGGGATTTTAGACCAAGTGGAGCCCTAGCCTAAGACAGAAATTGAAATTGACAAAAAAAAGGAAACTTGTGGCAAGTCAGAGTTTGAATAACTCTCCACTGACTTGCACTTAAAACAAAATGTTATTAAAAAAAAGGTTGTTAAGGCACTCCAGTTAAGTTAAATGTGATGAATAATATAATCTTCCATATAATTATTTAGCACATACATTAATGTGTATACACCAATGTTTCTGTTCTATGTAATATTGTCTATGTAGATGCAAACCCTACCCAGTATTATGCTTTTGTTATAGTGCCATGCACAATATATGTGAGATGAATGAGAACATGCTATTATATTTAAAGTATAACTATAATTTTTTTGACAAAGTAAGTTACATTTCATTCCTGTCACTTTCAAGTCACAGACCTGAAATAAGAATTCAAATCAAGACTTCTTGTTTGTTATTCTACACACTACTCACTGAAGATTTTACGATGGGGTTTTTGTAATATTTCTCTTTTCATAGATGTCCTTTAATACAAAATAGAAAAGTAGTATAAGAGTATAAGAATGACAAATAACCTTGAAAATTACCATTACATGTTTTTTTTATTTTACCCATAGGCATACTTGTGGTGTATTATGAAGCAAATAACACAGAACCCTCAGGTTTCAATGCTACCTACACTGTGCATGAGTGTTTCCCACCTTGTGAACCCAATAAAGTATGCCGGGGACAGAGCTGCGTCTGCAAGAGCCCCCTGTCTGGCCCTTACTGCCTGCGCAATGTCTGCCCCAGGAACTGCTCTGCAGATGTAGGCAGAGGAGTCTGTAACCAGGTGAGAGATTGCTGACACCTTTACTTTCAAAATAGATTTAAAGCTAACTCTAGGAAAACTGCTAAATTTGTAAATGTATAAATACATATGTGGGCTGCTCCTTTACTTACAAAAGGATCTGTCTGTCTAAATTTCCATAAACTTTTCACACTTGACAAGCGCAGATGACACATGTAGTAGAAAAATAATCGGTTTAGTATCTTTTCTCTATCTGCAGCCAGCCTCCACATAAGGCAGTGAATAGGTTTTATCACTGTGATGTATATAATAGAATATTAGGTCTCATGTCTCTTATGTATTGGATGCTAACATCAACAGTGAGCTCTTTCTGAATTAATTCCTGAATTTATTTTTAACCAGATTTCAAGTGTGTCATATACTGGTATACTGTGTAAAATGTAAAACGCCCCTTTTATTATAACCACAGAAATTATACATGCTCATTTCCATAGAATGAGCAGTGTTCTTCAATTTCTACCAAACTGTAAAATCTAAGCCCTTCTCTAGAGCTAGACACACACGGGTAGATTTCACATGGGCACATCGATTCCCCTTCAATGGGTATCTGGGGACCCGTTCTCCCCAGCCTGCAGTGTGTGAATCACAACATGCTACATGCTACTCACACAGCAGCAGCTTCGGAGTGAGGAGTTCTGGCTCCGCCCCCTTCACACTGACAGCCGACAGCTGTGGAGGAAGTAGGCAGGAGCCAGTGACATCCAATACTTTGCATGAAGATTCATGTCTTCATGCAAAGTAATGGAGATTGAATCCGGTTTTACAACATGTTGGAACCCCATACATTTGAGTTTCTCTGAGCAGGATCAAAAAAAAGGAAGGCACAGGTAGCTTTGTTCATTGATTGTACTTGAATCTTTTTACAGATCTACTCGTGTGTGCCTAGCTTACCATTTTGCTCAGCATATCTTTGAAATGGTAGTGCTTCCTGCTTACAGCAAAAACTGTGATCTAAACATAAACTGTTCATCTCAAGGAAATGTGAGGGCTATTATGTTTCTGCTGTAAATATATGATGAATCCAATGTTTAAGTTTTTTATGACGGATGGTTCACACTTGACAATTCCTCATTTAATGCTACTTGTTGTCTCCACAGACTCTTGGCGTATGTTTCTGTTCTCCTGGTTATGCTGGAGATGACTGTTCAGTTTATTTAGACTCTGGGAAGGTTGTGTGGGAAAGTCTTATGGATCCCCAACTCACAGCAGTAAGTGTGTTACCATTTCAGGGTTAAGTGCTGTTCTTGCATTTGCAGTAGCCACTGACAAAGTCATATGTTTTTTTAGGATACAGCAAGCCGCTTTCTGCATCGCCTTGGACATACTATGGTGGAAGGCCCAGATAATACTCTCTGGATGTTTGGGGGCTTGTCTCTACGGGATGGTGTGCTGGGCAGTGTTTATAGGTAATCCAATTAAATATTTGTAGTACTTTTTTGTTTTTCTTTTAAAGTGTCCTTAACTAGCACACTCTGGTCAAAATAAAATATACAATTCATGCAAAGCTATCAAGATGAATTTGAATGGGTCAGTTAATTTCACTACTTTTGTTTAGTTTTTTTTTTCTGGTGATGCTGGAATACACCTGGAATGCAATGTTGCTGCATTCCATACACAAAAATCTTGATGTTAAAAATAAAGTCAGTGTTTGGAAGGTTCACATGGCAGATGGTGAGACTACTGTACTGTATGTACTGTATATGTATGTAAATCAGTGGTAGGTCCTTACTGCTGCATTTCTGCTGCTTAAAATTTTTTTCCACATTTTTAAAGCAATATGATGTGCTTTACAAATGTTTTAAGCCAACTTTATTGGCTATGAGCCAGAAGTAAAAAATGCAACATGTCTGTTACATGACCAGCCTCTCCTTTAGTCTTTAGAGTTCTTTCTGCTGCATTTTTATTTGAATGGGCCACAATATAGAGGTTATTGCTGTTGGTTATATATTAGCTCTAAAGTTCAGATTAAAGGTAAAATGATTGATTATTTGTTGCTGTATTTTACAATTTAAGCTTGCAGAATGCTTTCACTTATTGACTTGAAATATTCTTTATTTTTTCTTTTAATGCTATAGGTACTCTGTTTCTGAACGTCGCTGGACACAGATGTTGGCTGGAACTGAAGGGGGAGGTCCTGGACCAAGTCCTCGATATTTCCATGCGGCTGCATACAACTCTATTCGAAATGCCATGTATGTTCTCGGTGGCCTTACAAGTTATGGTGCCTACAGTGACTTTTGGGTTTTGAACTTAACTACTCTTCAATGGCGGAGAGAATCGGTAAGTCTTTGGATAGTTTTTAATTGACTGGGAAAACATAATAGGGTGGCATTTGCGTGCAAAGTAATGCTCGTAAAGACAAATAGGATTCCATGTTATGCTTTAAGGATTGGCCTCTGCACATTTTTAGTATTCCCTAATTGACATCCGAGCATCAATTAAGGTGTGGTTAAGGTGTGGTTTACAAAGAGACTAAATAACTGTTTATATTAACTCTTGATGTCAACATAGAGTATGTACGCTTCAAGGTCTGGTGTTGGACAAAATGTATTGAAAGTATTAGCGTACCTAAACTCTGTTAAGAATGAGAGGGATATACTCAGACTTGCATTGGAATGTCACATTAATGAAAAGTAACATGGCAACTGTGTGAAAATTGCCTTCTTGACATACTGACCTCAGTCCTGTGATTTGTTAGGGGTAAAGCTAGATGCCCGAAAACTGACAAATTTTTTACATGAAGACAAATGCCTCATGTCACGTTTGCAGGACAATTTCACCAATCACTTGAGCCCTTAGGCCACCCAACTCCTTGGTGCTGCCTGCAGACTTATTGAAGCACCATTTTAACCTTTTAAAAATGTATTTCCTTTAGGATCCTCTTTTGCCATCTGTGGCTGGTCACACACTCACGTCACGTCGTGGATCATCCTTAATACTAATTGGTGGATATTCCCCAGAGAATGGCTTCAATAATCGTGTCTTGGAGTACAACATTGAATTAGAGATTTGGAAAGTAGGTCACCATACAGGCACACCACCTACTGGTAAGTTCTGTCATACTTACAATTGGATCTACATTTTCTATAACTGTAAATTAAAATTAATGTATTTCCCTAGAGCATACTTTTTTTTTAGTGTTGGTTTAAATGTTTGTGTCGGCTCTACCTCCTAGTCACAATAAATTTGATTTGCACATATGTCAGCTCTATGATCTTGTTATTGTCAATACCCAATCAGTCAAAAACTAGATACCACTCTTGAAGCATAGTCAGATAAGGAAAGTTTGGTAAACCTGTTGCTTCAAATCTGTTTCCTTGAATGGTTTCTGCCTCCAAAATAGTGGTTTTGAAATGGTGCATATGTAATTTAGAACACTTTTCAATTTTAACGAATAAAGAATTTTTATGGTTTCCTAGGTCTGTATGGTCATTCCACCGTGTATCATGAAGCTACTGATGCCTTCTATGTGTTTGGTGGACACCGGTTCCATGTAGAGGCTGTGACACCTTCTCCAGAGCTATACAGTTTATATTATCCTAACCTGACATGGAGCTTGCTTGCCCCCTCTCAGGGAAGAAAGGTATTACAGTCACTCCAAGCATGCAACTGTGTAGAGTGGTTTGTTTTGATGAAATTTTTAATTTGTCCTACATTTCGGCTTCCTATTTCTTAGCCTCTTTCACACTTTTTCCATGTTGCTGCCGTACTGAAAGACACCATGATCGTAGTTGGTGGTCGTACAGAACAGCAGGAGTACAGCAATGAAATTCTCTTTTATCAGATCCACTGCAACTCCTGGATACGGCCCAATAAGACCGGTGAGATTAAACCTTTTTTTTTTCTTAATTACCGTTTTTCCTTAATAACTTTTTCCTTTCCTTAGGTTTAGGTTAGTGCAGAAAGAATAGAAAAAAAGAATAGTTTGAAAAACTAATTTTTTTTTATTAAAGTTGATTTAAAAAAATAAAGAACTAACAAAGTTGACTGGGGTACAGTTAGCAGATAGAACACTGAATTCCACAGCTCCATTGAAGAACCCAAGTCTCTTAAATCAGAAGATACAGAAGGACTTATGGTTCATGAACGAAGATTTGGCAGAGTATATCAAAGGCCCCCCCATACACCTTACAATCTTTCCATACAATTTCTGTACAATCAAATTTTGTTCTACCAAAACCATTTAATATGAGAACCTTTCTAATCCTTTCAATCACTATGTATTCTATCAGGGAGGCCACTATACTACACAGTTGTTGGTAGATCTAATGGAGATTGTATGGATTGATCTTAAGGTGTGTATGGGGGGCCTAAAAAGGAGATCTCAAAATGGAGAGGATAGACTAGCTGTATCTAATCTGTCTTGAGGTGGGTGGGTTAAGCCTGCCATACACCCCACCGACTGGGTGCCAAAAGACGAGTTCCGATGAGCTCTGGAATGCAGTGTTATGACGTCATCATGCTGCATTCCCCAGCTGCCTGCATCGACGGGCACCCTTTGTGCGCCGGCAATTAGCTTCAATGAAGACGCCGGTCTTCATTGAAGTTAATGGCATCGGCCGGCATCGGCCAGAGAACATCGGACATGTCCGTTCTCTGGCCGGCTGAGCTATCCCTGTCGCCCCATGTGGGCACCCCTGATTGGCGGCCAATTTTTTCCCCGACCGACGGCCGTGAGCGTGTATGCCCGTCGATCAGCGACAAAATCGGCCGCTAATCGGTGTGTGTATGGCAGGCTTTAGAAGGATTTAAAGCAGATGCAGGGGTGTCAAGGTGCCTGCAATGTTGTGCTGTGAACCGCAATGAAGTTGGCAGTCTCAGCAGATTGCACAATTTTTTTGGGCGGTTTTCATAAGTAAAAGTTGAACATAAATCTGACCTGCAGTATTTTACCTAACTTGTATTCTACACCATGCAGTGATTAATATGTGATAACATTGAGAAATTGTATAAATAGAATACAATAAATAACAGCATACAAGAAAAAATACAAGAAAGCTATGACCATGCTGAAGATAAAGGTGTGACTAACTCCTTGAGTTTGAAATGTCTGATTTGCATACTCTTAAGTGCTGTTGTAGGTTTTGTGTCAATGTATTGTGTAATTTCCTTTTTAGTGGTTTACATTTTTTTTCTATTTTGATTACCTTTAAATACCCTTGAGTCCATTGGTATCATCATTTATTTTCCTAGTGCAGCTTAGAATATGGAAAGAAATCTGGTTGCTCAGCCTGTAGTAGTTCTCCTCTGAAATCCTTTAATGTGATCCTGTTGTTTCTGACATGTCACTTGTCTTCCTCAGAGGTAGTCCTGGGTGTCCCTGTAAATGAATCAATAGGCCATGCAGTTGCTGTGGTTGGAGGCCGGCTTTACATCTCAGGCGGGTTCAACGGTGTTGCTTTAGGACGAATGGTGACCCTTTCTGTGCCCTCAGACCCCTGCATGTTGTTTAGTACTCCATCTTCTTGCAATCAGAGTACAGCAAGCTGTGTTTGGTGCCAGCATAGCTGCATGTCTGCTGACATTTCTGAAAGGTATGTAAATATATTATAACTATAAATTATGTTTAAGAAATTTTTTTATTTCCCATAGCCAATAGTGTTCACTATAGTACTGTAGTACTGTTCATCTGGTCTCTTCAGATTTGATATACCTAGTGTGATAACATACTGAAACATATTATTTGATTTTCTACATAGTCGTGAAGGCACTGTCGCTATATACAGAAGTTTAAAGTTTGTGCAACATTTTTTGCCATATATTCCAACTACGGCTTCTGACATTTTTTATTTTTTATTTAAGGCATGGATGTCCTCAGGCATTTTCCTCATGCTTCCCACTGCCAAGATCTGCAGATGATTGCAGAAGATTAAAGACCTGCAGTGAGTGCCTAGCACAGCATCCTCGCTCCATGAGTGCTCAGCTAACCATGGTATGTGTTTTCCTGTATTATACTTTGTACAGGTATTGTGATAAACCTTCTGAAGCATGCTTTGAGCACAAGTGGAATAACTTTATGTAAAAACAGTTGTGCTTTCCATGTATAGACACCACAGATAGCTGTTTTTTCTTGGTATAACTTCCTACATAGGAGCACGCAGGGTGTAGGAGTAGAGGGCCAGCAAAGACAGTTGCTTCCAAAAATTGGTTATATATCCACATTTTAAATGAGGCAAAGGTGCAAGTGCCTTTTTCCATCTTCTGCAATGTTTTCATTTGAAAAATAAGATCTGATGACCGGGTCTCTTTAAGTAAAAAAAAAGAGTGACACATTGGGAATGCTTGTTAAAGTATTGTATCTATTTTAGTCCTGATGGTCATGTACTTATTCTCAGAAGCATTTAAAACTAAGCCTCATTTTGGTATATGTTAGATATATGTATAAAGAATATGTAAACCATTTTTTCCCAGGGTGCCCCACGCTGTAAATGGTGCACAAACTGCCCAGAAGGCGCCTGCATTGGCAGTGATGGAAGCTGCACGTCCGAGAATGACTGTCGTATTAATCAAAGAGAAATATTTCTGGCCAGTAACTGCTCTGAGATTTCATGTGAAGCTTCTGATTGCCAAAAGTGCATTGCATCGGGAAAGTGCATGTGGACACGTCAGTTTAAACGCACAGGTAAGAAAAACAAAATGATGGTTATGAAGTGCTGATCTTATATAAGCAGCAGCCTTCTGGTTGGCTGTGAAAAGCAATAACGGAGCCTCTCTGGGTTTATAGTGTGCATTACTGGTTAAATATTCCTTTCCACTCTGCTTATCTCAGGATAGGAAAATGCAACCAGTTAATCCAGAACTGCTCTAGAAGTGTCTGACCATTAAGGTAGGAATACACAGGCCGTTTTTTCCCAGGTTTCTGCACAGCCGAGTGCTATGTGCGTTCACGACACTGAGCTGTGCAGAAATCTGGGAAAAAATCTACCCGTGTATACCGTTTTGTTGGTAAACCTTGTTCAATATCCTAAACTTTCAATAGGGAACGATTCCCCATTCAAAGTATAGACCGGCAGTAGCGTAATGACGTCATCACCCTACTGCCGAGATCTCTCTGTCGGCCTTAAAAATTGAGCCTGGTATTCCAGCCTTTACACATACTTTTAGTGTCTTGCTGTGCACAATAAAGCAGTTTGGATAAGCGGTCAGTGTGGCTTTTTTTTTTTCTTTTGCCAGTATTCAAATCTTTCTGTTGGTGAAAGAATAAACTGTCAATGGACTATTTTCATTTTTCTTTTATGTGTCTTTTCTCTTTTCCTCCTTCTCTGAATTGTAGGTGAGACCCGACGGATCCTCAGTGTTCAGCCCACTTATGACTGGACGTGTTTTAGCCACTCGTTGCTCAATGTCTCACCAATGCCAGTGGAGTCTTCGCCACCTCTTCCTTGTCCTACCCCTTGCTACAATCACAGTACATGCCATGAGTGCCTTAGCTCCAAGGGAGCTGATGGTGGCTGGCAGCAGTGCGTGTGGAGCATCGCACTGAAACAGGTAGCGTGACTATAGCCAAACTGAATTTCAAAGACATTTTGTGCATCATGTCTTAAAAAAAAATAAAAATAAATAAGTTTACTACTTTTCTTGATAGTGTATGAGTCCCACGTTCTTGCCTATGCGTTGTGCTGCTGGAGCCTGTGGCAGAGTCCTGAGTGGTGCAGAAAGTTGCTCTCCATCCTGCTCCCGGCACACCCACTGTGCTGCCTGTATCCAGCATCCCCGCTGTGGCTGGTGCGCCCGCAAAGAAGGCAATGGGGAAGGAAAATGCATGGAAGGAGGACCCAGTGGACCTGCTCAAGGTAGGATGCATGGAATTTAGCAAGGGTAAACCTGTCCATGTGAAAATGAAATTCCTACAACAGCAAGTTACCTCGTACCAAAAGGCCTCTGTGGGGTGTGGGCCTATAGAAGTACCAGTGTAAGAACATTTGGCTATAATTGGAGATTAGGATTATAATGATTACAAATGTCCTCCATATCTTCACCCCTTCCATCTATTTCTTATTTCCCAAAGAGATCTGAACTACTTGTCCTTTTTTACCAACTAGAACACCCCCTGTTTAGAATGTTTGAGGATCCCTTAAATACAGTTGGTAGAAAGGGTTTCTATAAAATTGATCTGTAAGCAGAAGACAATTCCCAGATACTTAGGAGGTCGATTTACAGAAAACACATTTCTTATAGTAGTACTGAGAATAGAAATTGTGGGAGTTGGGGAGTTAAGACTTGGCACGTATGGCTGTCACAGGTACTTGGACATTTTTCTTCATTGACATAATTTATCCTAAACATCATGGAGGGAAACATTGGTGTAACTATTAGCTGTCTATTCGTTTTTGGGTGTTCATTAACTTTTTCTCAAAAGCCAGATTTTGCGGTTTGATTTAAGTCCTGTTCATGTTCATGTCCATGTCAATGTCAATACATTTTGGTGAAAAGATATCTATTCTTAATTGATGTTCTGGTTCCAGGTATGGGCGAGCAGTGCAGTTCTAGAGAGTCTGACTGGGCCTTTATGTCTTGCCCTCCTGAAAATGAGTGTCTCAACCATCATCATGACTGCAATGAGACTCAGAATTGCAGTGACCTTCTTCATGGATTCACATGCACGTGCAAGAATGGCTACACCCTGCACACGTGAGTAAATGGCATAAATTCAAAGTTTTTTAGGGTGAAAAATTTTATCAGATGTATCATACTAGGTCATATATATGCTTATGCTTTAAATATTTTCATTATTGTTCTATAGCATTACAGGTCTCTGCCACCCTGTCTGTGAACATGGCTGTGTGAATGGAACATGCGTGGAGCCAAACCGCTGCCGCTGTGACTTTGGCTATGTTGGAGAGAACTGCTCCGTTGCCTGTCGTTGTAATAAGCACAGTGACTGTGAGGGGCTTGGAGCTGAAGATGTGTGTCTACAGTGCCACAATAACACCATGGTATTTGTGTTATAATTTAGTTATTTGTAGTTTCATTTATTTATTTTAGTAGCTTTTACAAAGTAAGCACCACCATCAAATGTTAACTGAAGCAAAGGAACTGTTGCCCTCAGAAGCCAGATTTGAACTTTACATACATTAGATTTATTTATCCCTGTCTGTTGCTTTATATCAAAAAGGTGATATACAGTTCCTGAAGTAAGAACAATTGGTTTATGCTGGTATGGGCAATATGGTTTCTCCTCTAGATACCAATATTAAGCACAGTAGTAAGGTGCATGATAGGAGTTTTAAATTATTGTCATGTTACCTATGGGAGCAAGATCTGTCTGATCTGTTTCCACTATTCTAATGGCTTTTTGTTTTTAAATAACCTCCAGGGAGAGCACTGTGAAAAGTGTAAGCCCCTCTTTGTTGGTTCGGCAGTTAATGGAGGAACTTGTCGACCCTGCCTGGATTTCTGCCGTGGAAACAGCGAGGTGTGTATTACCATGGAGGAACATGAAAAAGCTCTAAGGGAACCAGAGAAGTATTCCTTGGATCCAGAGAAGGTGCGTGTGTAATTTTAATCAAAAATTTTATGCATTACAGTGTGCTGATCTAGTGTCTATGGTACTTGTTCTCTTTATTTTCATCTGGTGATGGTGCTGGTAACACACTTCCTGTCCTTAGGTGGTCGTGCTCAATGCACTTTATCTTTAGAGGAGTTGTGTTGTCATCTGAGATTTGAAAGTATGATGAAACAACAGCTTACTTTCTACTAATCTGTGTGCTATGAATTGTGTAAACTGGACAGAGCTGGTAAGACTTCTTGGAATTTTGATGTATCAGAGGCTCTGTTGCAGTTAACATGAATAATTCCTGACAGATTTTTTGGGGGGGGGACATACAGAACAGTTATTACAAAGTGCTTTCGATTGGTTTTTTTTTTTTTAGCAGAGAACAGATACCATTACTGGGATTTATGCATCATAAAGTCTAAAATATACTTTATATGATTTACCAATATACAATATATGTAGAGCGTTGGCCTACTAAAACAATTCATCTTATTTTTTTAATAAATTGTAGTGTGTGCAGAGCAAATAAAAAAGATCAAATATTTAAATCTATTCCTATATTGGTGGTCTTACATATGCAGCCCACTTTAAGTTTCTATGTATCAGCACCCAAAAAAATCATTGGATCCTTTTTAGATCTTAAAATTAGGTAAATACAATCTCAGACAGAACAACACATACTACGGTTTCATACCAGTCTTTCCAGGAGTTGGAATTCCAGCTAATTGAACCCAGTTTTAGACCATACAATGCTTAAGTTGGGCATAAACGGGCCGATTCCTGCCCGACTCGTCGGATGCGGCTGGCGTTCCCGCATCCGATCAGGTTGGCAGAAAATCGGGTGCGCCAACTGCCCATATTGACCTTTAAATCTGCAGTCATGTCGGATCACACAGTGATCCAACATGATGGATAATTTAGATCAGATCCCATTAGTTCGGGGTATTTCTCCAGAATGATGTGATTGACTGATAACCATACAGGAACGATAATTTAATATTTAATTGTACAAGCTGTTTACTGTTGTTTACTGCGTTTTAAAAACACAGCATTTCCACATGTGTTTTTATAACTCCCTGCTTCATGCATTTTTCATGCTTTGTTCAAAAACACAAGTGCAGATGTGAAATTTGCCAAAAACGCATGCTTTTAAAAAATGCATATAGTGTAAAGAGCCCTTAAAACTGAAAAAGAGTATACTTTCTTTTTTTTGAATGTGTGTGGCGCATGCAATATATAATATACTGTGTGTGTGTATATATATATGATATAAATTGTATGGATATAGCAATAGAAATGTAAGCAATGTCTGAAATTTTTGCACAGAACAATGAAAAAGTATCGTTCATACCAGGTGCCATTGACTTCAGTATTTTTTTAAGCCAGGCCAAGTTTACTATAAACTACCAAATTAAAGTTAATACTACCATCATATTTCCTCACAAATTTCTGTTTTCCTTCTTTAGATCCCCACTTGGGTGACTCAGGGCCCGACAGAGGACACAGCAATTTGTGTGCATTGTCAGAATAACAGTCTTGGAGACAAGTGTGAGGGCTGCCTGCCCGGATACTTTCTGTTAGACAAACGCTGCACCAAGTGAGTGACATCAGACCCTTTCCCCAAAGATCCTTATGCTGCCCATATATACAGGTCGACTCTTCTGTTTGAACAAGCAGTTAAACTGATCTTTGAATTGGATAATTTTTCTTAACGTGAATAATGATTTGTGATCAAAATGTAACATAAGATTGAAAGAACGGTGGAGTTTGAAAATTTGTACAATTGTACAGGTATCTTATGGATTTTTTTCAATTATTAAACTGTTATATATCTGATTGGATTCAGAAGCATAGGCACAGGCATTTATATAAACTCATTAACTTGAAAATAATTTAATTTCATTATTCGGTTTTAATTCTATTACAATGTGCATTATTTTTTTTTTTAAATCCATGTGGTATGTATGTTTTACATACATACCACAGTCACTCACTAACCTGTTTAAAAAGAATTCTGTTAAACTTCTTGTTTTGGGGTGTCGGGCGAAACACACTGTAAATTTAATTAGTTAGTGTCCACGATGTTATCTCTGAACCCCATGTTCTTTGTTGTTTATTAATGGAATTGAATTAATGAAAAGTAATCAAGCAAACTATCAGTACTGTCTCTGACAGTGCTGTAAATTTTTATGTTCCCAAGATATCCCCCTTTAAATAACTTTTAGATGGTATAATGTTGAGGTAACAGGGCATAAGGCTCTTGTTGCAAAATATATATGTCCAGAAATTTGGAACAGATGCTTGGATAAATATCTGTGCCCAAATTGATTGTGGTTTATTTTTATGCTGTCCTATTTGCAAAAGCTTTGGTTGTATAAGGAATGTTATTTTTAAATCGACATCCTGAAAATTTCAGGCAACTTGGTTGTACAGAGCCAGAATACCTTTCTAGAGCAGTGTTTTTCAACCTTTTTTGGGCAAAGGCACACTTGTTTCATGAAAAAGATACGCATAATCGCCGCGCACTTCCGGTCCCCGCTGGAAGTACGTCATCAGCAGGTGCCCCGCTGGAACGCAGATGCGTACCAGCAGAGCAAAAACACCGCCCCTGCTCTGTGGGGACATGTGTTGCTAAGCAACCGCATCCTCACAGAGCCGGTCCGTGTTTAAGACTTATACAGCTGATCCGTGTTCTACACAGACCGGCTCTGTGAGGATGCGGTTGCTTAGCCCTCCTATCTAGCTGCCTCTTATAGTATAAGACTTATACTATAAGAGGCAGCTAGATAGGAGGGCCGAGGGTGGGGTCAAAAACCCACGGCACACCAAGCAACATCCCTGGTGGTTGAAAAACACTGTTCTAGAGGAACATAATAAAAGACCTCTAGGCTTATAGGTTCAACAACATACTGGTTAAGTTTGTCGATCTGAGGATTTGATTCTGATTTGATTACTACATGTTTAATTTCTGTACCTACTATATACATTTTAAGCAGTATTATTTGGTAGCATTTAATTATTCATCCATAGAAGGAGCTGATGTATACCAAGACCTTAGCCTGTATTTTATGGAGACTGTGTATCCGCACTTCAAGTAAAGTATTCAATTACTAATCTCAGAGGGCTCTTTCACACGATACACATTGCAGTGCGCATTCAGTAGATTGTGTAATCCACATGGTACACATGTTTTTTTTTATCATTTACACTATATTATGCTATGCTGTGCAGTGTGCTTTACTTGCCTCACCGTGCACTTCTCTATTCATTTTCCCTGTGCTGCTTTGCAGTTTCAAAACTTTCTATGGACACACATACATACATTCATACATTCATACATTCATACTATAGAATAAAATGCACCGCATTAATTTTATTAGGTCGTTTGACAATACGTATAGTAGGAAAGAGCCCTAAATGTTAACAAGGAGCAACATCTCACTTAAACAATGGCACATACTTTAGACATTAGATATCATTAGATGATACTTGTGACTCAGATGCAACTTTTTTATCTAGAACTGCGCATTCACAGGTCAGTGTCAAGACTTCTAGTGTAAGTCCTGTTTCAGCTCCTGGTTTGGTACACAGTCCTTCATAGTCTGCCTAGGGTTCTATGTCAAGCTGGAAAAGTACCAAACTGCAGCTTTTGCATTTTCAAGTATTAAATTAAACCACACACATAGTGATATGAGGAAGACATTGTTTTCCTGTTATTAACATTCCTTGGTGAACTCACCTCCCACTCATCTTGTCTCTAACATAAAAAGGAATTCCACCCAAATATCAGGGAGTCTCCGAAGCAAATTGAAAGCACCAAGGTCATAAGGAGCCAAGCATCATATGCACTAAACTAAGGGTGCCACTCCCCAATTCCTTGAGGGTTTATCTTAAATAACCAACTAAGTATTAGTAAGCAGTTAGACCCCTTTTACAGATATATAATATAGGATATACAGTGGTGTGCAAAACTATTTGCCCCCTTCTTGATTTCTTATTCTTTTGCATGTTTGTCACACTTAAATGTTTCAGCTCATCAAAAACCATTAACTATTAGTCAAAGATAACATAATTGAACACAAAATGCAGTTTTAAATGAAGGTTTACGTTATTAAGGGAGAAAAAAAAAACTCCAAATCTACATGGCCCTGTCTGAAAAAGTGATTGCCCCCCTTGTGAAAAAATAACTTAACTGTGGTTTATCACACCTGAGTTCAATTTCTGTAGTCACCCCCAGGCCTAAATACTGCCACACCTGTTTCAATCAAGAAATCACTTAAATAAGAGCTTCCCGTCACAGAGAAGTAGACCAAAAGCACCTTGAAAGCTAGACATCATGCCAAGATCCAAAGAAATTCAGGAACAAATGAGAACAAAAGTAATTGAGATCTATCAGTCTGGTAAAGGTTATAAAGCCATTTCTAAAGCTTTGGGACTCCAGCGAACCACAGTGAGCGACATTGTCCACAAATGGCAAAAACATGGAACAGTGGTGAACCTTCCCAAGAGTGGCCGGCCGACCAAAATTACCCCAAGAGCGCAGAGACAACTCATCCGAGAGGCCACAAAAGACCCCAGGACAACATCTAAAGAACTGCAGGCCTCACTTGCCTCAATTAAGGTCAGTGTTCACGACTCCACCATAAGAAAGACACTGGGCAAAATCGGCCTGCATGACCACTGTTAAGCAAAAAGAACATTAAGGCTCGTTTCAATTTTGCTAAAAAACATCTCAATGATTGCCAAGACTTTTGGGAAAATACCTTGTGGACCGACGAGACAAAAGTTGAACTTTTTGGAAGGTGCGTGTCCCGTTACATCTGGCGTAAGGGTAACACAGCATTTCAGCAAAAGAACATCATACAACAGTAAAATATGGTGGTGGTAGTAGTGTGATGGTCTGGGGTTGTTTTGCTGCTTCAGGACCTGGAAGGCTTGCTGTGATAGATGGAACCATGAATTCTACTGTCTACCAAAAAATCCTGAAGAAGAATGTCTGGCCATCTGTTCGTCAACTAAAGCTGAAGCGATCTGATGACCCAAAACACACCAGCAAATCCACCTCTGAATGGCTGAAGAAAACCAAAATGAAGA
>CM070038.1:52145268-52155288 GCA_036250615.1 Ptychadena robeensis
CATGCAAAAGAATAAGAAATCAGGAAGGGGGCAAATAGTTTTGCACACCACTGTATTTCATGTGTTGTTTTTTCTGATATTTTCTGTAATCACTGAGCTAGATTTCAAATAGACACCATTAATAATCCTTAATGGGTGATATCTGCTCCAAGTGAGAACATGAACTCACAGTGAGGGACAGGGTGTCCTCTACCTTTCCTTACACAGCCTATGACAGTTGGCAGCTGACCTGAATCCACAACAGTGCAGTTGTCAATCAGTCAAGGTGTACAACAAATGGAGTGCTGCAACATTGACATACGATGGGAGTTGGTGGAACCCTGTGCCAGCTATCTGTATTTACTAATGTAAAGTGGGAGTTGGTAGAAAGTAAATAACTCTGTAGTGGGAACACTCTGTTCTCTGAAACGTAACAAAAAAATTGGTAACAACTGACATATATGATTAAAGCCTTAGCCATTGAGTGGATGAACTCTGGGTACTGATTTCACTGTGCTTTACATAATCCTATTTTAGACTGGATTTGCACTTTTTATTGGCAATGTGCATGGTCACAATCATGTACATGCAAGTGTTCTTCAGTGCAATAATCAAATGTAAGGCAAAAAGAAAAGGCTCACTTCACAGAAATTAGACAGACCTGAATGCTGTCTCAATTTAAAATGCTATTTTGATGTGGAACTTTTATCTCTCCTCTAACATTTTCTGGTATCTTCCACAGATGTCAGTGTAATGGACATGCGGACACCTGCAATGAGCTTGATGGCACAAATTGTCCTTGCAGTAACAATACAGAGACCCAGAATTGTCAGAACAGTCCCCAAAGTGACAAGAAAGAGTGCTACAAATTTCAGGTATAGTCTATATTTAACTTTGTTAATGACAGTTTGGAACATGAAAGATGATTCTTAATCCTTGATAGAAATAATGTGGTGATATTCTGTTGAATCGGCAGCTATGATCAATGACAGAATGCAATTGTCTTCCTCTTGTTTTTTTACAGTGTGCAAAATGCAAAGATTCTTTCCATGGTAATCCAGTCAATGGCCGCCAGTGTTACAGGCTCATGACCGTTGAACAAGAATACTGCTTTGACCCAACCTCTCAGAATAATTGCTTTCATGAGCCGAATATCCAAAACTTGCCATATGGGCGCAGTGTGTTTTTTGGAGTACAGCCCAAGTTCACCAATGTGGACATTAGAGTCACAGTCGACATTACTTTTGGTTGTGTTGATGTGTTTGTGTCCACCTCCCCAGAGAGCTTTGGCATTGATGTTGACCCACTGACAGGTGTACACTTTGTCAGATTATACAGGTTAGCAGATAATGATGTTCCGGGGGGTCCAGAGCCACTAACTGTCGCGTTTATCAATAGTAGTAGTCTATTGCATGCTGTTAGCAGATCAAGTTGGCTTCGTGAAGAACGTCCAAAAGGGCTGATCACCTATATTACAGTCCGCAATCAGCAGACAGTACTAATTGTTCGTGGTGTCAAAGACCGTGTGGTTATTACATACCCTCATGAACTCCATACGTTGAAAAACAGTCGGTTTTACCTGCTGCTTTTGGGCAATTCAACCACTGGCTCTGGAGAATCCCAAGGCCTTCTTTTTTTCCGTCAAGACCAAGCACACATAGACCTCTTTGTCTTCTTTTCTGTGTTCTTTAGCTGCTTTTTTCTTTTCCTGTCTGCATGTGTCCTGCTCTGGAAAGTAAAACAATGGCTCGATGTCAGGAGGGAGCAAAGACGCCACCTGCAGGAGATGAGCAAAATGGCAAGCAGGCCATTTGCTAAATTGACAGTTTACTTCCACCCAGATGTGGAGATGGTCGGATGTCACCAAGGAGGACCTGTACTACCATCACTTCAACATCACCACCACCATCATCACCACCATCACCGCTCTAAACCAAGAGTGAAATCCTATGATCCCTCAACCCCCCAGCCTCCCTCATTACGTCACTCTGATCCATTCTTGTCTCAGCTATTGGGGTATACCTATTGCAACTTTAGAGTTGGACCCATTACATTAGAACCCACCGATGATGGAATGGCTGGTGTTGTCACTTTACTGTTGCAGTTGCCTGGAGGAGCCCAAGCCCCTAACAGAGCATGCTTGGGGTCCGCTCTTGTAACATTACGCCACAACCTTCAGGAATACTGTGGCCCTAGCCATGTGGTCAGCAGTTCCCGAAAAGGACTTCTCAGCCACGAAAACCTTACTAGCATGTCCCTCTAAGTTGGGTCCCCAGTGGTGGTGACACCAACCAAAGACTTTTTGGAGACTAAATTATAAAACAGTTTTATAACACATTCTTACAGGCTGATAACAGCTTTTAAGTTCCACCACTGTGTGTGTGTTGGATAGAACAATAAAGACTTCAGAAGACTATTTAAATTGGAAACAGCCTGAATAAGATGAACAAATAACATTATGGACTGGACTTTTTTTTATGTAAAGGGGGGTTATTTATGATGGTTTAGTGCAATCTGATTTTTTTTATTTGAATGGGTGGGAACAACAAGACACTACTTCATAGGTCAGCATTTCATATTTTCCCAGCTGCTATCTGTCTACAATGTTTGTGATCAAGGCATTTTCAAGAAAAGCTGCAAACTATGGCTGATGCAATGTCTGTGAGACTTCACATTCCCTTTTGTACCACTGTATGGACTTCAAATTGAGCCTCTGAGCCTTATGAACAACTTTCTGCAAAGTTCTTATTGACTCTTGTAGCCTATTGGGCACTAGAAGAATTTAAAAAAGGGGAATGATTGGTTCCTGTAGGCAGCAAGAACAATCTTCAGGGCTTATTGTGTGATGTGCTCCCATGCATCCCATGTATGATGAATGTAAAATAGCGCATTCGATAAGGAACCGCCATTTATCAAAAGAACAGAAAATTGTTGCTTAAACAAGAGATTTGTTTATTATCTTAAAACAGTTACAATACAAAGAATTAATATACAAAGATCTCACCCTAGCTAGCCTAGCAGCATGGTCTTACAGCATGATGGTCCTTCTCCCCTTCCTTCTGTCCCCCACACACGTGGTCAACAGCATATATAATCTTTGCTATTACATATAAGGTTATACTTCACAGGAATAGATACTTCACACCCACATCTCATTGAGCATGCTCAGCAATACATTGCCTATGAGGTAAGGCTGTCTGATTGACATCTAGCAACTGGTCTATTACACAAGCTATTCCACTTGATACAATGTGATACAATGTTAATATATCTCATAGATTAAAGATCATAATACTTACATTACTATACCATGTGATATCTTAAAAAACACAGAATATAATAGATTTTTGAGATTAATTTCTTACAATGAACTATATAAATCCATTGACTACTTATCATTTGAGAAAGAGTCATAGGTTAGGACAAGGCATCAAGTAGCTTTGAATCCATTTAGATCAGGTTCTTAAAGTGAATGTATATAGGGTCTGTAAAGCTATACAAAGCTGCACACTACCTAAATTCTTTAAAGTGTAGCTGCACTTGCAGTTAATCTAAATGATGGTCTTAGGGGCCCCCCATTCACCTTTCAGATCCACTTTAGATCTCCATTTGTTTCACCAAAACCATGTAATACGAGGGACTTTCTAAGCAATCAAGTCTACCTGTGTTCAATCGCAGAGGACCCGGCACTACATAGTTGTTGGTAGATCTAAAGGACATCTGACAGAGAGATCTAAAGGTGTATGGCCAGCTTTATGTCTCTTTTCATCAAGTCCTTCACTTTGCTGTATGGATACACATAGATGCATACATATAGACTCCCAAGTCTGTATACAACATTTGGCATGCCCATAGTTGGCAATCTTCCTAGGGATATAAAGGAATTTATTGGAGAAATAATACATATGTATGGACAGTGGGGAGACTTTCTTTGAAAAGGCTGTGTCCCTACAATATAGGATGTGGGAGGTTGACCTGCATATTAGCAAGGCTGTACTGAAAATACTCTTTTAAAAAAAGTTTAAAAAGTTACTCTTTTAAAGTAACTGTCTGAATAGCTTTATTTATTAGCCCATTTCATCTTCACGCTGGTAGTACTGAATTCATATCCTAACTGAACTGAAAGAACTGTCTATATATTTAAAATAAACACACTTCAAAGAAACCTCTAGCAGAACAAATTGAGCACAGTTCCTACAGCTGTGCTGCAATGATGCTGTTCATCACAAAAATGGTCTTGCCTTTTTTGTTAAGTTTAAATTGTTAAATTATTTGACAAGTTATATTGTTAACAAAGTATTATCAACATATTTGTACAGACAGACAAATAGCGCTTGTTCTGTTCTATGGAAAGGCCTAAAGGGGGGGGGGGGGGACTGGAAAGGCTGGAAACACTGAATATTGTATGATATTTTGCTAGAAGTGATCATAATTCTAATCTGTCCACATGATGCAACTTGTGAGCTTTACAGGGATATTTACCGACATGTCTGATCTGTTTTCATTCAACTGGTAAGTAACCTTTCCTAAAATTAACTTGATTGTACTATTGTACTCAGTTTAAGGTCTGATATACCTTTACAAGTCACATTATTGCATAAAGTGTAGATGTTGTATATGAATACAGGGATGTGCTTTCTTCCACAATCTGTGCAGTCTTGTGCATTTCTGCAAAACGTAAGCCAGGAACACACAGCTCGATATAGGAGCCATTTGAGGTTCCTGGCAGCAGCGCGATAAAGTCATTGTGCTGCTGCCAGACATTGAAGAAGTTGAAGGCGCAGCACTGCTGTGTCTCCAGCTCCGACAATGCTTTGCATGGTGTCCCCACGGTCTCCATGCAAAGCAATGGACATGGACTGTGATTTACGGTCATGCCCGTTACCTTGTTTTCGAGCGGGATTGATTGATCCCTTTTGAAAACCCATATCTACATGTGTGTACCCAGCTTTAGAATACCTTGTGAGATAGAACATTTCCGATCTTAATTATAGCTATATGTTTTACCTGTACCAATACACTACTGTTAAATCTGTTAATATATTCTATTTGGCCAGGACCTGAACTAATGCCAGATCAAGCAGCTTGTACATAGGCAGCCATGCATGGGTTTCTTTCAATAAAGATTGACTGTTACAGAGATGTGTCTGGATAATAAACATGTCCACCATCCATGTTTGACGTGTGTTTATTTCTGTAACTTTTCCGTTTCAGAGACTATACACAGATGTCTAGTGTTACTTTCCGTATTTTTCAGACTATAGGATGCACCTGACCATAAGACACACCCAGTTTTAAGAGCCAAAAATCAGCAAAAAAATATTTCATGTGTTTAAATGAATTAGGGAAAAATCTGCCACAAAAATGGTGTCCCTAGAGAGCACACTTCAGGCATCTTCTCTTCCTACACAGAAAGGGAAGGGGGGGGGGGTCTGTACTCATTTCTCTCTGTACCCTCTCCACTGTGTGTGTAAGAAAACTGCCAGCGTGCAGCTATGCACCCACTGCACACGTGCAGATCTCTTTTCTCCTGGGAGTGCATGCAGTGTCACGGAGCAGCAGGTGTGGACCCACTGTGCCACGTCTCCTACCACCTCTAAGGGCGTTCTAACAATACCCCTGATGGTGGAGATAGACTTTCCCTAGGAGAGCACCAGGTCGCTACCTCTGGAGGGTCAGTAGAAACACGAGGCAGCTGGTCCAGGGGAAAGCAGGGAAGGCTCCAGGGACATCGGTGTCGTCAGCCAGACAGTGTAACAGGGCGGGCAGCGCAGGTACAGATCAGGTAGCAGGAGAGTGCAGCAGGCAGGTAAGGGTTAACAGGTATCAGTCTCTGAATACCAACAGGACTCTATATCACAGGAACAGCAATGGCGGGCAGTGCTTAGCAAAACACAGAGACATTAATACTGAGGCAAGGCTGAAAGGGCAGGGTTCCTTATATAGCTGCAGGAGGTCCACTGTTGGTCAGCTAGGTCACATGACGTATACCTTAAGTCCCAGGAAATGAAACGCGCTGGTGTTTAAGGAAGTGTGTAGAAATAACAGAATCCCTGCTGAACGGGGCGCCCAGATCTGCAACGGTAAGTGGGGAGGCGCAGGGAGCCAAGTTGCAATGACCTGCGGATTTGGCGGCGCGCGGTCGTACATTCGTACCATAAGACGCAGACATTTCCCCCCCCTGATTTTGGGGGTGAAAAAGTGAGTATTATAGTCCGAAAAATATGGTACTTTACCACTAGACGTCTTGGTCTTAGCTTCAGTATGTCTTATGTAAAATTATAAATTTAGATTTGAAATGATATACTTTATGATATTTAAATTTGAGGTTCGAAAGCTTTGAGTGTTCATAACCAGCTTTTTTTTTTCCTTACCAGGCAATTGTTTATATTGGTTACTTAATGATCTATCCTGCCTGATTGCTGACAGACCAAATCAGATTATCATGCCAATAATCTAGCATATGAACAGCTATTTCCATTCTTTCCCCATGTATTCTTAAAGTATTCACCTTCAATATTTGAGCCAGGATATTCATGCACATTAAACTGGTTTTAAACTAAAAAACATAAACTTACTTATCTACATGGATTTATGATCCATCAAATCGATCCCTGTAGAGGAAAATCCCATAATTACCTCTCCCTCTTCCTTAAGCCCCCATACACGTTCTACCAAAACCATGTAATATGAGGACCTAAACCTTCAGATAACTGTGTATTCTATCAGGGAGGCCACTATACTACATCCTTTTTGGTAGATCTAAAGGAGATTGTATGGACTGATCTAAAGTTGTATGGGGCGCTGACAAGCCTGGAGTGTCCTGTCCTTCAGTATGTTAGACTCTTCCTGTCTCCAAATGTCTTTCCACCAATCCATATCTGAATCTGGTGATGCTCCGCCCCTCCAGCATCACTGGATTCGGGCACATAGGACTTATGGGAGGTAGACGTCAAAAGCATGCTGTAATTTTCTATTCATTAAAAAAAAAGCTTCTAGAAGTCAGTATAGATTGAAAATGTTATGTGCGGTCCTTTAATGAAGCCAGGGGCCGCACTTGTGGCCCTCCATATCAACTCAGTTGCCCACCACTGCTTTAGATCTACCAGTATAGTGGCCTCCCTGGTAGAGTATGGTAAGATTGTAAAGTGTATGGTGACCTTTAACCTTCCTAGCGCACCGTTTACAACGGCGCGATACGGGCGATCGAGGCAGTGTACAGAGTACACTGCCTCTCGTTTCCGGCTTCCCGCCGGAGCTCTACTCGCAGCTGTTGTCATTACTGACAACAGCTGCGTGTGAGAGAAAGCCGGCGCTCCTCCATTAACATGGAGGTCTATGGCGCCGCCCCCCCCGCCCCTTTCCGCGTCACCGTGACGCGATCGGGGCAGTGCCGCCAACCCGGAAATGCTGCAGCGATGAAGACAATCGCTGCAGCTTTCCGGGGAGGCATAGGGTCTCCCCGCCGCCGGCTTCCCCGGCGGTTGAGAGGACCCTGTTCACCGAACTAACAGGGTTCGTCTCAACCGCTAGGGAGGTAAAGGAGCACAATCTGGGAAAGCATGCACTGATTTTAATCATGCCTATAATGTTTAGTGTTCTTAGCTGTCCCAGAATCTGCCCCTCTCATAGAAAAGAGAGAGAGAGGGGTGTTCTGTAGTCCTATTTTAAGGCGACAACACTGTTTTCTATGCATACAACACAGAGCATGTGCCACCTTAGGGCAAGATAGGGTAAGAGGGGGAAAAATAAAGCAGCAATTATATTTTAAGACTGGTTATATGCAATACTTTACCTATTTTTGTTAAGGTACAACTTTTTGTACCTTTTGGTTTTACCCCCAGGTTGGTCAATAGAACTTTAAGGTGACCATACACGGGCAGACGTGCATGTTTGCTTGATCGATTGTTGGGGAATCGAACAAGGACACCCTTTCTTCAAGCGGGATCGGTTGAAAGCTGGATCGAACAGGTAATCAACATGTTGGTAATTCCAAGTTCAATTGCTATTACTGTATTTTTTGGACCATAAGACGCACCTGACCATAAGACGCGCCCAGTTTTTAGGGCAGGAATACAAGTGTTCAAGCATTAATCTCTATTGGGGAAAATAAATCTCTCCTGTCCTGATGGGCTCCTTGCCTGCCTTCCAGGGCACTTGGAACATAGTCCTGGCCAGCTGCAAGAAGCAGACGAACCGATGGGGACATATGAGATCCCAAACCCATGCAGGCACATGGGTTGCGGGTTTCACATTCGGACCATAAGACGCACCCTCACCCCCCCCCCCCCCCACTTTGGGGGTAAAAAAGGGCATCTTATGTTTCAAAAAATACAGTACTTTGGATGGAGTCCTCACCATCAACCAATAAAAATTAAGGATCTAGGGACTAGATTAGGGTCAATGTCAAAATGCATATTGTGTGTGATGTATATCATCAAAGGCTTTCATCTATGGGCATATATACACTTTAAGTCAAAGGATATGAGTCCCTATTCTGAAGTTATGTGCCACAATATATGTTATAACCCCCCCCCCCCCCTGTTTATTGGTGGAATAGTGGGAAGCATGGGTACTCACCTGCTGTCTGCTCCGGCTAAGCACTGATTGGTGTATGCGAAAGCAAATCAATCAGCCACCTTGATGGTACCTGAGCAAGTTCCTCACCTCTCCTCCCACTCTAAGAAGATCCCGGGCGAAGACTCGTTATGTCAGTGACTTATAAACAGCAGCTTATAAATCTTTAGGGACTATCAATTAAACGGTTAAGCTTCCTGAGATGAGACGAATAACACCTCACGAGTAATTTTATCGGTATTATAGTTATATTGTGCAGAAAATAAAGCAGGGCAGGCAATTATGAAAAATATATATAATTTATTAACACACACAGAATAATTAAACACTGAAAATCAATTGAAACAGAATTAATTATAACAATGACGTGTAACACCATAAAACCACCACAAGGTGTCTCCAACACACCTAGCACGGTAATATTACACTCAAGAATTCGTGCTATGCAAATGGAAATAAACACTATGGCTAAAATCAGAATGTAATGATGGCTAATACTTCTACAAAACTCTACAAAGATCCTCAGATAGGAAAATAGGTCTCTCCAAGCACAAATTGACGTGATACCAATCAGGGATAAAGTGTCCGCACAGAGGTTTTACTCTGAACTCATAGATAACGCATTTAAATGATAACTGAGTTTGCCTGATAAAGTGCACATTATCATAAGCTATCCTAGCTCTAAGCTCTGCAAAGAAGCAGACTTAATTAGGTATCACCTCAGTATTTGGTTTGGAGATATAAGATAAATATTCCTTACCAAGACTTGGGATCGCTTTGTAGCAGGAAGACGTCGGTTATGTGATGGGGAAAGGGCTCTCGCTGTTGCGTTCTTTTTCCTTTTGTTTTCTTTTTTTTTTTTGTTCTCTCCTGCTCCGTGCATAACTTTAAGAATTCCTTATCTAAAACACATGCCTTCCGCTCTCCGAACTCTCCAATTAACTTCAAGCAAAGAGGCGTATCTTATATAAGAAATGGGCAGACCTTCAAACGTTGTGTAACTTTTAACTCTTTCCCACATTTAAGTAAACCGCATGCCATATGGCGTTTTGTCACTGGATGGCAGTATTGCTCAATTAATAAGTACCTCAAATGTTACTTGACCTTTTTGACCTCACGGCCATAAATATTTAGACACAAAGATACATCCTGACATTTTTATGGTAAGAAACTAGACATCCCGACAACACCTTTCAGACACTCTCACCCAAAGATGTATTCATATCACATAGAAACAATAGTTATCCTATGTTTCTATATGATTTAAACGACAGAGGCAGATAAGCTTTGTACAAAGCTGTATCAGGGATCCTTTGTATGCGAGCATAAAGGGGCCCCATGTCTTTCCTGGACCACACTTGGTTTTGCTCAGTGATGACCTTTATACAGACTTACTATAGAAGTGATACAGCAAGTTTGGAGATCAAGTGATACCGTTTATTGGCTAACTGAAATCATTAGAGA
>CM070038.1:52169850-52196552 GCA_036250615.1 Ptychadena robeensis
CCCCCCCCCCCCCATACACATTTAGATCACTCCATACAATTTCCATTTGGTCTACCAACAACTATGTAATGCCGGGTCCTCCCTGATAGAAAAATAGTGATTGGAATGTTCAGAAATGTCCTTATATTACACGGTTTTGGTAGATTGTACAGAAATTGTATGGTAATATTGTAAGGTGTATGGGGGGCCTTAAGGGATTGTTTTCACTGCTTCTTTTCCCCACGTTGGATGACCAGGGAAAAAGACGTAGCTTGAGTATGGAGGCAGGAGTTATGGGGTAAACTCTTGCCTCCCCAGCTGATGATCTTTAGAATGCAAATTACTTGTATACTTTGGTGATTTGTATGATTTGCAACTGAGACAATCAAACCCAGCAGTTTTATTATCTCCGGTTTAGGTCACAACTACTATTAAGTAAGTATTGTTAAAATTACAATCCATACTGACAACGTATTGCAGTGCTTGTGACAAAGCATGGAGCTATGCTGCATTATTATACGTACGATAATATTCACTACACTTATTGTTGGTTTGAAATGGCCTTTAGAACCCCTGTCAGGTTTTACTGTTGTAGCAGATGTCAATTAACTACCCTTGCAACTGGTACTGTACCAGCACAGCAATGCCCTACCACCCAGAGCACCAAACAGAAGCCTGCAGGCTGAGGGATGAAATAAAAGTTCCTTGTTACTTGTTTACTAAGCAACAAAACATTTAAGGGCTTGTTTCCACTAGAGTGATCGACCACGGATTGACACGTTTTTTAATCGCCGCGTCCGATCGCTCCCAACCACGTTTGCACACGATCATTCATGCGATCGCCCGCATTTTTAAAAGCGATCCAACCTTTTTTTCCGCGTCCGATAGCGCCCATTGGAAATAATGGACACAGTCAAAAATCACGTCCCTATTCACTGAGGACACAATTTTTTACTGCGTCCATTCATGTCAATGGACATGATTGGGCGTGATTTTCCAGAAGCCGGATGCGATAAAAAATGCGGTAGGGTATCGTTCAAAATCGTTAATTCGCTTAAATGAAAACTAAGCAATAATTTTTAATGAAAACAATCGCCCGTGCATGCGCGATTAGAAACGCGTCCATCCACGGCCGATCGCTCTAGTGGAAACAAGCCCTAACTCTTGCAGTGTCAGGTAGCCCCAATGAAAGGATAGTTTCATGTAGAGTTAAAATCAGGCAGATGAAATTATTATAGTTTATTATAGTTAAGTATTGTAAATCGTGTTCCTAGAATATAAAATCAAGAGAAATCGCAGGAATAAGGCCTTGTTTACATAGGCACTGTGAGACCTTTCAGGAACCTCTTCTCAACTAAGGATCTACTGTAAATGTGTGCTAGTATATACTAGAAACTGTATGCCAAACACCTTTTTAAAGTTCCAACTGCTCCTATCATTAAAAAGTTGTCATTATTTTCCATAATAAAGAGCAGGGTTGTTTTAATCAAGTCCCAGATGGGCCACATAAATCGCTCATTTATGTCACTAGGTTTGATGTCCCCTGGTACCGGACACCCAAAGTGTTTTTCCATAGTGGTTCTAAATGTGCTACAACTAATATTTGTATGGCAATGTTGTTCAGCTACACACACATGCCAGGGGCCAGTGAAACGGGGTAGATTGTTGACAGGGTGATGCTTGTGTTTGGTAATTATGCCTATTAGAATTGTCATTTAAATTGTAAAGTCACCTTCTGTGACTTTCATAAGTCAAAGGTAATCTGTAAATCCAGCCTGAGGGGGAAGGTTTGGTATGCCCATGAGTTGATAAAAGTTGGACTTTGCCAAGTTTGGTTCTTCCTCTGGAATTTTGAGGAACAGAACCCAGCGATCCCTGCACCGCGATTGTGGGGACAGATCCTAAGGGTCCTGAGAAGAGTCCAGTGGGAAGCATGTCTACAAGATTGGAAGGACCCAGTGGAGAGTAGAAGAGACCCCCTTTCCCAATCCAGGGTGAATCAACCCCAGGTTTACCATCTTCTGGAGAGGCCTAAACTCTGGGGAACTAGCACAGCCACTCGGTCGGAATTGTTATTCCCTGCTTCCTGGAGTCAGATGTAGTCAACAGCCTGTACATAATACCTTTGATGCAAATGCTGGTGTAGACATTTAATTTTACTTGTGATCTGTGATCTGTAAACACCCTGAACCCTTAACAGTTTGTAGGAGAGCCAGGGGGAGTGTGGAAAGGCTAAATGCTTTGCCAAAGGAAGAGTCCTGTTCCTGCTGGGAGCAATGGTTTGTGTCAGTAGAACTGCTTTTCTGTTAATGCTTCACCTAAACTAGCAAGTGGGGACCCGATACAAGAGAGAATAACATTTTTAGCTGGAGTTTTTAGGGGTCTTAAACACTAGTCGCCTTTTCCTTTGCAGTACAGCAATGCAGCATGGCTTGCACAACGCAAGGTTTAAAGATTTCCATACCTATTGTGCCATAATGGCCCCACCTTGCATTTAGCAGTAACGTGCAACACTGTGTTTTGTGGAAACGTGAGTATTTAGTGGTACCACTACAGAGTCTGTTACTGGTAAAAAAAAAAAAAAAAAAAAAAAAAAAACATGCCTCAGCGCTGCTAGTGAGAAATGAGAAGGATTTTACGCTGTGTTTACACCAGCAGCAAAAGTATTTAAGGTGCTTAAGTTTAGCTATAATACACTGGGGTCCATGTGTATGACCTGTCATACTTTGCTTACATTTTTGGACTAATTCTTTGTTCATAAAATAAAAAAATATATTCTGGAACAGGTGGTGACCTTTTAAAATGTGTTATGATTGATACATTTGTAAACCTCTATCTCCACCAGGGTAGTTTCCTTTGGAATATACCAGGGTGCGTTCTAAATCATTGCTGAAACAGACTCCTCATTTGGAGCATTTGTAGTCAGTCCTGGAACTTAAGCTGTGGCATTCTTTCTCTAGTGTTAACCCTTCAGCTTACAGAATCCACACAAAATAATGTGCTATGGAAGGAACAATCTGAGTGTTCAGACGCCATGCGACTTATTGTGGTTCAAACCTTCCGATATTATTCCTTAAAATGTATCTTTATTTTAATTCACTAAGTCTAATCTCACATTCACATTCTTACGTTGCATGGAGTAACGGACCAGGGCAACCAGGTTCTTTTTGGTTTTGGGATGCCTATGCTAAGAGGTACTGCCATTCTCACAGCTGTCGCACAGGAAACAAATGTCCACACAAGCTGGAATATGTACAGTCACATTCACCATCACCTGTAAGGCAGGGATGGGGTCCAAAGCATAGGATTTACATTGTAAACAATTCCTAACCAGCAGCTGGAAGGTGCTGACTCAGTGCTAAGTCTTTTAACCAGAATACATGAGAATCAGATTGTCCGGATGGAGGCTGCTGGAACTTATAGTTCTTCAGGCACGATGCGACCTGAATCCACTCGGACAAGATGAGGAAGGGGCTGCCCTGGTCCAAATAGGACCTGTCATTCATCATGGGTGTGTAATCTCCCTACAGCACTTGCTGAGTAGACCGCGGCAGAGGACCAAGAATATCATGGGATCCATGAGCTCCAAACTGAGCAGTGACAAAAACCCGCCAAACAATCTATAAAGCTCGATTTATAACCTCTGCCCTGGGTGGGGTTTACCATTTGCTGGGCAGAATGCTTAATCAAAATTACAGGTGTCGGGCCAATGACCTCACCTTCCAGGCTTTTCCAGCACCTGCTATACAAAAGTAACATTTTTTAATATACACAATTACACACCATGTCAAGACCAACTATTTAAATGATTTTTTTTTTGTTTTGTTTTTTACAGATTTTGTGTAATCCACTACACCACACTAGTCTATCCAGTCCTTAGACCAATTCACTGTCACAAAGGGCTAGGTTGTAGTTTAGAAATCTGTCTCTAACAGATAGGAAGTTCTTCCATTACCCAAAAGGATCCTCATGACAGATTCCATTTTGTCAGACTGTGAAAGAGATGTCATGACGCACAGTCAATCTACCTCAGAATCTGCCGCAAAACCAAATGTGGATGGTCAGTGCTTGCATTTTGTTAGGTCTCTGTTTGTTTGAATGGGAGGTGACTTTTGTAAATTAGTTAACCAAGTAACTAACATTTTGTGTGTTTTTATTTTTTTTTGTTATTATTTTCAGGTATGGGGGTTGGGCTATTGTAGTGGGTGTGCAGACCGCGCTTGTCTACACTATGCACAATAACTCCATCTGTTGTGGAAAAAGTTGTATAAAGGGAAACTTTGAAACAAGGTTGCTGACTACAAATTTCTCTTGTTTAGGCGCACGTGCCTGTCTACTACATTGCCATCATATTTTTGCCATGCAACTGCTTCATATTCTATAAATCATAGGTAAATATTATTTATTATGTTTAGACACGTAACTATTTTTATTTGTAACATTGTCCCTATCAGGGAGGAAGTGACAACCAGAAAACAGTGCCAGTGATACAAGTACCACCATCTACACCAGTACAAATGATGCCAGCTACTGCTCCCATGCAGGTGCCAGTATCTGGACAGAAAACAATGCCAGTGTTGCAAATACCACCATCTACACCAGTACAGATGATGCCAGCTACTGCTCCCAAGAAAGTGCCAGTATCTGGGCAGAAAACAATGCCACTGCCAGTGTTGCAATTACAACCCTCTACACCAGTACAGATATTGCCAGCTACTGCTCCTATTCAAGTTCCAGTGGCTGTGCCAATGGCGACACTTGCTCCAGCTCATCCTAACGGACCTCCTGGTATGTAGCTCTGTTACTGCTTTAGTCATTAAATCTGTTTGTAGAAAGCAAAGTATATATATTTTGTTTGTGTGATTTGATGCTCTTTTTAGTGAAGGGAGTCTTTGCATTTCTAGCAATAGTATATCAAGCAAACTGTAATTAGATTAGGTGAGTATAACCCCAACCGTACACCATATACTCCCAACCATAAACTTCTTGGGGATTTTAAAGGCACTATATGAAATCAATCCACAGAAGTAATAGTTATAATGACCTTTTTTATTATTTTATTCTTTAAATTAGGACCATCAAAGCACATTTAAAAGCTAGAAAAAGTTTTGTTTCCACAAAACCAGTTCTGCAGTAAAAAAAAACTGTTAAGTAAGGATTATGTAAACAATCCATGAATTTAATCAGTGTGTAGTTTTCAGTCTGACGTGGTTTGTCTGATAGGGCTTCCTCAGCGACACACACATACATTCTTAGTTGATACTTCTGCATAGCCAAAGACTAAGGAATGCCATTACAATCAAATGGAAAAGGCCTATAGTTATTCCAATTTCCATTTTATGAGACCGGTTGTGATCACTTCTCCAGGTGACCAGGAGATCCAGGTGGTAAACCTCCACATACCCCTTAAAGTGGGGGCAGTGGGATAGGTTGTCTGTCAAGCAGAGTCTAGATGTGCCAAAGGCTCTTAACAAGCTGCTCCAACCAGTTTTCAACATTGGTAAATACCTCATCAAATAGTAGAGGTTGCCTCCCACACTCTCAGTAGCCTGTGAAGTCAGATCGATCTCAGACCAGTTAGAAAAAGCTGTGAGCTAAAACATCCATGTAGTTTATTGAAATGAATACGGTTGGGGGTTATACTCGCCTGATCTTATTAGGGTCTGCTCTATATATTGTATAAATTGGTTGGCATATGGACTTATCCAATGAATTAAGGAGTAGTTTGAGTAATAATTACAACAGTAAGTAATGTAATATAAAGGATTGGGCTTGGGGCATGAAGAGCACAACACACCACCAAGTCAGTATACCCTCTGTAGAAACAGAGGCAAGGGGACTTTAACGGCTACAATAGGATTTACAAAAGATAGTCACACTAGTCATGTTTAAAATGTCACAATGTACAGCATCTTTATAAAAAAATCATCATGTTGTGTGTCCGTTTCGGTACACCATAATACAGGTTGACACGGCGCCCTAGAGTCACTTGTGAGGTGTTCGTGCCACCTCTCCACCAGATTGTGAAGCAGCATCGATGGATTTGATCATCCCGTCGTACGTTTCGTCACAAACTAAACTTCCTCAGGGGATGATGCTTAGAGGGCAAAGTGATAGTATGTGTAAAATCCTAGATTATAGGGAGCGTTTGATTAGCATAGGTTTGGATGTACTTCAAGTCATATAGGTGTGTAATGGTATGTATATACTCACATATGGGTGTACCAGAACTAACCCACACACTAAAACAGCGGCGACCAGATCCGTTTGGAACATGGAGCCAACAACGCAAGACCGAGGCCCAGCACCAACCAGGGGCAAACCATCTGACAACAATCGTAGTGACAGGGTACTTAGCGTATACTCAAAAGTGTAAAGTGGTTTTAAATGTTGAGAGTGTTGGTTGGTATCAGTAGGGAGCGTGAACCCGTTGGAGCTCAAGGTTGGAAAATATAGGCGGTTAGGTTTAACCGGGTAGGTAAACGCAACCAATTGTGCTAAGGGGTTGTGAAAGAGGTGGGTAAGTGATGGACTCCACAAAGGTCCATCAGTAGTGTACATAAGTGTTCATAGAGACCATCATTTGGTCAAACAGAGATTTCCAACAACAAAAGCAAAAGAAAAAAACATCCCAAATACATAAAGGGTTGTACAGGAAAGAATAGTGATAATAGCGTGATGCTAGGTGTGGTGAGAATAACAGTGGGGAGTGTGCATAGAAAGTGATCAGTTGCAAGAAGGTATGGGGTGTCAAGAAATAAGTAGGGCGTATAAGTATGCATTCCAAGGTTATGAATCGTAAAAGATATAAGCCAATATAGTGCAGAAAAGGTTAGCTCAAACCCATGAAAGTATTTGAAGAATATGTTGTCACGCATAGAAAAGCAGTGACGCTTATACTCATTCAAGTAACAAAGTATCCAGTCAAGTAGGTTAAAGAAGTCACGGTTATCTGAAAAACACTGGGAGGACCCCAGGTTATTAAACACAGGGAACTCCCTGGTTTGAAAGTTGTGACAAGGATACAAAGGGGTTACAATCGGTACTTACAAATAAGGTATGTAGGAGTTAGGGCTCGTGTACTAGCGTACTTATGCTTCGCGCGCGTGTAGCCCTCAAGACCTGGCCGTCTACTTCCTGATGGTCCTAGTAGGGTTTCTGGCGATGCCTATGGGAGTGCGCTCCGTGCAGTCACGTGATGACGCAGGGAGCCCTATTAAGGCACGGCCCTAGTGACCATCAGGGCGCCAAGTAGACGGCCAGGTCTTGAGGGGTCACACGCGCGGATAGCTATCAGTACGTCTATTACCAGAGCCATAACCTACATACCTATGTAGAGTATCCGTATTGTACCCCTCCCTTTGTATCTGGGTGTTCACCAATTTTCAAACCAGGAGTCCCTTGGTTATAACCTGGGTCTCCCATTTGGTTACAGATACCGCTGACTTCTTTAACCATTACTGGTAACTTTGTTACTTGAATGAGTAGAGCGTCCTCTTTTCTATGCTGACAACATATGTCTCAAATACTTTCAGGGTTTGTAACCTTTTCTGCACTTATGGCTTATCTTTTACTTCATACCTTGGAATGAACTCCCTATTATTCTTGACCCATACCTTCTTGTCACTGGATGCACTTCTATGCACACTCCCCACTGTATTACTCACACACCGAGCATCCACGCTATTATCACATTACTTTCCTATCACCCTTTTTGTTTTTTGATTTTTTCTTTGCTTTTTGTTGTTGGATCTCTGTTGACAAAATGGTCCTATGACACTTAATTACCTACTGATGACCTTTGGGTCCATCACTTACCACCTTTTCACAACCCTTAGCACAATTGGTTGCGTTTACCTCCGGTACTACCGCCTATATTTTCACTGAGCTCCACGGGTCCCTCCGTACTGATACCAAAACTCTCACATTTAAAACCCTTTACATTGAGTACTACGCTAACCTGTCATACATTGTGGTCAGTGTTGCCCTGTTGGTGCTGGGCCTCGGTCCTTGCTGTTTGGGCTCCCTGTTCACCCACGAATCTGGTCGCCGCTGTTTTAGTGGCGTGGGTTAGTTCTGGTACACCCATATGTGAGTATAACATACCTTACACACCTAAGGATGACTTGAAGTACATCCAAACCTATGCTAATCAACTACTCCCTATAATCATAGGATTTTAACATACTATCACTTTGCCCTCAAGCATCATCCCCTGAGAAGTTTAGTTGTTGACGAAACTACGCGGGATGATCAAATCCATCGATGCTGCTTTCACAATCTGGTGGAGAGGTGGGCACGAACACCTCACAGTGACTCTAGGGCGCCGTGTCAACCTGTATTATGGTGTACCGAAACGGACACACAACAGATGAAATTTTTTTTAAAGATGCTGTACATTGTGACATTTAAACATGACTAGTGTGACTATCTTAGTAAATCCTATTGTAGCCGTTAAGTCCCCTTGCCTCTGTTTCTACGAGGGTATACTGACATTTTGGGTGTGGTGGTGTGTGTTGGCTCTTCATTGCCCAACCCAATCCTTTATATATTACTTACTGTTTGGACATGTATTGGGACTCCAACACTACTCTCATAGCGAGACCTTAGTATAAATAAACAGTAAGTAATGTGTAGCACAGTAGGCTTTACATGCCCCAGTTCATCCACAATCCCAACGTTAGGGGAAATCCTCACTTCAGGGCAGTGGGTGGGAGCCGTGCAAATTATTCCTTTTTACTTCTGGAGGAGAGCCCCCGATCACAGTTTGCAGAGCCTCCCTCAGAGCTCACGCACCCACAAAGCCTGATCTTTTGGGTGGGAGTGGGCGCTAGGGAAGGCTGGCCCACAGGGTGGCAATATCCTAGCGATCCCTGGTTAGAGTTGATGTATTTATTTGGTAATGTTTTCAATGTTTTCTTCTAACCGTAGCTGTACCCCCACCACAAGACTTCTTTGTGCTGATATGCAGGGTGCCCACAGATGTAGCTACCACATGGCTATGGGACTCAGAGGAGAGGGTCTATGGGAATGTGACCTGTTGCCTGGAGTACGGCCTCTTACAGTGCTGTACGACATCTCCCAGTATGTAAGTCTACACGGCACAGTAGCCAGTACAATGATCCCAGGAATGGTGAATACCCCAGAAAGATCTTCTTAATGCCACTCAACCCCTACCAAAAATAATCCTATAATTGCCCCATTCCAACACAATGCCTGCAAAGTACATCGTTGCTTTAAACACAAGTACACAATTAACCTCCTGATTTCCGGAGCAATGGAGACGTATGTAGTTGGAACAGAAAAAACTCCACCAGTCCATAGGCTCTGACACTTGTTCAACACTTCGAGCTTTGGCCAAATACCATAAACACTTGTCTTGGGTAGGAAAAAGTCCAGTGTCTTATACCAGGGTAGGCAAAGTTACGTCCTGTTTTGCTTTTCAATCTTGCCACCCCCGGAGTTGAGCTACGCAGCATGGGTTGGATTATAAATTACTCTTGATGGACAAAACCATGGCATGAACAGTTCATGTAGATTTCACACATTTTTGTTTTCTTACGCAAAGGGTGTTAGATCCGCCCTCCTTTTTGCTGTGAGAAGTTAATTGTCCATTGGCAGGATAGGTGCGAAAGTCCCGCAGGAAGGAAGAATTTTTTTCACTATAGACTCTGGTTCAAGTGAAAAAAAAAATTGGGAAAAAAAACGGAATTACTTTCACTTCCGGCACATCATGGACGCACGGGTTGTGCATTCCCTGTTACCGGACAATAACTAACTTTACGGAATATGGACCACGGTACTGTGCATTCATGTTCTGTACGTCACTTTCGTTTCAATTTTTTTTTTTTTTATTCCCCACAACAGTGGGGAATTTGAATTCCCAATGACTGCTGACTTTTCTAAAAGTCCGCATGCACCTGTTTTGTGAACATATAAGGCGGATGCTGAAGGCTGGTGTTTCTTCGTGGTGAAACTGATCGTGGTACATGTAAGCGTGCAGCATCTGCCTGGTATGCGATGGGACTACATGCCAAGCCAAACTAACTAAATGACTACTGCCAACCTTGCAGTCACTCACACACTCACATGTGCACTTGTCTCTCCTTTCGCCCGACTATCCTAGGCATGTTTCCACTTGTCTCCCTATTTTCAATCACCTGCGTAATCGCGTCAATCGACTATTTGAATGGGCTGGTCCCCTATTTATGAATTTCCTGTGTTTTTTTTTTTTTTTTTGTGTTTTTTTTTTGGGGGGGGGGGGGGGGTTTTCTGAACCTCCCATAATATAAAGGAAGATCGCCCCCCGCGATTCTGCAGAAGATTGAAAACTTGAGCGCAGGCGATTTAATCGCCTAAGTGGGAACATAGCCTTTAGTTCTTGCCTGCTTGGGAACAGAGCAGACCCCCCGATGCTACAGTGGCCTGTGTGTCAGGGACCCTAATGATATGGGACTACTGTGTGTGTATATGACGATGATATTGGGGGAGTAGTGAATATAATGTGATATGTAAAGCTGTGTAAAATATGATTATGACATGGGGAGTGTGTATGACTGAACCATGATGAGTGGAGTGTGTGTGTGTGTGTCCTACCTGTTTGGCACCCCTGGGTGAACACCCTCTCTCGCTCCTTCTGCTCCCCTGCCTCAAACACCACCCAAAACCGATACAATGCTTGTAACGTAAACATATTTTATTGGGCTGTTGGCTTTGAACCATGTTAACACATGGTTATGAGCAAGGTTTTAAGGAAGTCTTCCTACTGTCTCCCCCACTATATTGTGGTTATTATATACATACATACAACACACACACACACACACCACTTTTTTAAAAATAATGTGACACCATTAATTATGGTTTTGATTTTTTTCTCAGGTTTGTTGGGTAGCTGCTGCTCCTGCATATTTTCCCTGCTACCCTGGCTTCATTTGTTTGGTGAGGCATGCTGTTTTGGAATGCTTCCGGAGCCATGTTTGCATTGCGGACAGGAGTGATATGAGCGCTACAACAGAATACCAGTAAGTAAATTACCCATTATGGGCCCTAAAGGTTGATTTTCGGGTCGATTTCCCAAACATGATGGCCATGTGAGTTTGTGGTATTGGTGTTTTTTTTTTTTTTTTGTTCTCACTCCCTAGCTAGGGCAATACATACACCGGCTTTGGTATATTTAAAAGTTTTAAGAACTCCGATGTATTTTGAATTCATTTGAGAAACTATGGTTTCCAACACCCAGCAAGCAGGCTGCATTGGCTGCATACATTTACTAGTGTTTTCCTTTACTAATTGAACTTCACCAATATCACAGATTATAATACGGCCTCACATACATCTTGAAAATATTCTGTGCCATCACCTTTTCCACATCTTGTGGTCTCGTATTCCTGCCACTGAAGGACATCCCTACAGTATACTGCTGCCACCACCATGCTTACTAGTAGAAATAGTAGTGCCTGGTGGATTCGCCAAACGAGACATTTGCCTTGACACCATCAAGTTCAATCTTTATCTTATCAGACAGAGTATTAGTCTCTTATGGCCTGAGAGTCCTTCAGGTGGCCATTTACAAGGAGTGCTTCAACTGGCAACTTTATTACCATACATGCCTGATTGAAGGCTCCCTGCAGAGATTTTGGGGAGAGAAAACTTTCCAGAAGTACAGAGTAACCTCTGTAGCTCTGCCATTGGTTCTTGGTCACCTCCCTGTTAAGATTTGTGTCCCTTCCCTGATTGCTCCATTAGATGTTGGCCCCTCTGAAGAGTCCTGTGGTTTAAAACTACTTTCCCCTACGGATGATGGTGGGGCAACTGTCCTTATTGGGAACCATCAAAGCAGCAGAGATCTTTCTGAAACCACCCCAGATTTGTGGCTCGAGACAATTCTATTTGAGGTCTACAGACACTTCCTTGACTTATGCTAGGTTTGTGCTCTGACCAGAACCATCCACTATTAGACACGTGTGGCCCTTTCCAAATTATGACCCAATCAACTGAATTTCCAAAGTGTGAATACTTTCCAGATGCAAGTATTTCCTTTGGTTTTGGGAAAAGGAAAGTCTGAGCGGTGAACAAAATGTCCAGTGTTTCTTGCAGCACTGGGTGAGGAACGATTGTAGGGGATGGTGAAGTCATTAAATGAAATCCTTACCCCATCAACATTTCCTCCTTTTATATTGCCACTTTGTGTATCATAAATTCCACTAGAAAATGGAAATACCTTTGTATGTTTTAAAGACACTTCTTGAGCAGGTCGGGTAGCCTACAAAACACAAGTGTGGAGTAGTTGTCATACCCAAACCCAAAAGACGGATCACACACACTTTAGTGTGAAAATAAGAACTGTACTCAAATACTCATACTGACAATGGACAGAAGCGATTAGTACAGTAATGTATTTTCCGTCTATAAGACGAAAGATACTAAGATATCTTTTTTTCCCATTAAAATCACATTTCTGCATTACCATAAATATATTTTGTGACCACCTTGTATTACTCCCTATGTAATGGTTTACTCATAGCTCAGGTGTTAGTGCTAGATTGTAAATTGTCTCTTCATAATTTTTCATGTTTTAGAGACTTGTACTGCTAAAGGTTAACCCCTTCTAAGTTTCAGCCTTGGCCGTGAAGACCTCCCTCCTGCACTGGCCCTTTTGGCTGGAGAATCTAGAGTGAATCGTGTGGCCAGTCCTGCCTATTTGCTGGAACATTCTCTATATTCACTTGAATATCTGAATAGCTCTCTGGGGTTTGGGGGGGGGTGGGTCCCTAATGTTCTCTTCAAAACTTGTAAATACAGTATCTGTGTTCAGCTTGTAGAAGATCTAGGCTTGCTGTTCTCAATCAAAATAACTCCACACACAGCCTCAGGCAGCAAATTAGTAAAACATTTTCCAAATTATGCCTGAAGTGTCTCTATTTGTGTGTTTAACTATTCTTTTCCTGCAATTGCCCTCAACTCTCTTTAGTTCTGGGTTCCACTAGATTCTTTACAGGTTGGCCAATATAATCCTCTTCACTTCTCCATATAATAGCCTCAAGCTGTGGATTTGGTGACATGTGCTCCTCTACCTTCCTTTTGGAGGGTGCCTTACATATGCTCAACGAGTTGAGGTGTGTTTGGGGTCTTATCATGTTAAAATACTAAGCTTCTTGGCACAATTGGAACTTTTCACTTATGGGTGAACTTTTGTTGCCATGGGTTTTTACACATTAATGTGCATTGAGTTATTATTAGCAACTTTATACTGATGCAATGTAAAAGTAGAAAAGTAAACTTCCTCTATAAACTGTGTCATCTCTCTTAGTGTTGCCCAAATTGAGATAAACTATTTACAAACAAATACATGGATTCACTTGTTATACAGACTGTAATATAGACATGAAAGGCCAGTGAGGGGGCAGCGCTTTTGGTGCCATAGATGAGATGCGATGGGGGGGGGGGGGGGGTGGGAGGGGGGTGGAGAAGAGTATGGTAGAGAATTGCAATGTAATCCACCACAATTGCAAATTGTTTATATAACCCTCTGGGATTTGCCCCAGACCCCTTTAAGCAAAAGTGTCTGGGGCAAACACCCATGTCAGACTGGCCATTAAGAGCAAATCCTTTGCTTTGAAAATTTAATAGAACCCGGTCCAGGGGAAATTGCCATACAATATTGCAACAAATTATGGTTGAGGTCAGCTTTCAAAATTATGGGTCCCTAACTGGTTTCCATGCTGGCCACCAAGGGTCAGTCACCCACATCCAATTTATATTATTATTTATATAGCGCAAAATATATGCAGCGCTGATACGTAATACTAGTGTGTTTTCTTGCAGTCTCTCTTTTATAGTATTTTGACTAGTTTAATTTGAATCTGTTATGCTATTTGTAGTTAATGTGTAAATATTCTCTTTCCCGTATTACAACTCTTACTATACAGGGTAGTCTTCTATGACTACGTGCCATTTGCTGCTGCTTGACGTGTGCCCCTGCCAGATGGCCCTGGAAATAAAAGGACGATAGTGCAGAACGAGACTTCCAAGCCATGGAGGACTGAAATGTTGAAAATATAAAGCTGTTAATTTTATTGTTTTTTGCATTTTTTGTGTTTGTAATTAAGCATTTTGTATTTACAATTTTGCTAATGTATTATAATGAATAAATATGTATATATTTGAGTACTCCCATAAGTTACTTGACTGTTGTCAAAACAGAAATTTATAAATTAGTAGTTTTTAATGGCTCCCTAAGGGTTGTCGTGTGTGTATTTATACTTTTTGTTTGTAGTTTGACTTCAATGAAAACCCACACATTTTTTTTCTTTTTTTTTACTTTAAAGTAGGACTCACCACCTTTTATGTTAATTCTCCCAGGCTCTTATTATGAACCTTTTAGAGACGCTTACTAATATTTAACTTGTTTTTTCACATTTTACCCCACAGGTCCAAATCTTTTCAATATAGATCTTGACCATTAACATTTAAAAGATTCCTGTGCCTTCTGCAGCCAACTACCAAAAAAGCCCAAAAGTGGTTTTAACTACAACAAAAACTACACATACATTAAATAGCCGAATACTCCCCCTGTCCTGTTTACATCCTGGAAAACTGCTACACCAAAACATAACTTGCCTTTCTCACGTTTTTCATTCCCTGGAGGCCAGCATCTTAAGTCTCTGACAAAAGAAGCCGCTTTACCCAAAGCCTCTCCCTGAAGGATCACCTCTCATCACTCAAAGTCTAGCATGTGAACGCTGATGTCCCAGTCCCATAGGAGGTGGGCAACTAGCAACACCTGGTATTTGCTATCTTAAATAACACAGATTGTTCTTCAATTTAACTTTTAATCTAAAAAAAGTACTAGAAATGCCAATAAAGACTCTGCAGCCGTCCTTACAGGTTTAAAGGTAGCCATACACAGGTCAATTTTTTCACCCCATTCCGGCCCCACACCGCTGCCCACCTTTGAGCAATGACCAAAACCGCGTTTTTTTTCCCCAGTGATTGGTTCGTGGAGTCTCATTATGTTGTGAAGATCCTCCTTAACCCTTCCTCTACAAGCACCCATATTTGTTTATAGTCTAGCACCCTACAGCAGCCATTGTCAAACACCATCCTATTCCTTTGCCCACAACAAAGGACCCCACACAGGAATACTGCATGTCACAACTTTACTGACTGGGCTACTGCTGCTGACTGGTGGACTGTGGTGCTTACTGTGACTGTGATGAACTGTGAACTGACTGGTGTGACTGTGGACCTGACTGCTGTGGGACTGACTGGCCTGGGGTGTGGGGTGCTGGACGGTTGCGCTGCTGGACTGGACTGACTGTGACAACCTGTGGGGGAGCTGACTGACTGTGACTGACTGGTGGACTGGCGGGTGTGACTGCTGGACTGCTGGACTGACTGGCACTTGTGACTGACTGGACTGACTACTGGGGTGGGGTGGACTGTACTGCTGGCTGGTGACTGGGGGGACTGGTCTGACTTAACCTTCTTTTGTGTGCCTGGCTGTACTGTGTCTGGTTACTTGGGTTCTTCCTTGTACTTTTGTTTCCTGTTCTTGACTGTTATTTTTCTTGTCTTTTTTTTTTTTTACTGTTGGTGACTGCTGGACTGTGTTTACTGTGTGGTGACTGCTGACTGCTTGGAATCTGGTGTATGTGGGGCTGGACTGGTGTTGGACTGTGGACTGGGACTGGTGGACTTGACGGGTTGGTTTTGTACTGTTTTCTGCTTGGCTTGTCACTGTGACTGCTGACTGGACTGACTGACTGTGACTGACTGACTGTGTGGGGGTGGGACTATCTGACGTGCTGACTGGGACTGGGAGGAGTACTGACTGACTGTGCTGGTACTGCTGACGCTTGGGGGGGTGCTTTTGTGGCTGACTGACTGTGAACTGACTGGACTGTGGACTGCTGGCTGGTGCTCTGACTACTGTGCTGCGCTGCTGACTGGCTGTGACTTGTGATGACTGGCTGACTGTGGTTGACTGCTGCTGACCTGACTGGTGTGACTGCGGATGCTGGTGGGGACTGCTGACTGGCTGACTGACTTGGGACACGTGGCACTGCTTGTACTGGCTGGGACTGGCTGACTGGTGACTGTGCTGTGGCTGTGGACTGCGACTGGCCTGACTTAGGGACTGTTGTGGTGCTTTGACTTTTTTTTAACTTTTACCCTTGGCTTACTTACTTTTGTTACTTATCTTTGACTTTTTATTCCTGTTTTTCTTCCACTTGTTTTTTCTTTCCTTTTCTTACTTTTCTTTTTTACTTCACTACTTTGGTTCTTATTTGTTTTGTGATCCTTATTGTGTTTTTTTTTTCTATTACTTCCTTTTGTTTTTCTGACTGGCTGAACTGAGCTGGACTGGGGGGACTGACTGCACTGGTGGGGTTGACTGACTGACTGACTGACTGTGTGGGGTTGGTGTGTGGCTGTGACTGACTTGGACTTGGACTGCTGACTGCCTACGACTGACTGCACTTGGACTGGACTGGGCTGGACTGACTGACGGTGACTGACTGAGCTGGGGTGGTGGGGGCTGGTGCTGACCTGACTGACTTTTGTGGTGGTGACTGTGACTGGTGGTGGACTGCTGGGGTGACTGGCTGTGCCTGTAACTGTGTGTTTGGGAGTGTGTGTGCTGTGGTTTTACTTGTGCTTGGCTTACTGTTCCTTACTGGACTTCTGTGTACTGACTACTGGAACTGAACTGTGACTGTGTGTGCTGTGACTGGTGACTGGGGTGGACTGGACTGGTGGGACTACTGGACTGGCACTCTGGACTGTGGGTGACCTACTACTGACTGCTGGCTGGCTGCTGGACTGGTGCTGACTGTGACTGACTGGGGTGACCTGGTGTGTGGTGTGTGATCTGGACGTCTGACTGTAAATATGTGGGCCCATAAGCTTTTGTGCCATGGGAAAAATACTTCTAATGGGAAATATAAAAGCACCTTTAGTTTATATCTTAATTAAACAAAAAATACCGGCCTGCACCACCAGGAATACACTCCTCCCCTACCAGCTGTTTGACCCGGCATTGTGGATCTCATACTCCACCACCAACTATGCATTTGTTCGCTTCAATGTTGCCACCAGACTTCTGCTCACAAAGGCTTTCCAAAACGGGTCCTGTACATTGGCCGTGTGGTTGAAAGAGTGTCGGGTCCTGCAAAAAAAAACATGTGAGTGTATTCAGTCCTCACTCACAAGTACTTATCTCACACATGTGCCCTTGTGAAAGAACTGTACCTTCCCCTTTTGGCTAGTCAGAAGCCCAACAGTGTGTCGCGGGTGGTTTGGTTCTGTTGTCAACCTGCACAAACTGAGTATTTTGTTTAACATTCCTCTCCATCATTCTATGAAGGAAAGTCATCTCCTATGCAAACCCCCTTGACAGATTGGGCCAAATGAGAAGGCAGTACGCCCCTCTCCCGCGGAACCGGTGGAAAATCTAACCACCTACAAATTGGTCATGCAAAAGGAAACACACCTTTTAAAAAAGCTTAAGTCCACTAAATGTCCAACCGAGAAGTGGTTTGGAGGTGGACACAGCTTCACTAGTGTGTAAGGGGTGTTTTACAACAGGTGGCCTTTCTTTAAAATACTCCCCACTGGTTTGGATGGTTTTGCAACAACAATAAGTAGGTTTAGCGAGCGATGCTGTCAATGGACTGCTTAAGCATGTGGGGGGTCAAATTGCCTACCACAAATATTGAAGAAATGGCAGGAGGTGAGCGATGAGCCATCTGGGTGTTGGCCTTCGTGTCCTTTACCTGGCTGGTGTGCACAGTAAAAGAAAATTTTCTTGTGTACTTTTTCTTGTGTGTTTTTCTCGTGTCAAAAGTGTTAGGGTGTTGTTTCTTAGCTGATTGACTGAATGGAATGTTCGAGTACTGATGATTGGTATGAAAATAAAATAAAAATGTTTGGCGGCCAAGACTAGTACATACTGGATGATTGTGCAGTCAACGTAACAAACACGCCTAGTTTGTAAGTAGGCAACCTTGATATCACAGACTGTGTAGATTGTAATAGGAGGGCGGAGAGACGGGGGAGAGGGTGTACCGCCATAAAGGTGGGGGGGGGGTGGGGATGTTCACGATAATGAACCGTAAGGTCATCCAGCGAAATGACCAACAACATAAATGACACACCAACACAAACAAAGAATAACAATGTAGAATTTATACAAAACAAAAAACACACCAACATACTACGTATTTGTATTGTATCTGTAGGATATGATATATTTCCCTGCTATTGTGACAACTGAAGCCTCTTATATGTAAATAGGAGTGGGGTTCCTTTCATCTATGAGGGTTGTTGTAAGCTTCAACAATGATGGCTGCAATTATGGTTTTGTAGAGGTTGTCATAGAGGTCACTTCCATTCCCCCAGGTGGGCTCTCAAAGGCCCAACGCTCAGCACCCTGCTGTTATGTTTGCCAGTATTAGTCCAGGAGGGAACTAGAATAACGATATCAGGTTGTAAGTGTATCCTCGACATTTGATATTACCAAAAGAAAGTTACAATCCACCCTGATAATGCAGCCGCCGCGCCGACCACAACGTATTAATGTCTGTTATAATTTTTGTGCCCGTACACCATGGACCAATCATATCTGATACAGTTTTAGGTGAAAACATATATCAGCGTAGCTTCGTTCTGGTGTACTACTTTTGGTCAGGGACTGGCCTCAAGTTATAAACTGTTCTTCATGACTGCGACATATGCCATATTTCATTAGAATTTGGTATTAATGTGAACCAATAATTTGCTGGGGAGTTTGGATATCTGCCCATTATCATCTGTGTACCACGGGCCAGGTGTGCCAAAATATGGATGCGTGTCCATTATTTTGGGACGTCGTTTCCCCCCAAAAACATAATAACGCCAATGGGGGCCGGATCTCAAAAACTCCGCACCAGGATTTTCAATGCCTTTTAACCCAAACAGAGAGCATGCTGTAACAGAGTTCTCCATTCACCATCACCTGAAGAGCAACCAGACAGAGAACCACAGTGCGGTGGTTATGGTGGCCATTTTGGGACTATATTCTCGTGGACTTTCCCCTACACAAACGGACACTCTGTTCTTATCAGCAACAACTTAAGGTATCATGTTCTTCTGTTTTTCCTTTTGTTTATTTTACCACTGGACTCACACTCTCCTTAAATTGTTGGAATGTTAGTAATTGAATCGTGTATATTTTAATAACTGTGTATGTATAAAAATAATTACTACTTACGTCATTTACTCTCAGCATCAATCCTGCTTTGAATACCGTTTTCGACTTAGATAGAACGCTTGTTCCCTAGCTTTCTGAAGAGCCCGTTACCCCTAGACGTTTATAGTGCTGTATCAAACAGAACGGGTTTCACCTGTTTCCCGAATTTAATGGGATTTTTGGGTGGACAGTGATACACAAATATTGTGTTATTTCTGGTCCTGTAATTTGACACGGCTCCCCTTAGTTGGTCTGACTGCGGCCCCACTTTCCGGCGATTCGCGAGCGCATCCTGTGATTGTTACCTGACCCTAGTTGTGACTCGTCGTGTGTGGAATTTTAATAGATTGGGAGGGCCCTTCTGCGACGGTCCGGCCACTAGGGGGGTGTCGTGACACGTGTATTGGCCAGCCATAGGTGTGATCTGCGTGTGTTCAAAGCATCAGCTATACAGAAAACCGAAAACTAATTTGGTGGTGTTTGCGGCTGAAGTGCATATACTTATTCATATATACAGAGAGTACTGTGTAGCCAGTTCAACCCTACCTCAAACTCTTGTTTTTCTTTCCTTGTATCTTTTATTTGGCAGTGGAAGTGTACCCGGGGAAGTACAAGAGGAATGAGCCTTCATCGACCTGTCAAAATTTGTGTGCCAAGTATCGAGGGCATTGAGACCAGTGTCGTCAGGCTCAGGGACAAAATCCTGAGTGATAGGGACCTTGTATAAGATGGGATGAACCCAGCAACCGAGGGAGACAGGGGGTGGTCACACTGAGGGGAGACTGCCAACCAACTCTGTATCCATAAGTTCCATGGAAGAACCGGAGACTGACAAATCCTGAAGCCAGTGAGGGGGGGACATACCCTGAGGGCACCTGTCTGCTAGCCCGTCCAGAGGCAGGGAAAAATTTCCGGGTACGCGACCCTGGGTTGTTTGGAGCTTACATTGAGTAATCGTCTGGAAAACGGCAACATGGACCTGCCAGTAAACGGCCTAGTCCATTAGTTGGTTGATCCTGTAATGCAGCTCAAGCCTCCGGAAGCGAATGGACTCTGACCTGGTACAGATACCTGGATTATATTGATCTCCAAGCTGCTTCCTAGACGCCAGGCTGCTGCCTTAGCATAACGTGAACGCCAACGTCTCTTGAACTGGAACATGATAGTTTTGTCAACCCTAGCCGAGCTCATCACCCAGCTTTTCCGCAGAATGAGCAGCATCAACAACCTGTAAGTGCGAAAAAACTTAATTGCGCCCTTGAAAGAGACACTGACATGACTATTCTTGTCTTGCGGTCCTTGTTGAGAAAGCCTGCCGTCAGTATCGTCTGCCCGAGACCAGTGGGTCTTAGACATCTGACAACCCTGTTGCGCTACCAATCACTGGATCTTTGAGGAGTTTACCCGTGAGCGCGATGAGGGATTTATAACCGCCATGCTATCACGGGCCAGTACCACTGACCCCTGAGGTCTATCGCAAAAGTTCGCGGTCCTTACAAAGAAGCATACGGACTCCTATGCGGATGTGGTCAGCAGTCTTTTACCCACATTCCGCAGTGGACTTAGGCCTCACCCAAGGGGCTTATGACGGCTTAGAGATTTACTGGTGCCTTGACCAACTGCTGTTTGTTTGTCCTGCGGATGTACGGCAATCGTGCGGAGAGAAAACCTGCGTCTGCCGCTGCTGCAGCAGACTTGCCTGACACATTTGTGACAACCCTTGGGCCCGGATCTGTTCCGCTCTGTACCCTCTAGCTGGAAAGTAGGTCAGCCCAATTCCCCTGGCCACCCCCTGCCTCTGTGGGGCCGCCGCCACAAGATACCCAGTGCAGCTGCCTGTTTTCCAGATTTGGGGCGCCTGAGGGGTCATCTGTCACTACTGGCCACAAGCCAGGACCATGAAATTTCAACTCCCTGAGGAGCAGCCCCGCCAGCCACCGGACCACCTGTTGCCTCGCCCACGACAGACCAGCCACCAACGGCACCCCAGCTTGGTCACCCGTCAACGGTCCGGTTCGCCGTTGGGAAAAGGTCCACCCCATTACCAGCAATCGCAACTGGTCACTGTGGAAGGCCAGCGCCTCACTGGGTTTCGGGGACACGGAACGCCGAGTCAAAAAAACTTTGGTACGACCGAACCTCGTGCCCACCGATGACATCATCCCAGACAGTACCCCTTACCCTCACTGGTTTTGGGGGGCACCCTTTCTCACATTCCCCCAGGCCGGTGTCCATTGATTGGGTATGTGGTTCCAACAAAGGTCGTTGGGATCCTGGACCAGCTACCAGTTCTGGTTTTGTTGGGGGGTCCGATTTGGGTTAAGTGCTTGGTGCCTATTATAACCTGCCATGAAAACCCTCAAGCCCAGGAGGGAGGACCGTCTTCTAACCCTCAACCAAGGTGCTTGGCACCCAGGGGCAAGAGTCTGGGGGAGGGGGTTGAATTGTACCCCTGTTAAGTACCACCTAAACTGCCCTGCTATAACGTCAATGTATCGCTGCATGTCATGATCCCTGTGTCACTTCACTCCGAGGTCATCCTGTCCTGGGCGTGACCCGGAGTCGTGCTTGCTGGCCCAAACCCCTGCGCTCAGAACAGTTGTGAAGGGCTTCCTGCCTACTTCCAACTCCTCTTACCCCAGGGAGGGGGAGCTTCAGCCGCAGGTCTCGTAAAGTCCACGGGCCTACGAGCTGAAATGGACCATGCTGCCCTTGTGGAGCACTCCAGACCGACCCTATCCTCGAGGATCTCAGAAGGCAGGCTTCTGAGCCACTCGCGGATGGGGCAGTTCAAATGTACTGGGAAGGTGGGAAGTTTGTATAGCGAGGCAATACAACCCACCGACGATGACATGGCCATGAGTACCAGTTGCTTGTGGTACCTAATGCATCCTGGGGGCGTACTAAAGTTCCTCCCATGACAATTCCCCTGGCGGGCACTTAGGATCCGCAGTAACCTTGAGCGTATTCAGGACATTTTCTTCTGGCCCGGATGAGAATAGATGTGACCAATTTTGTTGCGCCTGTAAACGTCGGTCAAGGTAAAACGGGCGGGGAATCCGCGCAAGGCCTCCCTTGTGTTCACGGACAACGCATAAGTGAGCCCCTTCAACCGAGTGGCAGTCGACATAATTGGACCTCTGCCCCTTTCCCAGCCCGCGTGGGCAAAAGGTATTTTGTAAACCCTGGTGGATTAACGTAACGCAACTCGATACCAGGGACGTATTGCCCCTCTCTTCCCGAGAGCGGACACGGTCGTCGGACGCACTACTTAGCCATGTTTCTCCAGAGTATGTTCCCTGCGAGATGCTACAGATCAGGGGCCCCAATTTAATGTCTGAACTACTGGACGCCCGGCGCAAAGATTCAGATGACGCACCTCGTACTCCAACCAACCCTTACCACCCGCAGACCAACGGCCCTGTGCGAGCGCTTACACCGGCGTCGTTAAAGCAGATGCTGGCCCGTTCGTTGAGTCGCAGGGGTGGGGCGGGAACGTACCTGCCCTCATCTGTTGGTTTGCCTCCCGCGAGATGCCGCAAAGGTCCACCGGATTCTCCCTGTTTGAACGCCTTACGGTAGGAACGGTCCGAGGACTCCACTAACAGCTGATGCGGGAGACGTGGGAGGCAAATGGTGAACCCCGGATGTCTCTGTAGTTGCTTACGTACTCAAGTTCAGGGACAAAATGGGTCCCTATCTGCCATAAAACAACCGAAAATAGGGCCCAAGCCCAGGCAAAGCAAAATTTCGGGTATGACCGCACGCAGGAGACCGTTCATTTGATATAGGAGGACAAAGTGTATGCTCCCTCCTTCCAGTACGGCACAACCGGTTACAACAAGCCGCTTGGGAGGGACCATACACCAATGAAGCGGTTAACCCCCCTGACGTACCTAGTCAACATGAGGGTAGGAAGGAGAAAAGCTTCCATTTAATATACAAATTTTTTGATGATGTTCAATTCCCAGTGGGGTATAAGGGCCACTAGGGTTTGTAACAATCAAAGTTATGGTACCTCAAACCCTGGGACGTTCGAGGGAGCCGGAGTGAGAGATTCCTAATTACATGGTCAATTTACAAAAATACTTAGGTTCATTTTATTCATAATTACAGGACGAACATTATTGTGGTCCAATAGATCACTATAGAAGGGTGCTCCCTTTGCACATATATAAATACATTCACACCGATACAAAAATACCAAGTCCAAGAACAAGTGATATTATTTAAAAATAACATCAAACTCAACGCGTTTTCGCCCTTTTAAAATTCAGTTTTGTGGGCTTCATCCGGAGTTGTTGAGGTATGTTGCGGTGGCCTATGCAGAACGGTCCTCCTCCTAATGGTTTGGAGATTAGAAGAGATCTAAAAAGGTAAGCAAGGGTGTATTATATCAAATGTCTGACAACCTTCCATTATGGAGGTATCAAAAAGTGTCTCCACCTTAGGAATACCCTCCTCCAGGTAAGCCCCAAATTGACTGATCATTAACGAATGTATTATTTATCAATTAGTAACACCAGTTTCTTAATATCATTAATATATAATTGTTCTTATATCAGGTGCTCTGTTAATCTATTTGCTGAAAATATACCTATACACAAAGATTTGGGGTTATAGAACCCGTGTACACTCTGGTATAACCAGATATATATACCAAACACTGTATATAGAAAAAAGTTCCATACAATCCATTTTAAAGGAGAATTACCTTTTTCAGATGTCTATTTTTGAGTAATTCTGTTAGCGTGTCCCAGGTAATCTCTCCCAACCATAGAATGGTTTTTAACCCCTAGAAGAACCATCACTATCTTGATCTCTCTGAAACCTTGGTTGGCTGCTGTCCCTCGACAAAAGGACTTGTTTGTTAACTCGTGGATGGGTCAAGGTCGGATTACTTTTTCAATCTTAGTACCTTCAGATAGCAAGTCCGGTTGACTTTATTAATTATTATGATTAAAAAATTAAAAATTCAAAAATGTAACTTTGAGCGAATATGATATCCCCCCCTCTACCCTATTGACTCCGGGTGGGGGGGGGGGTGTAAGATAGTAAACAACTATGGAACCATCTTAAGATAATCAGGGCATCTTGGTCCACTTTATTTGCATCTCTTCTTCTTCTTCTAATGCATGCTTCTAAAAAGTCTATTCTCTTCTCTCTCTAACACCAATTTGGGTGGTTTGCAGATTAATAGAACCTTATAAATATCTACAAAACGAAACGAATAAGATCTGGAGCCAACAGTGACACTTAAATTTCTGTTCAGGGCACGTTTGTGATCTAGGAACCTGCCATAGGTACTCACTGCTTGGACTTGCTGTCTCCACCTGCATATTGTGCTATAATGTTTCCCAATCTTCTAGGGGTAACCATTCTCTGGTTTGGAGATAAACCCTGGGGACCGTTAACAGAATTACTTAAATAGACATCTGAAAAGGTAATTCTCCTTTAAAATGTGATTGTATGGAAATTTTTTATATACAGTTTTTTTATATCTATCTGGTTTACCAGTGTACACGGGTTTCTATAATCCAAAATCTTGTGTATATGGATATTTTCAGCAAATAGATTAACAGATGCCCCTGAATAGAAGAACTACTATATTAATTGATATAAGAACAGTGTATAATTGATAATAATACATTTATTTTCTGATAGTCAATGCTACCCTGGAGGAAGGGATTCCTAAGGTGGCGCACTTTTTGATACCTCCATAAATGGAAGGTTGTCAGAACTGTGGAGACTACTACCCCCTTGCTTACTCTTTTAGATCTCTTCTAATCTCCAACATTCGGAGGAGAACCTTGTTCTGCCTATAGGCCAACCGCAACCTACCTCAAACACTCCTGATGGAAGCCCCACAAACTGATAAAATGGCGAAACCCGTTGAGTTTTGATGTTATTTTATATATTATCACTGTCTTGGACTTGTTATTTTTTGTATCTTTTGAATTGTATTTATATAGTGCAACAGGAGCCTTCTATAGTGACTCTCTTGGACCACATATGTTCTGTCCTGTCTGTATGTAAATGAACTAATTACTTTTTAAATTACCATGTATTAGAATCCTCATTCTCCGGCTCCCTCGAAAGTCCCAGGGTTTGAGGTACCCATACTTTGATTGTTCTACAAACCCTAGTGGCCCTATACCCCACTGGGAATTGAACATCAATCCAAATTTGGTAATATTTTTACATGGATGTGGATCTCACAAAACGGGAAATGCCTAACATAACTCAAAATTTGAGGAAAAAATCTAAACCTTTATTAAAAAATTAAAAAATTTGATTTTAGATCTGAATGATCAAATTACAAACAAGGACTATAAGACCTAACACCGATTCTAAGCTTTATTTGTTAGGTGGAAAACACCTTACCCTCTTGTTCTGCATTCCTTGTATCACACATTAACTTTTGAGTCACCTTTGTCGAACATCTCTAGTGGCCTCAACAAGAAACCGTTGATCCACTCTGTAAAACTTATCGCAATATAAATAATTTTATACTTTATTTCTTTATTTGATTACTCTTCTAATCGCTTCCCTATTCTTTCCTCACCTATTTCCTATACTTTTTCCTCCAAAAAGGTCCTCATCTATAATACTTTTAACAGTGACGAATAGATCTAGTTAACCTTAGATATAGGTAGAATTCATCTGGAAGAATTGTATCTAAAGCCAATTTGAATATTCACCCACTCGGAGTAAAGGTAATATTCATTGTCGATGTGAGTATTTCGAAGAATTGGTGGTGTACATCCCACACATCCTTCCTTATATTCTTTCATGCAACTTTGAGCAAATGCAACTTCAAGGAGCAATTTGGGATGCGTTCCTTGAACAAACAGAAAACGAGACGGTCAATAACTGAAATGGGAGACAGAAATATATATAATTTTGGATTATGATCTAAAAAAAATGTATGGTGAAAAAAGATCACGCACATTCTGCATATGGTACTTTACGAAATACATATTGACTAAACTGCAAACCCATATGGTTCTCGTGTCCCAAATTTTCCTTCCCCACATTTACAACACATAATCACCATCTAAAACGCACGTGGGAAGAGAATTTACAAAACTGTTACGGAAAACATGATTGACAATTCTTATTGAACACTATAAAATTGAGAATGAAAAAGCGGACCTGGAATTTGATAACTTATATACAGAATTTTGCGAAGAACTAGACTCCCAGAATTTTAAAAATAAAGAAAAAATTATAAAGATTCACTTAATGAGTAATAAAACAGAGAAATACTGTAAATAAAGAAAGCAAATTTCAGAGAGACAAAACCACCTTCAAACTAGGTAGTGGCGTATAAATGGAAATCCATGAAACCAAAGACCATTTTACAGAACCTACACAAACAACTAAAAATTCAATACACGACTGATTCAGCCAGTTCTTCAGTCTGTCTCCTCGCAACGGGGAGATATGTACAATACCAGAAAAGCACCCATGAAAGAAACATAGTTAC
>CM070038.1:52205552-52229353 GCA_036250615.1 Ptychadena robeensis
TGGTTGGTTTTAATCGATCCTAATTTTTATCTCAGAGTGTATGGCCAGCATTAATGCATAGGGCATAGAAATTCACCTGTCCCCTAATCAACAGATGACAGGTCCTTGTCTGGGGAGGTGATAAACGTACGTGATAGGCATACGAAAAAGCCAATCAGCACCCAGATGTTGCCTGAACAAGTCCCTCGCCTCTCCTCCTCTTCTCCTCTAGTGTTGACGAGAGATCAGCAGACGGGTGAGTGCCTATGCTCCCACTATTCCACCAATGAACGGGGGGGGGGTGTATAATATATATTGCTGCACATAACCTTTGACGATGTATGTATATGACACAACATGTGCATTACCACACTACAATGTTCCCTAATGCTTCAAGTATAATTTAAAACAAGTCTTATTATATTATATTATTATATTATTATATTATACCGTTATTAACGGTCATGTCTGATATGGCTGTTCGAAATGCCGCTTGAAAACAGGGATGGCCACATCTGATTTAGGCCAGATAGATGGATGTGTGCGTGCACGGCGCTTTAAGCAGCCATTGATCTGGCCCATATCTTCAGGTGTGTACCCAGCTTTAGTGTTTTTCAGGCAGTAGCATAAATCTAAAGGAAACAAAAGAACAGCAGGCCACTGTGACTACATAAATGGAAGATAAAGACAAGTTTTAAAGTTGTTTGTTACGAATACCCCGCCCCAGGCCGGCCTGACGCAAGTTACGTAGAGCCCGCGGGACGAGGTATGGGTCACTGGGGTACCGAGCCTGACGTTCCGTCCTCCTGAAGGGAGTACACAAGGTCAGTTTAGTACCGTTTTCCACAGCCTCTCTCTGTCACGCCTGCACAGAGAGGGTCACCGGCTGAGCTAGCCTTTCACTGACCCAGTAAACAGCGCAAGCTCAGCCCCAGAAAAACCTGCCACCAGCTTTGGGTTTAATACAAGCCCTGTCTGCTAGGGGTTATATAGGGTGCGAAAGCTCACCCAAAGTAGCTTATTCTAGGCCAAACACGGACGTAGGGATTCGTGACCGAGGTACCAGATCAAACACAAGATTAAATTGTATATTTAATCGCCTTAAGGGCACACTAGACAAAACACAATACATACACAAAAATATATAGTGGTCTGAGGTTACAATGACAAAGGGATATGGTACAGAGATAGCAGAACAAGTGTTAGTTACCGGTTAGAGTCCTTTGGTTGGATTAGTTGCAATGATGGTTGAATCCAAATGGAAGATGAAGTCCATGCTGAATACACATGGGGCGTAGTGAAAACAGCTGGGTTCAGGTCAGTGTCCAACACCTCGCTAGGTGACCCCCTTGGAAGAAAGACAGTGGGCGCTTGCCAGGGCCAGCTTCTTAACTTCAACCGGCCCTCCCCTCTCCACCCCTGGAAGGTGGTGTCTTACGCCCCTTTCCTAATCCTGCCAGCCAAAACCCTAAACCCAATTGTGGCCCACACCTCTGGTTCTAGATGTCCCAGGGAGAGGGTACTAGGACCAACGCGACCGTCTAGGTTCTGGCTACCCGTAAAGTCCAAATGCGGTACTGTTATGTGGTTGCTGGTGGGAGTTAGTAATATCTCGTCTCCTGGGTTCCTGAGCCGCACCAAACTACCATGGTTCTGTTTGTCTTGGCCCCCCGATCGCAGAAACATACTTGGCGTATCTCTGCGATGAGTGACCCATTCATAATTATCGAGAAACCCATGAGCCTGGATGTCTGGGGTTATGCCAGGGAATTGGCCAGTAGATGTGGCTCCCTACTGTGAGGCAGGAAGATGGACAGGCTAACAGAAGCAGTGTAAACAAACTGCCCTTTGAGGCTTGGCCACCTGGGGATATTGTCACCTCTGCTATATACAACTAGCCATATGCTCCGGAACTGTACATGAAAGGTGAACTGGGAAGTTGAATTTAAACAAAGGAAGATGACTTGGTTGAACAAGATGGCGGTCATATTCCTCACACAACCAACATGGCTGCCGACATTCCTCACACCGTTTATGAATCTTAACTGTTGCCACTGAGTGAATGAAGGCTGGAACCTGGGAATCATCCACGGCAAAGTTCATTATCCATCACAAAAATGGCACATATATTATGTAGGCTTGAATAATGTGTGTAGTGTTTTCTGTCTATAGTGGGAGTGAGGTTGTATGGTCCATGAATAAATGATCAGATTTTATGTCTTTATTTTATCAGCTGTTTATTATACTAGTAACCTCATTGTGAGTTACTGTGACTACAGAAGGTCATGGTTTTGTAGTGCTTTGAGATACACTATATTGCAATGGCGTATTCACACCTATGCATTTTTACAGACAATGCTGAGCACGTTAACAAATTAAAAGTAATGGCAGCCTCCCCGAAAGCTTTCACCAGTGGTTTCACACATTGTGTGGGCAGTTAGGGGGAAGCCAGTGATACAGTGAGGTACTTACGGGCAACCTCCTGCAAACTGACCACCAAAGACAAACCCTTGCTGTAATATTAGATTACATTATTTTTAAGTAAATTCAGCAATTTTTACCAGTAATTGGTTTTCTATACATGCACATATACTAAACCAGAAAACAGATACATACATATATAATACTAAAAGATTATTACAACAGACCACACTAGTACAAACATAATGTTTATTTTTATCATAAAATATAATATTTAAAATGCAGTATGCGTTTTTTAGAGAATATAAAAATTTGCCATGAAAAAGTAAAAAACACAAGATATATATATAATAACAATGTTTTAACAGACAATCTTGAAACATTTCCCTTTAATGATCTAAGCTTTGCAGATGATCTAAAGACTTTAAATTTAATTAAGAAGACTCCAAACAAAAAACTGACTTTTTCTTTTTTTAAGTCCATAAAACCCTGCCACATGTTCAACAATTTTGGTGATTGAACCATGTTCAGGGGCTTTGCAAATAATTCACATTTATTTGGACAGATACATACACCAGGGTCATGTAGTTAAAACAAGAGATCTACAAGGAAGAGAGAGTGGTGGGAGAACTAATTTCATATATAAGCGCATGCAGTAAAAATCCTGTCTCCGGCTGGTATTTGGGGCCTCTCATTTCCTGGCCTTCAGTTCACGTGCCATCTGACAAACTGCACAAGGTCCACAGAATGTAAGGCACACGCAGTCATTACAGATCGTACCCTATAATACAAAAAATATAAAAAGCTGTAAAGATGATGGAAAATGTACTTTATAGTGAAATGCATAAATACCTTGCACTTACACTTTATATATACCCCACATTTTTTAACAGAATGAGTTAAAAGCTTTCTAATCTAAAAGCTATCTAATGTTACAATATCCTTACTATCTGTTCTGGTATTAACTGTTGTATCCAGATAGGTGAGGGGAAATCTGTAAGTTGATAGTGGTTTTAGCATTCTCCTACCTAACTTATGTACTTTTATTTTCCCCTGTATTGCTGTTGGATAGGTTGACTTTTTTTGTTCTGGACTGAAAGAAAGAGTCTGTCTGAATACAGAAATACCTGACAGAAGTTTAATTTGGATCTATCCTTTCCATAACTCTATCCATATCTATAAAAAAAGGTTAAACTGTAGATTTAACTGTTATACATTGTAGATTGGAATGGGTGGAATTTACCTTTACAGTTCAGGGAAAGCAAAGCCTGAACTGCAAAGGTAAATTGTAATCGAGGAAGATAAAGGACTCACGGTGTATCTTAAGGTGGGCATACACAGATCTACCATCCAAAGTAATGGCATTTGAGGTATTTACCAACATCTCGCTCGAAGAAAGGGTAGCTGCAATTGATTGGGAATCCATAAAAGGTTGGTTGATTTTTCAGCCTTCTAAGCCTGGAATTTATTGTTAAATGAACATAACCTCTAATCAAGGTGATCTAGTTCACTTAAGGTAGCCATACACAGTTCGATATTTCCGTGTGATCGACCAAAAAAAATATTCGATAGTGAACAGAAAATAATTGACCTCTGTATGGCAACCTTTAATTATTTGTCTTAGGTAAGTGTTAATATATAGTGTTCTCCAACGGCGGAATAAGGCAAAAAGCTACAGATTCTTCTTGGCTCTTACTATAGCTTCTATAAGAGATGTAGAAATGTTAGAGTAGTCTGGAACTCATTGTGGATATCAAAGGTTTGAGGCCCTTAGGCAATGTTTCCCAGGTCCCTGGGATGAGAGTTTCAAAGCACATTTCAAAAGGAAACATGCAATAACAAGAAGGAAAAATGAACCCTTAACAACAGAAACCTAATTAAGAACAGAACTGTAGAGAGCACAGGCTCAACAGTGGTTTCCACGGTTTTGGAGGCCAGATATTGGGTCTTAGACTTTCATTTTTTAGATTTTTTTTACAGTGATAATGACTGTTTGAAGTAAAACTTTCACTAGCTGGAGTAATTTTAACTAACTTATTTTTCGGACTATAAGACGCACTTTTTCACCCCCAAAATTGGGAGGGAAAAGTGCCTGTGTCTGATGGTCGGAAGGTGTGACCACCCGAGGCCATTTGGTCACCGGTGATCGCAACTTGGATCCCTGCCAGATCTACCGGCAGATAGGAGATCGGCTGTGTAGCTCTCCCATCTGCCAGGAGAGCTGGCAGGGAGCCCCGCATATGTAGCCAATGCAAAGTGTGTGTGGGAAAAGCTGAATTTGGATTTGAACTACATGTGATAGAGCAAAACATTTTTTTTCAAATGTTACCTCAATCCTTCTCTACATCTCCAGCAATTTTGATGATGATATCATTTTCAGAGGCTTGGCAATAAGCTCACAAAGTCAGCAAGTCGCAAAATTTTACCATCTCTAGTGATAACACCTTGTTAAGGGTCTTTGTAATTAATTTCCACATTCTGCTAGTCAGCCCAGTGTGATGTACATCTGTTAAGTTCTGACAATTGAGGTTGGGCGATCTAAGGTAACCTTAATACCCATATACCCAAGAATGACATCAGTTACAAATTAATAGCTAATTTGAAAATGACAGACCTGTCTGGAAGATCATATGAACAATTCACTAGTCCACTATTGGTATCTATAGCACCATATTGCTTGCTTATAGTGCATATTGAAGTGAAGGGTATCAATAAGGTTGTGACACCTCTTGACACCAAGATATCATCCAAGGGAATGTACCATTGTCTATTGGTTCCCTGTTGGTTGCTAAAGATCAACATAGAGACTAGTTACTCTATGCTCTATGATTTGTGGCAAAGGTTTAGTGCCTGGATGGGGCTTAGAGCAAATATGGTAATATGGAGAGTGTACATCTGCAAAATGTTGTGCAACAAAATTCTTACCGGAATACGGTGCCGTTCTCTCAGACCTGTACGCAGTGCAAGCACAGCACCACCAATCACTGGCAAACAGCAGCATTCCCCGTAATCTGAGGCCACTCTGCAAGCTAAACATATGGGAAAGAATGTTCCACATAGACCTGAGGGGGATAAAAGAATGCCATGAACATAAATAATACAGAGAAGGACCAAATGAAAGTCTGATTAGGAAGGTTATAAGATATTATGTTCCTAACTTGTTTAATACCTTTTAATAAATGTAGATAAAAAAGAAGAAAATCATTAGATGTAACTCTACAGGAAATAAAGGCATTCTTGGACACTGACTGACTGCAGATGAAAATAAAATGGTTAGTGAGCACTCATATTACATGGTTTTGGTACAGGTTTGCCTGCCTGATAAATGCCCAATTATTGCACCCGCCAGACGAAAATCTCATGTCAGGTCTGATAGACCTGTCATGGGGAATTTTTCTGAACGCCCCCTAATCATCTGCACAAGCACAAGTGCAAGCTCTCGTGCTCACGGTTGCTGACTTGCAGAAGCTTGGAAAGTGCCTGTGTAATTAGAGCCCTAAAGTTGATTGCAACTTGTATGCTACAAGACAAGAGCAACTCATGGTGTTGTTCTAGGCTTCTTTTTAACAATCACCTCTGTTAAACTGAAAATAATCTTGGAACACACAGTGGCTTAAGCAGAAATTCAAATGCATGACTGCTTGACCAACTGTGGGCAAACATTTGACTATTTTGTAATAGAGCTGGTAAGAATCTAAACATTTTATGAAAAAGGAACAACTTTCACAGTACTAAAAACATACCCCCATACATCATAAATGTGATACATGTGTTTCGTTGCATATACACTTTAACAGAATATTGTAAAATTTAAAAACAATAATCAAGCAATATTTTTTCATTTTAGAATATTGTGCAGCATATGCGGATAAAGCCTCTAAGGCAAAACACACAGATTTTAACATGGCATATAACCTGTTGTATAAGACAAATGGCACAGTTATGTTTTATATGATATACATGGTATATTTGTTTGGTACTGCGAAAATACTTTTTTCTTTGAATGTTGACTGTGTGAATGCTCAATGGGCTTATTTGGATGTGGTACCTAATACTCTTTAGAGATTTAAAATATATCACATGTATTTGGTTGAATGCTAAAGAATCTAAAGTTATATCCAATAATTGCTGCTGTCATTGTTTTAACTGGGAAAATGTTAATGATTTAGGCTTAAGAGTGTGTGGTGTCACAGAGAGCAATATATTATTATAAATAAACAAACTTAAAACTTAAAGCACCATTTAAAACATCAGTTTAAACAAATTAAATAAATCAACTGTTGAACTTTATTAATGCCGAACTCAAACTTACAGACTCCACAATCATCAAAGCAGTCAAAGACATCAGAATTCCAGCTGCTGGGACTGGAAGTGGTGGTAATAAGCTGAACCATTTGAGGCTGAGTGCTCACTGGGAACGTCATTGAAACCTGCAATTACAAAAACACAATAATAAATAAGAATCAATAAAATAATAATAAGTAAGAATCAATAAAAGGTAATGTAGCAATTACTGAAATTTAAATTCATTGAAGTTGTTGTATGTCATATTCTCACATGTGTAACCCTAAAGCCAGCCATAGTCATCTCAATTCATGGCCGGCTTGTGGCAGACTCGTCACAGTGTGGTGACGTCACAACGCTGCGAGGAGTCGGCTACAGATCCTGTGTGTTCCACCAACACACGCGACTCCTGTCAGATTGTAGCCAATTAACTTGGAGGGGGAGGAGACTCCCCCTCCGAAATAATTACCTGCATCAGGATCGGAGGATCGGGCACAAAAAAAAACCCATCAGGACGGATCCGCGTGCGATCCGACCAGCCGGCTCTTTTGGTCAGATCCTCAAGGTGGGCTCCCCTGTAGTTGCGGGCAACCGACCTTTATGTGACTGTCCAAGACAAACTTCCCCACCACAAGACCGATTTGCTCTATTTGTGGATCTCTTTGCAAACTGGGGTTGTGCTTATTCACTAAACCTTAACTGCATGATTTTTAACATAAAGCATATCATTTGATTTGAATCCCCTTTCAGTGTGCCAAATACTTCTGCAAACCAATATCTCGCTTTGGAACTGTAGCAGTGATATTTATCATTTGCAGCACATAGTCTGAACAGAGATCCGGCAGGCCCACCCACATAAAGAAACCTACACAAGGGGGCAAATTCAATATAATTTACTGAAATAAGACTATAATAAACTTAGAAAGACGTCTGAGGATGTTAATGACAAAATATGCTGATCCCAGAGTTCACCAAACCTAACTTGTTTTTCTTCTATCACTACTATCTAAGTAGAGACAAAGACATAACTACTCTGCACTTCAATTGTCATTGATCATATGTGAACCATGATTAACAAAAGAAGAATATCCTGTTAGTTTGGAAAATTCTTTAAGAATGGCAGATACGTGGCTCCTCCTGGGAAGAAGACAATTTCAGGATTTACAGGGTCAAGTAGGTCACTAAAAATTAAACATTGAAAACATTTTCCTTGACAGTAATAATGGTTTAAGAGATATAGAAATAAAATGTAACCATGTCAAGCTGATGGAAATATAACACCTTAGTCTGGAGTTAGGCAATGCAAATGTTAAATATAAGCTGTTTACATAATATTTAAGTGTCTGACTGTAAGACTGTGGGAACTGGCAATAATTGACATGCGCAGTCTTTTCATTTCCCAGAAGGTTGGGGAGAATGCTGGGGCATTACTCGTTGTGGTTATTGTTATTGTTATTGTCAGCCCCCACTCAGTGTGTGTGTGGGGGCCTTAAAGATTTTAAAATGGCTGTGCACCAATGCTTCCAATCCAACCCGATTGAGCATGTGAGGTGCTGCAAAGAGGAATGAGCGAAACTGGCCAAGGATAGGTGTGCTAAGCTTGTGTAATTATATTCAAAAAGACTTAAGGCTGTAAATGCTGCCAAAAATGCATTCACAAAGGATATGAGTTCTCGGTTTTTTCATTTTTAATCCATTTGCCAGTAAACTTTTTTTCACATTGGCATTATGGGGTGTTGTGTGTTGAATTTCTCTTGTGTCATATCCTGCACCTGTGTGTTATCTTGTGTTGTATCTCAACTCTATTGTATTGTACAGCGCTGAGTAATATGTTGGTGTTATATAAACAATGATAATAATAATAACTTACAACCAGTATTTCAATGATTGGAAGTAGCATAGGTACAACAAAAAACATGAAACAGGATATAGGTTTGTGGCTTAGTATATTTCCTTTCCACAATTATGCAAACCTGCTTATACTTGTTTGTAGTGTATATAAAAAGTATAGTGTTTATAAAACTTAACACATCCTTTTTAAAATTGCAGCTTTTCTGTAATGTAAAAAATGCTTTCAGATGTCAAAACTTTAATGGGATCCATAACCTGTACATTTCTATTGAAGATATGTGATTCTTGTGTTGTGTTCCAACTTTGTGACAACAGTTTGGTATAGACCTATCCACAAAGATTGTACTTGTACATACAAAGCCAGCACAATGATTTGATGTAGAGCAGGGGTCTCAAACTCAAACTGGCCCAACATTTTAATCTTGCACAAAGTCTTGGGCCAACCTGGATATTTATGGAAAAAATGTCTACAACTGAAGAAGGTTTTTTCTTTTCATCAGATATAACAATAAACCTGTTCACTGTTTAACTAAAGTTAAACATTGAATCTGGATCAAACAAAGTGCAAACACAAAAACTCACAGACCTACATTGCATATTTAATGCAGTTTATGATATGATCAGGTCAGGTCTGCTTGAATAACATTAGCCCCTTAGCTCACAAATAAACACACTTTAAGATCTTGTGCTCAGCCTCTCTAAAAAAGTGAAGACTGTTATAGCACAAGCAGGAGTCAAGCCCGTACTTATGGGCATGGTTTTGGAATGAGATGCTCAACAAAGTTATACTGTGTAATGCACACATGTTTGTATTGTACATTACCACATCCTGCTATAAGACAACCACAAATGCTTGCTATGTGAAAGCCAGCTTTTATGAAGGTCTGGTTTTTTCACATCCCAAGGCTGTTAATGTTTTATTAGTTAGAGGCTTACAAAGTAGTGAAAACTTTGACAGGAAACACTTATTTGTCATAAATTCCCCACTGAACCACATAAATAATGTACTTGGTTAATGCTGATGAGTGGGAAAAATAAGGGTTAATATGCTGGTCATTTGTCTTTATTGTATACAGTACATTGGACGGATTATGAATTCAGAATGCAAATAACCTTTAAATAAATAGAAACATTATCTGTAATGTTCTGGCATCCGCCTTTGTATCTTTGGAATGTACAGAATGAACAAATGCAAAGAAAAGGTGTGGGTGTTGTAAAAGTTAGGTGGCTATAAAGATTCTTACCCAATACACAGCCAAGTAACATCCAACTTGCCAGTGTCTTGTTATACTGTCTCTAAATTCATATGGACGGTGGTTATTAAAATGGGCTATAGACAGACATTCTGTACTATTAGAGTATGCATGATTGTATTGTATTGTATATGTACTCCATATTAAATCTAATAAATTAAGGATTTATAATATGTTATTGTTATATTGGCAACTTTTCTTCTACCAAACCCATGTGATATGAGGAACTATCTAAACCTTCCAATCACTATGTATTCTATCAGGGAGGACCCGGCACTACATAGTTGTTGGTAGATCTAATGGAACTTGTATGATCTTAACGTGTATGGGGGGCTTTACATTTGATTGACTGCAAGCATCAGCTACTCTTAAGGACTTTCACTATATTTGTTCTGTGCTATGCATGGCACACATGCTCCATAAGAAACCTGTGTTATAATTCACACTTGAATATGATGCATTCTATGGTTGAAAAAGAGTTCTTCTCGAAACGCGTCCCATTGTTCCTATTGAGCCCCCCAGTATCTGTAAGCAGGAAGTGATCTCTTCTCCCCCACCAGGAAGTGAGGTCCTCCTGGATAGCACATGGCCCTGAGAGAGCCAGCCTTGTAAACCTCTCTCAATGTGAGTATCTTGTCTGTTGTTTTGTCTCATTTTGTTCCATTGGTCTATTTTAAGGACCCCATAGACTTTCTATGGGACGGGCGCCTGAAAACCGACCGGCGGATGCCTAATGTGGTGTCCGCCCGTCGGCCACGCTAAACGGTCATTTACCTGGCAGTAAAAAATACGCTAGTGTAAACTTAGCCTTAATCTACTCATTGTAGTTGGGATAATGAGGGAATATCATACACCTGGTCATGGAACAGCTGAGAAGCCAATTGCCCCATTACGTTTGGTAGGAGTGGTAGGAACTTCCTAATTCCTACACCGCACATTGCGTTTGTTTTATTCCAAATCCATTGTGGTGGTGTATAGAGCCACTCTCTCCTGTCCCACTTAAATTTTCAACCTTGTACAAAAATATACCCCTATCCGGACCCCTGTGATCTTGCATCGGCATACCTATGACGTAACCTACTCATAACATCTTCTACAAAACTTCTCTGGAACCGCGCCAACTTTCTAGAACTCTCAACAATCCTCTTAGGCTTACTCCTACCTTTAATACATTTAAACAAACCCACCTCTTCAGTCTTGCTCCTCCTAATTTCACCAATGCTGCACACTATGTTGGTGCGCTATAAATAAAGGTTAATATTAATTTGTATTTCACAATCATGTGTCCAAAGGTGGTTCTTGATGCAATGTTTATACTGCTTTGTATGCAGAATTAGCTAAAAGTTCACAGCAGATATGAAATAAAAGATTTGCAATGTCTATTGATACTTCACAACAGAAACTTCAAACATGCAAGTAGGGTCTAAAAAAACTCAGATATAGAACAAAATAAAAATAAAAATAATTTGTTTTATCCACATCACCCAAAGACGACTACAGCAGGTATATAGCTAAAGTAGCAACCTGGGATTATTTACAGAAGATCTAATATTTCAATTTTGTTATGATTGGCAACATTTTAAAGATAATGTTTAGATCCATTTAAATTAATGAGGTCCATGTAAATATCCTATACTATCATGGAGGGACAAAACCTCTCATGCTTTGGCTGCTGTCATTTGCGTAACATGTCCAATGGAGAAATGCATGTCTCAACATTCCCTGTCTTGTTAGAAGTTGGAGATTCACCAGGAGTAAAGGCAAGTATTGCTAACTGCATACTATCAACTCTTAAGGCTGTTTCACACTATATGCGTTGCGTTTTTATAAACGCATGCAGTTTTTATCGCATGCGTTTTAACAGTACTGCGTTTTGTCACAGAAAATCAATATCACCATTCACACTACATACGTTGTGTTTTTAAAAACGCAGTGCTTCTTATAATGCCCCGCTGCATGCATTTTGGTGCATTTTCCATTGATTTGTTTAAAAATGTGTGAAACGCATGTGTATATAAGCCGAAACGCGTGCCTTTAAAAAATTTATATAGTGTGAAAGGGTCCTTAATCCTGAAGAAGGATCCTGCCTATACTAAGTATTATTATACAGGCTTTTGCATCACCACTAGGACAACCCGCTGTGCAAGACGAGAAAACAGATATTTTCTATTCTTTGGAAGCTGTTTTTCAAAAATATTACTCAAGCGGATTAAAATGAAAATCACATGCAGCAAAAAGAGAAAATTTAGGGTGCAGAACCAGTTACCTACAAGTACAAATGAGGAATTCTAATGAAATCACAAGAAATACCTACTGCAGCTCATTTATATATCATGACATTTCTGACTTTCAAAGGCATTCAGAGAACAGTCGATTCAAATATATTATTCTCTACGAATCCAATAAATAGGAAAAGAGCTGACACTTACTTGCTGTGCAGACATGTTTCAGGTGAATGTACTTTAGAATACGAGAACTGACTTACTAGCTAGCCCATTCATTGTGTTACATCCCTTCCCTCCCCCACCTCTGTACCTCCCTAAGCTTTCAATTAAGTCTGCATCTGCTTATTTTCTTTTCATCTACTCCCCCTCCCACTACATTCCTCTGCCCCTTCCTTGTAATCTTTACATGTAAAACTTTTTTTGTGCTTTTAACTATTGTGATAAACTTGTTTTTCTGCCTTTCTTATTACAAATGTGATGTCAGGATGAGACGATTGCCTAAGGTGCTGCACATTGTAATTTGTGGAGAAGTCAGAAATGAATTATTACAAGCCATGAGCCACAAAAAAAAAACAGTACTCAAGGGCATTTGAATGTATACCATCTGAACTTGGTAGCTTTTTTCCCCCACATATGTACTGAGTCATTTGCTTTTAATATAGAAAGTCTTGTGATACTGCATACTAAACCCTCACTCAAAAAACATTACTACCTAAAACAGTTACCTGTAACCAACCTCATTTCCTGTCTGATGTACTAAAACAGTATATTAAAGTCCAAAACCTGTTGTCCATGGCCCTCCCTTTTGAGTTATTTGGTTTCGTTTCTTTCAATTATCTCCTTCCTGCCCATCCTTACCTTTCCCCACCCACTCATAATTCTACCTATCAATCCACAACCAGGCCCCCATACACCTTACAATCTTACCATACAATTTCTGTACAATCAACTTTTTCTTCTATCAAAATCGTATAAAATGAGAACCTTTCCAATCACTATGTATTCTATCAGGGGGGACTTGGCATAGTTGTTGGTAGATCTAAAGGAAATTGTATGGTGATCTAAAGATGTATGTTCTTAACGTTATTTCAAGACAATATTATACCCTTGACAACCTAAACAAAGTGGAAAGACTGTAAGGTGTTTCCTGTAACTTAACTAATCATGCACATTTGTTAACTTAGCTTATATACTGACTTGATAACTTATTTAGTTTCATTTCTTTCCATTATTATAATTTATTTTTAAACACAAATGTTTGCCTAGCTCACTACTGCCATGTCTTTGTGGCAGGTTGAAGTGGACATGCTTCTTTAGAGTGGTGGTCTCCAATGTTCTTAAGCTCATTCAGGCACATCAACTTTGATTTTCCTCTCTCTTAAGCCCCCCATAGACAGGACGATTCCCGGCCATAGTTGCGGCTGACAGACCGCCGTGCTTGCTCCCGCCGAGCACATAAAGGTCGGTCGGCCGAAACAATAGGGGAGCACATCTTGAGGATCCGACCAAAAGAGCCGGCAGGTCGGATCGCACACGGATCCGTCCTGCTGGTTCCTTTTCTGCCCGATCCTCCGATCCTGCGCTGCAGGCTGTTAACTCGGAGGGGGAGTCTCCTCCCCCTCCTAATTAATTGCTACAATCTGACAGGAATCACATGTGCTAGTGGAACAAACTGGATTCCTGTCTGTTCTCTAGCTGACTCCTCACAGCGTGGTGAAGTCACCACGCTGTGAGGAGTCTGCTTAAAGTCGGCCATAGATCGAGACGTCTATGGCCGGCTTTAATTTGCACTATTACAACCCCTCCCCCCAGTGTGGTGACGCAACCGACCATTTTTTTCTTGTGCGTTTGATCGGTTCACCACTTATTTGCCCTCGCAGTGTGTAGATGAAATAGACCTAGCACTACTTCTCTCTACTGGACTGAATTTGTATTGTGTTTTATGTGTTTTGTTATTGTTTCCCTCCCCTTATTTCCATGCACCCCTTCTCTCCCCTGGCAGTATATTTGGTGGCCACTCTACCTCTATAGAGAAGTGGGAGCAGATTTGAGTTTGATTCTAGGATTTTGTACACTTGATAGGGACCTTATATGCTACCATTAAAATGAATATGCTCCCTCTATAAAATTCTACCTGTTACTGGTGGTCAACAATATGCATGCCACACTCCTTCATACATTAATAGATTCCCTGTAATACAAAGGAAAAGTGATACAAATCCCACTGTAAACTAATAATGTATTTTTTTTATAATATATGTTTATTATGAAAAATCTTTACAGAGTAAAGTAAAAAAACAGTACATAGAGTATTCACGTGCAGCGCAAATGTCATCCACATAATACACATGTCAGAGTAGGCGATAGAGTCCATAGTCGCTGATGTTCATTTGAAGTATCAGTCCATGATCCATTGCAGGATAATAGCTTGAGAGTACATAGTGCACCACTTTGTCAAACGTAGTAACAACGGCTAATAATGTAATTTTACCGGCATGAATGCTTCATATTTAAAAGGTCTTTATTCATCCTCTTTGACCAAATATAACACAATCACATACATTTAAAAGTATGGCAGGACTGCATTAAGCATACATTATTTTGATAAAATATTACATATGTCCCATCACTCTGTGATAACATAAAAAAAAATCTGTATAGTAGATGTTGTTTTGTGCTCCTACATGTTTTGCCCGCATGGGCTTCTTCAGGGAAAACTAGGATAAATGAACATATCATATGAATTTCACCGAAAAGCATGTTATATAGTGCCACATATGCATATCTCCTGCGGATGACTTAATTTGCATAGTTAGCAGTATTATCTCCCTATACAGTAAACAGTACATCCCATATGACATAGAGTGCATATCACATGTTAAACATAACCCCACATCATATATTAATAATATTCAAAATATAAATATACAGATTTCATGATGTACAGACTTCATTAACATACAGCTTATGCAACATCACAAATGAGTTAAAAGTAGACAATAAATATCCACTGGAGGATTTTGGGATTGATGGATGCAGGGCTGATCCACACGGAAACTCATGTCGGATAGCCAGAGAGGGAACATGCACTTAATGGGGGATTTGTCCCCGACCTAGGGAGAGTGTAGGGAGACAGTGAGGTAGACGGTGCCCCAAGGGCTATGGTGGAGATCTATGGAACACTACAAACACCGGCCAGTTAGTGGGCCAGATCCTTAATTACTTGTATGAACTTCACTACTGATGGGAAGTTATGTGATCCCTCGTTTCCTTTATCTCATCCAAGCTATTCCCATGTGAATCTAACCCTCTAGCCATCAAGGTTTGGAAAACTACCTAAAACAGTTACCTGTAACCAACCTTTGGATACTAAACTGGCACTTGGATGGTATGTACAAAATGGGACTTAGTGTTTTTTTTATAAATTTTTGTCCATAGCTGAAAAAAACTAAATATAATATCTTTAATGCTTTATAAATACCATATAACAACTGTATTTATTATAGCACAACATTTTTATGAACTTTAGACTAAAAGTCCCTAACAGTGCCCCCCAAGCAGTGAATATAAATATCTATAGCCATCAGCTTTCCCGACCAGCTTGATGGGTTTTTTTTTTTACCATAAAACACCATCCATACATATATATATATATATATATATATATATATATATATATCAGTGTTCACCATACTGATTCCTTCTTAAACTTGTCATAACTATAAGTGAGTCATTGACCCATGTAAGAGCTCAGTATTTATAGACTTGTGATTGCCCTTAAACCAGCACATCACACATTACTTTTAACATTGGCACTATCAGGACCATCCTGCTGTGACAATTACAACATTCACAAAGTAATACATACAAATGATGAAAAAGTTCCTTGTGACCTGAAAAATTAACTAAATACGAAGGGATGGTAGGTGGGGATGATCTAGAAAGAACGGCCGATCCCCTTCCATACTTGTCCCTTTAAGGAACTCGAGATACTGCACCACCTCACTTCCGGTGGGGACGGCGCCTCCTCCCGGCTTACAGCCTGTCAGGTGCCATCCCACCTAGTGGTGATGGGGCTTAATTCCTTTAGGCTCTCGCTTCCGTCCAAAATGCATGTGAATGTAAGAAAACATATGCTTGTGGGAGAAAATCTTTAAAACATTTGTGGCTATGATTCGCTAATGGCTGCAGCAGGTGACCACTTTCTCCAGTCCGACAGAATCCGGATTCCCCGTCTGGGATGCAAGTGGGTTTCCTTCAGGAGTGGACATGGGCCCAACCACCGCACGTTGTCTCCTTTTTAAAAGATGGGACCTTCCTGGACAGAGTAGACCTGCTCTTGTCATCAGGAGGCCTGGACTTTCCGTGGTGGATATACCTGCAGATTAAACACTTTTTGAACACACCCACAACTAGGGAGTCGTATGTGAGACACCTCACCACTTTTGAAAAGGGTGGTATGGGTGAGGCACCCTTCAGCCATTGAAATTCCTTAGCGCCTCAGGCGGGGAAGCACTGAAAGCAAAAGGAAACTGCAATCCATATGGGATAATATGTACCTTCTAATCTTTAAGAGTTTGATCAGTTCAAATATGAAGGAAATTAATTACAAATTATTAACACATTGGTATCGCATTCTGATGCTGTTACATAAAATTTCCCTGGTGTTAGTCAAGTATGCTGGCGAAGCCAAGTGTAGGATTGTACGCTTCTACACATCTTTCAGTCCTGCTGTAAATAAGAGGATTTCTGGTCACGAATACATGCATTGTTTGAGCAAATACTAAGATCTAGAGTTCTATTCACCCCCAAACGCATGCTGTTCCTGTTCTTGCAGTAAATATTCCTTGGGAATGAGGGTGACTGCTATGTAATCTGGTATGTCATCTGCTGAATAAAGTGAAAGTATTAATTCCTAGACACTGGCGGAATTCTGCAGTACCCAAAGTGGGTGAATGGTTGAGACAGGTCCATCATGTTTAGGAGTTTTTCTACACCTGACATGACCGACTATGGCAGTTTTCCAAGTTAGGGAAATGTTGGGATTACTTTTTCTGCTCTGAAGATGGATACGCTAACTGGCAGAGAAGGTTGCTGGATATCGGTTGCCTGCTATATCAGAACCGTTTACCTGGGCTTTGCCTTACTGTTCCAGGGCTATCTGTATTGCCAAACTATAACCCCCACCCCACTTATCTATTCCCCCCCTCTCTCCCTGATTATTATTGGAAAGTTTTGATTTTAGGTTATGTTTATATGTAATACAGTAGGCATAAGCTGCCGAACAAGGCATATTGCCTATATCTATTGTCGTGCTTGACTGTTGCACTGTCAATGCGGTATGTATATATTGGATTTCTTTGTTGCATACTTTACCAAGCTGTGTTTTGAATTGTTATAAATGTGAAAAAATATCTTTATTGGAAAAAAAAAGAATTACTGTAAATGTTGTTTTAATAAGTCAACATGTTTCCTGTACTTCACATGCAGGACCCTTTGTACATTCAGGAAACAAATGTTGAATGTGAATTTTTTTAATAGGGAACAGTTTGCCTCACTTTCTTCTCACCCCTAACATACCTTCCTCATTCTCTCTATATGTCTTTCCTACTGCAAAAGTAACAAATACTTAGACATCTGTTGACAATCTTCCATAGTACATCTTGGTTTACTTACAGAGGCATAGCCAGACGCAGTCCTGAAAATTGTCCCTTGTGCTGGATTCAGGGGTTGTATGCTGAAAATTGCTCCATGTTTACTATTGCTATAGCCCTGCAGCCCAGGTAGGTCTTGGTGTGTAAGCATTCCAGCATACTAAAGTCTGGTCACACAAGAAGTACAAGGGGCAGGAGATAGATCTGAAAAAGTTGATGTGTGTATGGCTACCTTAAGTTTTGCCTGCTATTAGGGTATGTTTCCACGGTGGTATTGGCTCCGTCGACACCCTCTGCCTTGAGCCGGTCCACTGGCTGGAGGTTGAGATGACCCTTGGATACTGTTTTTGGTTGATCTGATCCTCTACGTATGACCCCTGCGAACCTAAACTTTTGCATCTACACTTATTCCTGTACTCAATTCCTAGGGTGTCCTTGGAGGGTCTTCAGCTCTCAGAAGTCCTGGGGGCAACCGAAGTCAGGTAGGTGTATCATGCCTCCAGTTCAAGTGGGGGCTTGTCTATAGGTGAAGACCACAGCGGAGATTGGGGTATCTGACCTGACCTGTAGATTGGTGATCCCTCAGAGACCCTCACACCATTTAATACAAGAAAGCCCAAGAGTGTATGGGAACTGGAGGCTTTTTAGCAGGGAAATTAGGTGGCTTTACCATCTGAGAAGAGCAAAATCAAGCCTTCTTAAAACAGAAGGTATTTACACGGCCCAATCCAGCACAAATCCCAAAACTTTAGGTGGAAGCCTTCGTCTTGGGACAGTGGGCGGAGCCATGCAAATTATTCCTTTTCGCCCCATCAGCCAGATGCACATCCAGAAACCGCTGGTGTACAGTGCAAATATAGCCATATGGTACAGAGCCATTTATTCCAAACTGCATACAGCTGTTTCAGGCTACTTGGCCATCATCAGTGCAGTGCATGGAAACCATGGCTCTATGGTGTGGAGCTTGGAAGCCGAACAAAGAGAAGTACCCGTGAAGGTTATGGTGAGAAGGGATGAAAGGAATCAAAAAGCCCTCAACTCCATCTGAGAAGATAAAGAGTATATATACACAGTGTTAAGAAGCAGGGTCATTTGGTAGTTTGTGTTGTGATTATGGTTTAAAAAGCCAACCACTGGCCATGAGTGAAAGAAATGTTTTCAGTTATATTGTCTGACAAATGGTTTAGAAATAATACATTCTGCCAGGGTATCAAAAATAACTGGCTTCAGAGATATCTGATGAAATGTTAACATATATCACGCTTTTGTCTTTACTTAAGTGACAGCTCTTGCATACTGGGCATCTTATAATGAAATAAACTATATTATCTATTTTGAACACAAAGTAATGTGGAAGAGGTTTCCTGTTTCTATTTGTCATCAAATGCATACAGTTTATTATTCAATTTGTAAAAATGTTGGCAAAATAGGCAAAATTTAAGAATCTTCAGAACATTAGGTTTGCTGACAAAGAGTGAACTTGGTAAGCAGTTTTACCTTTTATGTGTGTTTCCACCTTGCTTTTTTACACCTGTTTGCTTACCTAACATAAAAAGTTTATACTCTAACCATACTTCTCGTTGTATTACCAGGAGTGCACATAACTTTTTTAGTGAGCTCCTTAGATGAGTAGCAGGAGATGGTGTTCGGTACTCACCCCATATGTAGGGTGGTCTTTCTTATTGTCTCACTCACTGTCCTTTGCTTCCCACATGGTAGATTCAGTTGTAGATGGACCTCCCTGTTCCTGATTGATCCTCCGATTGGCTGTCTCCATCCACAGGTCACCAGCTGGCTTTGGGTTAAATGTAACTCTCACAGTACAACACTGTTTGCACCCCAGATCTCATACCTTAGTAGTGCCACCCCCGAGATTTTCTGGGTTAGTAACTAACCCCCGAGACTATAAGCAGTCTGAATGTCAACCTTTTATAGTCATATTCCAACTGTCAACATTCCAACAGTGCTTTTCTCTTGTCAGAGAAAAATGTTTTACCCATACATATGCCTACTGTGACATTCAACCCCCAGATCTCCAACACCCTGTTGCTAAGTTAAAAATGTTACCATATTATATCGAATATAAGCCGAAATTTTCAGCATCTGAAATGTGCTAAAAAAAATTTGGCTTATATTCGGGTCAAAAAATGAAAATCTCTGCATTTTGTAGGTAAATTGCAAAGCCCCCAAACATGCCAATCATCACCAAATTTGCTGAAGATGTAGAAAAGGGTTGTGGGAACATTTGAAAAAAATTATAATTAAATAATTCATATCAAATAATTAAAATAATAATGCAAATAATTAAATTAATTATTGCTCTAGCATATGTAGGTTTTGCATAAATTAGGTTCAAAGTCAAGTCAAATTTGAACATTTTGTGGAAAAACTTGATATGCTAAAGTAATACTTTTTTCTTTACAATGTTCAGCAATCTTCAGCAGTTTTAGTGATTATATCATGTTCAGGGGCTTTGTAATTAACTTACAAATCTGCTCAATTAAGCAATAACACCTCCAAACAAAAGCACATTTGCTGTGTGTTTCTTAGCCTTGGTTGCTGCATTTCCCTCCCTAGGCTTATACTCGAGTCATTCCGTTTTTCCAGATCTTTTTTCTATAATTGGGTGCCTCGGCTTATATTCGGGTCGTCTTATACTTGAGTATATACGGTACTTTTACAGTGGTGTACACATGATAAAGTGAAGTTGTTTGTACAGCTATTTAATGTGGTAGTGATGCTGATTGTGCTGCCGATCTTTAATTAGCAATGGCTGCTAATTAAAAAAAATTAAACTTTTAAAAGCATCCCCCAAAACTTTTATATATATAATAATTAAATAAATAATTACATATAAAACCAAATACCCAACAAAAACCAATAAAAATAGACACTTATAGAATACTTCACAAAACAGTTATATATAGTATATGTATGTATATATATATATATATATATATATATATATATATATATATATATATTATAAATATATAATATACACGGTATGTATCTGTTGGAGATATATTATTTTAGGATTAAATTATTTATTTATATTTTCAAGAACTGTAACACTAATTACTGGTGCCTGGTTACTGGTTAAAAGTCCTGTTAAGCTTACAGGCTCCAAATTGTGAAGTGCTAGACTCTCTCTCTCTCCCAAGTCTATTTTTAGTTTTTGATAAACAAAATATAGACACGCAAACAACATCCAAATAATTTTTTTTTACTGTGTGCGTTTTTACATAGACAACCAATGTTACCATTCACACTACAAGCGTTGTGTTTTTAAAAACGCCCTGCTGTTTGCATTTTTGATTCATTATTCATGCTTTTTTCATTGATTTGTTCAAAAACGCAAATGCAAAACGCAGATGTAATGTGAAAGATGCATGCTATTTTGTATATAAGCAGAAACGTATGCCTTTAAAAATGCATATAGTGTGACAGGGTCCTTCTGCCGCGCTTCTAGGCCTTTGATTTTATTGAGCAAAGCTGGGATGGCCGTCTGTTTCTCTCTTTTGGCAGAGGCCATGGCTATCAGCTTACCCCTGATGCAACATTTGTGGGGGGGTGGGGGGGGGGTCTCTCCATCGGCATTTGTTTAGTTGTATTGTTGATGGCAAATATTCTAATCGCTAATTTTTATTGAGAATATCGGCACATCAAAAATTCGCAAAGATCTTGGATATATTATATCTTTGTAATCGCGAATATTCAACCTTTTTTAACATCAGTACTCGGCACTACTGTAGGTGATATTTAGCGAATTTGAATATTGCCTATGCTGCTTATCACTATTCAGTTGTTCATGGGGGATCATGTCAGTTAAATGCTTCGTGTAAATCCTAGCGCTCCTAATGGACTACAGACTCCAGCATATGGCAGAGCATAAATGGAAAAGTCCCAACTTTCTATGCTAAGAAACTATAACTACATGCATTCCCTTCTTCCAGTTGCCGAAGAACTACACTACCCATCATGCCATGCTGCCTTTTATAGCTGTTGTAGAACTTCTAAAGGCCACCACACACGCACCCAGCGGCGGACGATTTTGCAGACAACCAATGTGCACACACTCGCAGCCATCGGCAAAATCGGCCACCGATCGGGGCTGCCTACATGGGGCGACAGATCCCTGTCGCCCCAAAGCTTGGTCAGCCAGAGGACGGACATGTCCGATAATCTCTTGCGTCTCCATTGAAACTAATGGCCGGCACACAAAAGGTGCCCGCCGATGCTGTGAGTGATGGAGTGCAGCGTGATGATGATCTGTGCTGATCTAGTGGCCCCCACTCGGTACGTGTGTGGGGGCCCTAACCTGTTCTGCTACAATTCCTTCTGCCTTCTCTTATCATTCTGCCGTCTACTCACAAACATTAGATACATACTCTTTCTCTCTCTCTTATACATTACAGTACAAACACCTTTTCCTCTGTTAACTGTTTGTCCCTTCCCCGGGTTCTAATTGGCTGGCAGTGCTAGGGGTGGGTATGGGGCACTGTGTGCAATCAGAAGAAAGGGGAAGAGAACTAACAGCGTTGAGAGCCAATAGGCCACCAAAGGTGCCACCTTTGATTCCCTATCACTGCACTGGGAGAAAACTAAGGAAGTGAGTATGGGTAATCAATTAAATGTTATATTTCTGAGGTTGAAATTTACATGTTTTTCCTAATCCAGTTGTACTGTTGCTAGTATAACCTCCATTTCTCTCTCCTGAACCTTCCGGACGGATTGTTTTTTAGTGACAGGAAATTAATAAAATTAATAAGCAAATATTTTTTAAAAACAAAAGGATTTCTTTTACAATACTTTATAATAGCTTATAAACTAAAGGTCGCCACACACCTTGTGTGGCCGATTTTGCAGCCTACCGATGTGCGTGCACACTCGCGGCCGTCAGTTGGCGGCAAAATCGGCCGCCGATCGGGGGTGCCCACATGGGGCAACAGTTCCCTATCGCCCCAAAGCTCGGTTGGCCTGAGAATGGACATGTCCGATAAACTCTGGCCGATGCTGTTAGTTTCAATAAAGACTGGCGTCTCCATTGAAACTAACGGCGGGCACCCGTCATCACGCTGCACTCCATCGCTGATCTTCGCTGATCTGTCGGCCCCCACTCAAGACATGTGTGGGGGCCCTTAGTTTAGTTTAAATTTTAAGAAGTTATGTCTTCATCTCTGCCAAGTAAAGAAATTCACAGCTGTCGTAGCAGCTAGTGGTTTTGTTATCTTTCCAATCCTGCTTGTCATATTTCTTGTTGAAGTGACAAGGGTCCCTGTTTACATGCACTTAAACATACTGCCACCCCTCCTTGTCCACTTGTGAACTTCCTTTTCCTGAAGTATAATAACCACTTCTAGGTTAAGGTACTTAAGGGCTTACAGCTGAAACACCCTGGTGGCTAGCTCCAAGCTCTGACTTGGAAAGGACGTAAGTCAAAAGTTTAAAATAAATAATTTTAAAAATAAACTACAATAAAAAAAAAAAGTAAAAGTTCCCATTCTGTAATGTATATGTGCATGCATAATCAAAATTGCACAAAATATTACAAATGATGTGATCTTCATTCTGCACACTTCAGATCCATTTGGCCATCCTTCATATCGTGGGGATAAAAAGAGAGATTTTTGGATTTCATTTTGAGAGACAAAGACTCCATGATACAATTGGTAAGGGGGGGGGGGGGGGGGGGGGGGGGGGGGGGGGGGGGGGGGGGGTAGTGACCCACAGCTAAAAGGAAAATAAGGCTCTTGTAGAGGCGCCCGTTCTTGAGAATTAAAAATATTTTTATTTTTGTAGTTTATAATCCAAGTTACATCAACGCTTTGTACATAGCGTTTCGTGGCTCACTGGGCCACTTCTTCAGGATGAGGATAAAATCTATACAATCACAAAGACAATGATCTGTGGGATATAACAATGGGATACCATATGTATATAATCTTGTATGATTATTGTTGTGATTTTTTACAATGCATTAAAATACAATAAAAAACAATAAAATACATCAACCTGTTTAGGCTGTTCAAAGGCATTTAAATATGCATGCATAAAAAAGATATATATATCTTTATAGTGCGCTTAAAATGACTTTGTATTTAATTTCAAGTTAAAAATGACTTGATATTTGT
>CM070038.1:52230812-52242415 GCA_036250615.1 Ptychadena robeensis
TCAAACTGAGAGCAAACAGTGAACAACGAACAAAGGGCGAACCAAAGATAATACGATCACTGCGCATGCGCAGATAGATGCCAAATACGGCGCACAATGATGTGATCAAACCGTGAACAACGAACAAAGGGCAAACCAAAGATGACACAGAAAAAAAGCGCCCACGACACGCCCCCAACACAAGCACATGCATCACTAGCTGATAGCAATTCAGATGCTATTTAAAGTGGCACAACACACCAGTTAAGGATTAAACCTCTCCACACTATCTACGGACCCACAAAAGGTATTTTTAAAAACATTTATATGGATCAACTCACCAACCAGACTACAAACTACATTTAGCATTTAAACAAAAACAGTTACAACTTAGAACTAAATATTTTGTGGTACACCAGAAACAGTATACTTTGTCATGCTTTAAGTGCACTGTACATTATTTATATTATAAATTGTTATGCTTTCATACATCAAATGCTGTTTACCAACCTGAAATCACTAATGCTAAATCACTGTTTAATAGCTATGATATACATTATCTTTTATACTTTTCTCTTATGCTCTTATACACAAATACTTTGTATGAATGTGTTCTACTGCAGTGAAGTGGCTCAGTGAGCCACGAAACGCTATGTACAAAGCGTTGATGTAACTTGGATTATAAACTACAAAAATAAAAATATTTTTAATTCTCAAGAATGGGCGCCTCTACAAGAGCCTTATTTTCCTTTTAGCTGTGGGTCACTACCCCCCCTTACCAATACCTTCTAACCGGAACGAGTACGGACTAAGCATCCAATAAACGAACCGGTTACCCACAGGCTCACAGGGAGCGACCAAAAGTAAAGTAAAGATAGACACAACGCAAAACCATCCCCCCTCAAAAACACCCCCCACACCAAACTGAGAAGACCGCTCCTCCACAGGAACTGATCCTATCCCAAGGAAATCTTTTTTCACATCTTTTTTCAATCCATGATACAATGAATGAGTACATTTAGCCACCATATGACATAAATCTGACGATGACTTTAAAACAATACTATACTATGAAAAAATAAATAAATGTAAAGTTGCAATGTTCATATTAGTTTCTATTCATTTAGTAAAGGCTAGGACTTTCTAGCTGTGGTTTCAATATGGAAGAAAAACAAGCCTGTTCTGTTTTTTGGGGGTAATTATTGTATTGTGCAAGCAGTTGCACAGAATTCATTGAGGTATATTGCTACATTAAAATTATATGCATATGTGAAAATACAGGAAGCCGAAAACAGAATGCATATTTAGAGTTAATCTTTGTGATATACACTGCTCGAAAATATTAAGTTACTCTCACTCATCATAGTATAACACCAACATAGTAAACGTCTTGGAAATTTGAATGCTGTCCAACAATTGGTGGACAGGTGGGCCAATAGCAAGACAACCCCCAAAAAGAAAAAAAAATTCTATATGGTGATCACAGAGTTCTCTCTGACTGACTAGTTTCCTGACTGATTTTCTCCAGCCGTGAACCCATCCTTCAATGGGTGATAAACTAGTGCCAATGTGTGTTTATTTATGTAGATACTGTATGCTTTTAAATTTTGTAATAAAGTGGGTCCTTTAAGATACCCTCTGGGTTCGTCCCTTTCCTACCACCTCAATCTCTTGGGGCTAGACACCTCTTTCTCTGTCCAGTAAGGCTGGATGTTGAGTTTTGTTTTGTTTGTGGTTTCATTTGATAATGTGTAGGGAAATACTGTTTCACATACAAAGGAAGCATCCGTTGTATAAAGAGAATATTAAACCCAATCTTTGTTAACACGTTGCACAGATGGAGTACAGTTTTAAATTCAGTTTTTAATGGTTCTTCTCACTTCCTCTTTTGTCTAACAGACGTTATCTGAACAGGAAGTAAGGAAAACAGCAACATAGTGTTTGGTTAGGCCTATAGACCTTCCCTTTGGTACCCAAGCTAAATGTATCTATTCCTGATGTAGTGATTTTTTTGGGGTCTTAAGGCATGAAAGTGTTTTTTCCTATATTCTTCCCTACTCCACTGCAAGGCAAAATGCTAATTTATACATATCAATGAATTTTTGGCTCACCCCTAACCTAATAGTGCCACACTCATATTATTTAAATCAACAAAAAAATACTAGATTGTGGCTTTAATGGTACCTGAGGTCCTGCACCACACAAAACCGTGATGGCGAGCCTATGGTACAACTGCCCAAGATGGCACACAGAGCCATCTCGGTTGGCACGAATAGACAGCCTGTATATCAGCGTACATGCAGTGTGTGTCTCTCATTGGTGGAGATGGGAGGAGTACTCCAGAGCCGTACTCCAGCTGGTGACATGTAAACCAACAGACAGCAGCTCCATCTTGTCAGAAATTCGAGACATTAGGCTACTTTTGTTTTATTGTCTTGTGACTGTTAATGTTACAGAGAACTTTAATAAAAGTTGTTTATTGATAGACACTTGTGTTCCGTAACTATGTATGTGATCTGTGGTGACATCATCACGACTGGACGACTTGACTACAACAGCATTGCAAAAAGTACAGCCATGGTCTCGAAACCATTAATGAAAATAAAGCAATGACACTGCCATGGTGGTGATGGTGGTGATGCTGCAAGTTCCTCTCAAATCCTGTGGGGTTTTTGAGCTCCTTGCTTTCTCCTCATTCCTGTATCGTGGCAAAATGAAAAAAAATTTTCACGCAACTTCACACTGCCATGTGTGAATTTTCGGCCAGTAAAAAGTCTCCCATTGTTTCAACTAAAACCTCAGTATTCTGGTTAAATTGCCGTATTGGCACAAATAAAAAGTGGGTAATGTGTTTCTGCTTGGGCACTCTGCCTCAAAAAGTTTAGCCATCACTGCACTACAAAATTTTTAATACCAATGTTACCATATATACATGTGCCAACGTCCCCATATTTGTACAAAATCCCCCCCAACCCCATCATGGAGACTGAACTCTCCAACTCAATTGATAACATCATCATAAATTTGTTTAGGCTAAATATACATAAATTTTTATCAAACATTCATTTAGTACACATCAATCCCCAATTCTTATTTCAGTTACATAAAAACTTTTAAAACAGCCATAAAATAAGGTATATGTATGTAATGTATATGGAGCTGTATGACATAACCTAGGTACATAGGTTATGCGTACACTCAGAAGTACTTACCAACATCCTCTCGACGAGTTTCATGTTTTTGCTTCCTTAGGAGATTTGGTTAATTAGCATCACTTAAAATCTACTTAAGAAAATCAAATACAGATATGCATACTTACTACCTGTAAGTGCTAAATATGTCAATGTGAATAAACCAATGGTCCCATCCGATGTTGTTTCCCTCTCTCTCAGATGTCTCCACTCCTTGGGAAGGGGCGGTGCTCTATGGTTGTCCTTGTAACGCGCCCATTGGTAAACACGGACTGCCATGTGTCCAGACTCAGCCTTAAACTCTATTCTACTGTGACAATTAATATTAATGATTTATCAATCATCTCCAAAGTGGATTCTCTAGAATAGGGGTGTCGAACACAAAGTAGGCCAAAATTAACAACTTTTTACAAAGTTTGAGGCCAACCCAGATGTTTATTGAAAAAATAGGAACAAGGACACGAGGCGCACAACCTAGTACAACAAAGTAAGGTACTGTAAAAGGTTAAATAATATGAAATAAAAGAAAACAAAAGACAAGATACTCACATTAAAGGAGGTTTACAAGGATTGATCTCTCAGGGCCATGTGCTTTCCAGGATGACCTCACTTCCTGGTTAGGGGTGAGATCACTTCCTGCTTACAGATGCTGGAGGGGAACTCAACAGGAACAATGGAACGCGTTTCAAGCGGAGGCTCTTTCTCAACCATGAGGGAAGAGGGGCAGTAAGTCTCTATATATATATATACACACACAGAGAGGAGTGCCTTCCCCTTTTTTTTTATATGCCTGAGCTGAACTAGGAAGAAGGGGGAGGGGACTGGAGAGACCAAGGGAGCTCTATAGAGGTAGAATAGAGTATTGAGCAAATGCTTAAACAAGGGCTACAAAAATAAACTAAAGAATGGATAATTAAATGGTATACTTGTATGTGGAGACAAAAGTGAAGCATGAATGCAAGTTAAGAATACAATGCAGAATGATAATGAACAAATGGGAAAAACAAAAAAACAAAACCACACACAACACACACAGTTACATGGATATATACACCCACATATACACATATATACAAAACATTGAGACAAACATGAATAAACACATATCCAAAAACATGGGGCAAAGAGACAAATAGAGCCAGGGGTTAACACTTTAGCAAACACAATTTGGTAATGCATGGAAAGAAAGTGGAGGCTAGTGGTGGGGCTAATTATTTTATGATGGTAATAATGTCCAACTCTTCATTCAAACCACGGAGGGTAAGCGTATTAAGGGCATATATCCAATATGTTTCTTGGGAGCACAGCTTTATAAATCTTTCATTGAGGGGTAGACTGGCATCAATGGACTCAATGATAAAAGTCTTGAGGTCTTCAGTGGAGCCATTATGTTGAAGGTTAAAATGCCTGGGTACTGCATGGTCTGGGGACCTTTTTTCAATAAGGCGGCAATGATCACCAAAACAGCTTCTGAAGGGTCGGATGATTCTGCCTACATATAACAGGTTACAGGGGCAAATCAGAACATATATTACATGGTGTGAGGAGCAGTTGAAAAATTGTCGAATGGGATGGGTTTGAACACGTCTTACATAATCTTACATAAAGTTCCAGATCAAGCAAGATGAGAGGCTGATCACATGGGCGAAGGATAGACTGAAGGTGTTGTGATTACTTTATTATACAAAGGAGCTGACTGTTTACAGGTCCCCACTCCAGATGATAATAATATTATCAATGTACCAACCGTAAAACACAAGGTGTGAGGCAAAGGGGTTGTTGTCCCAGATCATACAGTCTTCCCAGTGGCCCATAGTCAGGTTGGCATAGCTGGGTGCAGTTAGCTCCCATAGCAGTCCCTTTGGTTTGAATGTAAAACTTGTCTAGAAATGTGAAGTAATTATGTTCTAAACCGAATTTGGTGGCCTCAGTGAGGAAGTTGGGTTGTAGATAATTGAAGTTATTGCTTTAAAATAAGTGGTGTTGGGGGACCCTCAGGCCTATGTCATGTGGGATAGAAGTGTATAGGGAGCAGACATCAAGTGAAAGCCAAAGATAAGATGGGTCCCAGGTGTAGTGTGCAAGAGTTTCCAGTAGATGACTGGAGTCTTTGATGTATGATGGGAGGGAAGTTACCAGTGGTTGTAGGAGAGCATCAATATAAAGAGACAGGCCATTAGTAAGGCTGTTCATACAGGCAACGATTGGTCGCCCAGGTGGGTTTTCCGAGTTCTTATGTATTTTGGGAAGATGGTGAAAATAGGGAGTATTGCAATGTTCTTGGTATAAGAAATTGGCTTCGGATTTGGTTAGGATGTCATCAGTAGTGGCTTTTCCAATAGGAATTTTAAGGTCTTTATTGAAGGCAAGAAAAGGGGCATTTTGGAGAGCCATGTAAGTGTCAGTATCTGAAAGGAGGTGGAGGGATTCAGTTATATAATCGGATCTGTTGAGAATGACTATTCCGCTGCTTTTGTCAGGTTGATTGATAACCACGTCTTTACTTTCAGTGAGGGCGGTAAGGGCTTGTTTTTCAGCTTTAGATTTGGTTTGGAGGAGGTGGGGGATGACTTACCCTTGGCACAGATAGAGAGCAATTCTGAGTATGTACACTCATAAAAGGTGTTATTGGAAAAAAAATAAAAGGTGTTGATGAAGGATTTAGGTTAGAGGTTGGTGTGGTGAGTATCAGGAATACTAAGGTTTTCCATGAGTAGGGAGGAATCAAATAGACCATTGTCACTTTCCTGTAGCAACTCTTCTAGTATGTTGACTATGGAAATTTCATTGTCAGTAAGTGTGTGTACTGGTGGTGGAGTGGCTCAGCTAGGGGTTGTACCATGGTAAGTGTTTCTAATATTAAATAACCTTTTTACCGTGAGATCTCAGATAAACGGTTTAGGTCTTCCTAGAGTAACTGCACCCGACATTGACAGGCATGTCCTTTGGACAGATTAAAGGTGTTTGTCAAAACATATCCAAACTGTTAAGCACAGTGGTTAAAGGGATATGCTTTGGGCTTAATCCGCAACTACAGGGCCTGGGAATCTTACTGTTAATAAATAAACCATCGGTGTGTCCATTTGGGCAAAAGAATGCTCTCAACCAGTAAATTAGCAACAGAATTGGTAGTGGAGCGAGAAACATGGACCTGCGCAGCGACAGCAATCCTCTGTGCAGCAGCCGTGGGGGGCGTTAGGGGCATGTCGGCGTGGGCCCTATAGCGCCCACTGTTTGGTCACTGTTTAGGGTGTGGTATTGCCAACACACCAATACTGCGTCCTATACATACACATGGCAAACTGCATTTGGGCGCGGTTTGCGCATGTCACAAAATGGTAAACAAGCAGGCATTATGAATCTGCTTCCGCGCTGCCCCCAACCGCGGGCCTGACGCACCAGTATAGACTAGCATGTCAGTTCGGCCGCGAACATAACATATTCGCTTTTCTTCCCCCGGCGAACAGTACAGGTGTGCGACCCGCCATGTTCACTGGGGTGAAGAAGGTGACTATTCTTTCGCTGGCTGGATCAGGAGCAGAACGATCCGGCCAGTGGAAGAATTCTTTAACGAGAGACCGCAGAGTGACGTAAGTAACTGTCCGTTCTAGCTACCAGAAGTGACGTGACAGGCAGGGAATTTGAATCTTCCAGCGAACAGGTGGACATCAGACTTTTTTTTTGGATGGACCGGGCAGAAGTTTGGCCATTATTACTCATTTGGTACAGAAATCTGGATCTCGGTGTACCGCCAGGGTGGTTTATCCATCTCTTTTTAAAAAAGCATGCAAACCAGTTAACGTATTATATTTATTTTATAATAAAAATTTGCTCTTTTGTGAACCACAGTTGACTTATTTTATGTGGCTGCCAGATTTTGCTGTACCCACTTCCTGTTTTGAACTTAAATTTAACAGGAAATGTGAGTATAAGCCTATTTTTGTTGACTGTTAATGTTACAGAGAACTTTATTAAAAGTTGTTAATTGATGGACACTTGTGTTCCTTAACTGTCTGTGTCTGTGACTCACCTCGACTTTAGTGACTGGTGACTTGACTTTATCAATTTAAAATCGGTAATACCCTAGTGTGTATATACACTGAGCAAAAATATAAATGCAACACTTGCAACTTTGCTCCCATTTTGCATGAGCTGAGCTCAAAGATCTGACACATTTTCTACGTACACAAAAGACCCATTTCTCTCAAATATTTATCACAAATCTGTCTAAATCGTGTAAAGTGCAGAGTGGGGGCCGACAGATGAGAGGTGGAGTGCAGCGTGATGACTGCATCAGGCTGCTCTCTATTGCTCACAGCATCGGCGTGCACCCTTTGTGTGCTGGTCGTTAGTTTATAACAGCATCGGCCAGAGTTTTACAGACATCTGTCACCCCATCGGCAGCCAATTTTGCTGACGACCACGAGCACGCATGCATGTCGGTTGGCGGCAAAATCGGCCACCGCTCGTTGCGTGTGTGGGTGGCTTAAGGGAACCCTTCTCCTTTGCTGAGGTAATCCCTCCCACCTCACAGGTGTGGCATATCAAGGTGCTGATTAGACAGCATGGATATTGCAAAGGAGTGCCTTAGACTGCCCACATTAAAAGGCCACTCTGAAATGTGCACAGTTTTGCCTTACTGGGGGTGGGGGCGGTCAGTATCTGGTGTGGCCACCATTTTCCTCATGCAGTGCAACTCATTTTCGTCACATAGAGTTCATCAGATTGTTGATTTTGGCCTGTAGAATTTTGGTCCACTCCTCTTCAATAGCTGTGCGAAGCTGTTGAATATTGGCAGGAACTGGAACATGCTGTCATATACGCCAATTCAGAGCATCCCAAACATGCTCAAAGGGTGACATGTCCGGTGAGTATGCTGGCCATGCAAGAACTGGGATGTTTTCATCTTCCAGGAATTATGTACAGATCCTTGCACTATGGGGCTGTGCATTATCATGCTGGAACATAGGGTGATGGTCATGGATGAATGGGACAACAATGGGCCTCAGGATCTCGTCACAATATCCCTGTGCATTCAAAATGGCATTAATAAAATGCATGATTGGCTGGATTGGGGGTTTTAATCTCAATGAGAGAGTTTGCCCCCAAAAATGTGTGTAGAACCCAACACGTAATGGGGAAGGGAAAAAAAGAAAAGAGAAAAATATATATTGGGTTACACACAAAGACCAATGAGGTATTATACTATTAGGGCTGAGTCAGCATGTGTGAACTCAGTGTGTTAAAAGGGTTACTTACTGTTGCGGTCGCTAGCTTATGGATGGACCCAAAATGTAAAACATATGATGGATCTACCATCCAACTAGCAACCTTGATGTTTTTTTTTATAAATCATTTTTATTGAATTTTTAAATAAGAATAACAATATTGAATTATAAATTACGTCAATTACACCAGTTTAAATATATGCTTAAAATAAGATACATAAAATCAATAGAACGTGACATTTCATCATACTTTCACTTAGATATTGCAAACTCTAGATCATACTGGTTATATATATTCACTAAATTAACATAAAATTTATAACTTATTATCACACTAAAATTAAAACTAAAACAACGTACCCACTCTCTCTATTCACAAGTACACAATCACCCTCCCCGGATTCTTCCTGGAAATACTCTAACTAATCCGTTTTTATGTATAGATAATGCCCAGGATGCTCAACCTTGGATCCAGTCTAGATCAGCTATGTTGTTGTTGGTCCCCCCTGATCCTTAGAAGTATGTGTCGGAAGTTCTAACCTTCCCAGGGATCCCTGCAACTGCTCCAAGAGATACCACTCTGTATGATGAAAAATTTCCATAATGTCATGGAGTTGGGAGTTTGTATACTCATTCAATAAAAATCTCTTCCAGACCTTGAAGAATTTCTGTGTACGTGCGTTAATATCTTGTTCAACAAATATTTTATCATAAAACATACTGTTTCAACAGCATGATAAAGTCGGATAATGTGGGAGGAGAAGATGATATCCATCTGTTTACAATGGCTTTTTTAGACCCTACCAAACATATTATCTCCCATGTGGTCAATGTAGATGTATTATCATCTCCTTTGGGAATATGTAACAATTGTGTTAACATTTCAAATTCCCTGTGTTTTTTAGATATTGACGTCATATACAAAGACACATCATGCCAGAATGTCTCAATGACAGGGCAAGACCACATTAAGTGTAGCATGTCCGGGTATGGAAGATCGCACTTGGGGCAATTATTAAGCCATCCCGGTGGAGGTCTACTCATTTCATTATTAAAGGTTCCATGAGCTTTATGTATGAGACGTAGTTGAGTCTCTCTCCACACCTCACTACAAATGGCCTTCCTAGCACTTGCCCATCCCTTCAGTAAGAGTTCAAGCGTATCCTCCGGAGATTCTCCTATTATGCCAGCCCAATATCGCACATGAGTAGCCTGTACCTCGACATTAGTGGAAATTTGTGTTCTAAAACTGGAGAGGATCTCCGATAAAGATTTACGTTGTTGTCGAGGCAATATTAAACGATCAAGGACTCTATGGGAAGGGAAAACAATTGGCGTGCCCAAAACAGTTGCTAAAGCAGATCGAATCTGGCCATAGTGTAAGAAATGTGTGGTAGGTATAGAAAACTTGTTGCAAATCTCTTTAAAGGTTAGCAAGCATAGATCTTCATCTAGCAAGTCTCTCACTGTATGAATCTTTTTTGAATTCCAACTACGCCGTGTCACCTGTCGAATACCCTGTGGGAAGAATGGAGAGGAGACAAGAGGCATATGTGAAGATAAAACCCCCGGAAGTTTAAACAATTTCCGCACCTCCCTCCATGCAATAATTGAATCTCTAATGATAATATTTAGTTTTATGTGAGATTCTAGTGCACGTAAAGGTGTATGTAATATTCCACTGAGAGACCATGGGCTAACTAGCTGTTCCTCTAGAGAACGAGACGTAAAGAACTCAGTTTCATTTATCCAATCTCTAACATGACAGAAAATGCACGCTAAGTTATATAAACGCACGTTAGGTAGGTTCGCTCCCAAGTCAGCTGTAGGGTTCTGCAATTTAACTAGTGAAATTCTTGGTTTTTTCCCTCTCCATATAAAGGTACTGAAGGCCGAGGAAAGACGAGCAATGTCTACATGTCGTAACAATAGGGGGATGTGTTGAAGGGGATATAACAATCTAGCAAAACTTACCATTTTATTAAGGTGACATCTCCCCAGCATAGAGATTGGTAATTCATGCCAAGACTTGAGTTCTTTTACAATTTTTTCTATGATGGGTCCAAAGTTTGCATGATATAAATTTGGCAAGTATCTAGTTATAGTTATTCCCAAATACTTAATCGCACTTAATCGCACATTAAACCTTGATGTTTTAAAGCGCAGGTGGAGATATTCATTCACTGTCCCCACGCAGTGTTGTGAAGTTCACACTTTTTGCCAATAATGATCCGATTAGTTGGATGCCAAGTCCCAAATAACTTTGGAGATAAGATCCTTATAGGTATATTAGTGGTAAATCACTAGAAAAAGAATAGGCTTTTTGGAGGCACCCAAATGGTGATAAAAAAGGTATTTTCTAAAACCTCTTTTTAGCAAATAAAGGACTTTTTTTATCACCATCTGGGCGCCTCCAAGAAGCCTATTCTTTTTCTAGTGGTTTACCACTAATATACCTATAAGGATTAATAAAATGCAACCCTACTGCCACCATGGGCTACTCGATCCACAACGTTGTTGTCAGCCCACCGCTCACCCACACAAAGCCACACATGTCTGCCATCTGCCCTCAACAGACCAAACCGGGACTCATCCGTGAACAGAATGCCTCTCCAACGTGCCAGACACCATCAAATGTGAGCTTTTGCCCACTGAGATGAACTGCAGTCAGGTCCAGACCCTGATGAGGAGCATGCAGATGAGCTTCCCTGATGAGGGTTTCTGATAGTATGTAAAGAAATTCTCTGGTTATGCAAAACGTTTGTTGCTGCCGCGATCTCTGCAGGGGCAGAGTTTGAGTTCTTGCCAAGGAGGTTGATTGGATTTATTACAAAACGAATCCTTTCTTCTTATCTCTATCTACCAAAACTGATAAAAATGGAGCAGAAGATCAAAAGATATAATTTTTGTATCCGATTTTGTATTGTACACAATATATATATACAATTGATGTGATTCCTAGAATTCAGTAGTAGTACGATAGATTGATATAGGATTGATTCAGAGTCAATATTGAAATTGCGCATAACAATTAAATTGATAGTTTAGGCAAAAGGGCTAACATAAGTAATACTGAGGAACCTTTGGGGGCTGATTTTGCATAGCAAATAGCATTATCTTACCTGTTCTGTTTTTTTCTTTGTAAAACCAACCCCACTTAATAGTTAAAAAAGTCTGCTGAGTTCCTATTGGTAGGGGGGGGGGG
>CM070038.1:52242515-52255404 GCA_036250615.1 Ptychadena robeensis
GCTCTTTCTTTGGATGCTTCAATGAGTTTTGTTGGATAGTTTTTTTCCTTGAATTTTTTTTTAAGAATAGTTGTCTGAGAGTTTTGTGCAGTTTCTTCTGAGTCTTTGAAATTGTCCAAAAGGTATATTTGTTTTCCATTTTTTAGCGTGATTGCTATGGAAGTCAAGGTATCCATTTGCGTCAACTTTTTTGAAAAAGGTTTTTGTTGTGATTTTGTTTTTTGGTGTAATGGATAGTTTCAAGTCTAGGTAATGTATAACTGTTGGGTGGTGGGTACTTGTAAATTGTAGTTTCTCAGTGTTTTTGTTCAGGTGGTCAATGAATGTAGGAATGGTTTCTGGTTTTCCGTCCCATATGAATAGGAAGTTCCTCAATATATCTTCTGTAGTATATTATATTTTACTGAAAGGGTTTGTTTTAGGGTCCAGGATAATTTTGTCTTCAAAGTAGCCCATTGTGAGATTCGCGTAATTGGGTGCGAACTTGGTGCCCATTGCTGTGCCTCTTGTTTGTAGGTAGAAGTTGCTGCTGAGTGCCTAGGATGTAACAGGTCAAGGCTCATCTCCAGGCCCAGAGCTCCAGCAGGATCGTTTTTTTCACCAAAGAAGTTTTTAGTTCCATAACTGACACAGCACTAACAACACATTTAAAGCACATCGCTGTGATTTGCAAATGTGTTTCTTTAAAGGAACAATATGAAGTAGATGTAGCCATATTGTTTTTCAAATGTGCCCCTTTGGGTGTTTGAGGGCCCTGTATTATAAAACACCACACCCAATCATCGTTTTTATATGCTTAAAGCCCCCCCCCCCCCCCATACACCTTTAGATTACTCCATACAATTTCCTATAGATCTACAAACAACTATGTAATATAGTTTAGAAAGGTCCTCATATTACATGGTTTCCAATTCCAAAGGAAATTGTATGGGGTGATCCAACGGTGTATGGGGTGGGGGGGGGGGGGCATTACTTTCACTTGTTTTCATCATACCAGTACTCCTGATGTCCTGCAGCATTTTCTGTCTATACCATACCTTTGTAATGTAAATTTATGTAACCATTAACAGACTTTGTGACATGTTGGGGAGGCATTTTTATCCTAAAATGGGAAGCTTCTTAACAAAGATGTTCATCACAGCTGTTGTAGTAAATGCTGCAGATATTATAATTGAATGTTTCACTTTGTCAATACATCAAGGCTACACAACATCTTAATGTTATGGAGATTTACATCTAACTTTCATTTATTAATGTTTGGAGTGAACCTAACATGGTTTCATAGATGGGTTCCCAACCACTGGGCTATGGCACATAAGCTGCTGGGCAGCTGACAGGAGTAAGTAGGCTGCGGATGGAGCTGTCAAATAGAAAGCTTTATTCAGGGAAGCAAAGATTTGAAATACTGAGGATATCATGTGGCAAAAAGAAGGTATTGCCATTGAGATATGCTTTAAAGCTGAAACTTTAAGTAGCTAAACACATAGCTTGAATTCATCATATATACGCTATCTATACCAGGGAACTATTGGCAGGTGCCACATGTGGCCCTTCAAGGCTTTTAATCGGGACCCCCACCCCTCTCAGTTTTCCCCGATCTTTTAGAAAATTGGATTTACGGAAAGCTGGTAATTTGATATGTACCTTGACTGCAGTTGTACATTGGAGGCATCTTGTGGCAGAAGATGGTATTGCAGTGGTATTTTTTTTCAATTGAGATTAAAGCTTAACACTTCAAATAGTTGTATATACCATGCTTCTAAACTACATATTTGTTTTGTTAAGCTTATACAAATGTATGTCAATTGTATAACTGCAGGCAAATAATAATTTGAAAGATTGCAGCAGTGAGTGTAAAATTGGGAAGTTAATAATTTTGAGTGTTGAATAACTAATTAAAAAAAGATTGGATCTGGGGGTTCAAAATCAGAGTGGGCATATGTAAGGGTAGTAAAATCCGACAAGAAAAAAAGCACTGTTTGACAGCTCTAATATGACTATGAAAGATTACATTGAACTGCAGACCTTAGTTGCTAACTCAGAAAATATGAGGTTCACACTATTAATGATGTATGAGATCTGAGGGTTTAGAGTGGTACTCTATTGTGAGAGTTACATGGGCCCTGCTATCAGAAAGGTTGGTGACCACTTCTTCATTTTTTTAATTAGTTATGGGTACTAGGCTGACACTATGTTGGTTGTGGGTAAGGTCGGGTGGGGATGATGTATTTGGTTGTGGGTGTATGTGGGATTTTGATGGTTATGGAGCTTGTGGTAGGGATGAGATAGAGTTGAAAGATGCCATCCTAATGGGGCTGGGGTTATGGGTGCCAGGCTTAAAGTACTAATAAATAAATTATGGTAGCCCTCAATTCTATGTTTACCAGTTATAACGTGTTGGTAGTATAAGGAATTTTTGCGTGAGAAAGGGTACCATTATTTTTTTTATTAGTACAAGCACATTAGTACTACAGAAATAGGTATATGTGGGAGAGGGGGCTATCATGATTTGTTAAAGTATTGATAAATATTTAGTAGTCTCCTCTTCCACATATACCCATTATACTTCTTATTTTGTCTGTCATCCCATACCCTGGCAACAGAACTGCAGCTGGTGGCAGCAGAGGTGGACCTTGGAGCCCTCTATGTGAAAATCACGTGGTCAGCCAGAGAGGGGAGTGAGAGATCTGCAGAACTCAACTGCCTATTGGCTCTCCCCACTGTCAGTTCTCTTCTTCCTCTGGGGATTGCAAACAGTCCACCTGCCCTCCCCTACCACTTCCAACCAATCAGACAAGCCTGAGAGATGTAAAACCATGGGGGAACTAGCTGCAGACAGTAGGTAGAGTACATGCAATGTGTGTGTCTCTGTGTTTGTCCCTATGTGAACGATGAATGTTTCTGTATAACTGTTGTGTGTATATATGATGCGTGTCTTCGCATAATTGATATGTGTGAAAAGGGAGTTGTATTAAAAATAAAGATTGAGGGCCATTTCACACTAGGCTGACTGTGGCATGATGTCTTTTTCTTTACTATAGCGGACACGCTAGTGGTAATGCTACCGCATCTGTTGCCTTTTAATAAAACCTTGTGTTTTCACATTTTGCTGGATCTCATTCTAAAACCTGTAGTTTGAATGGGGGGGGGGGGCTCTATAACGTTCCTATATAGAAAAGGGGGGCCGTGGAAGGAAAGTTTGGAAACTACTGGCCTAAGTGAAACATCATCTGTCAGCTGAAATATGAAGTGTGGCAGCATGCAAAAAGGGTTGCAATTTCTGTTAAAAGTAAGAGAAGGCATATGCAAGAGTAGAAAAGCAAATGGAGCACTGCCATCACAATAGTTGATGATTACTGTGACAGAGGGATTGAGCACAACAAGCACATTTGAAATCTTTTTATTTTAATCTTACAAAAATATAAATTCATGCATGCAGAAAGCTGAATATTGGAGTATTTATATCTATAGTTAGGTGTAAAAAGCTTATGTACACAGGCTCAAAGGAGTGCAAATAAATAGTGTCACCTATAGTAAGTAATACAACTTTTTGTTTGTGAACAAAGTGAGTGATGAGCAAATGAAGAGTGAAGAGACGTCCAATTTGCTGCTATTGGCAACATCACATTTTCATTATCTCTGTATATCATGGTATAACTTGGTAATGTGTTTTTCTGTGAATATCTAGATAGGGTATAATATACAGGAATTTTTTATTAAATGTAAAGTACCATTGCAAATGTCAGTTTATTGGGGATGCTGAACCTCATACCAGATTATTAGATCTCTATTGCCAAAATATGACAATTGAATTGCCCACTTTTACCTATTTACCTGTGCAAAGCCATAAGACGCTTCACAGTAGAACAATAAATGAATGGTTCATAGTAAAGGGGCCCCAAGCTAAATCTTTGCACAATAGTCTCACAATTTTAAAAAGAAGCCAGCAGTGCATTATAGCTTGTAATTATGTAACTGGTATTTTTATAAATGTATTTGGAGGTGTCATACAATTTAAAGTTCTTTTTTCAGGTTAGCTCCAAATGCTTTCACATTTTAAACTACTGATGTAGTGTCCACACAAAGTGACAATTGTTATATGTATTGCAAGCCATTGGTGGAGAAGGGGGGGGGGGGGGGCAGTGATGAAAGACTAGGTAATCCTTTTTTAATTAAATATTATGATGATGTTTTTTCAGTGTTCCTTTGAGGTAAAAAGACAGTCTATAGATTTCTGCCATGACATCGTTTTGCTCATAAATTCATCAGTTTCTGGCCTTCAGCTCACGTGCCATTTGACAGAGGGTGCACTGTCCGCAGAATGTGAGGCATACGCAGTCATTGCAGATACTTCCCTGTTAGGCAAAGAGATAAATGAGTTATATATACTGTTAGAAGCTCACAATGTACAGTGATATGGTTCAGTACAGTTAAATCATAGCAAGCAATATTAGTACAGAGGATAAGCCGTTCCACTAAAGGTAACAAAAAAGTTCAGTTTTTAAAACGAGGTAAAAATTAACCTGAAAAAAAGTTTAATTATTTCCATGTGGTCAATCAAGACAACTGAAAATCAAAAACTTGCAGATATCAGGTGGTTAAATAAAAATTACACATAATGTCAATAATGCCAACACATCAGTTTATGTTCTCTTTATCTTCCTTCTCACTGTGACTAGACCACTCCACAAGAACGATAGATAAGCTAGATGGCTTGATGCGTTTTCCTAACTACATTTGTCCTTTAGGAATTCTATTTTTAAATTAATTAAGAGTATGTATGAAAACCTATTTAATATTTCATTCTAATAATCAAAAAGTAGACATTGCTACAAATGACTTTGTCCATTATGCTTCAGTCTAATACATACCGGGATGTGGTATCGCTCCCTTATACCGGTACGCATTGCCAACATGGCACCTCCAAGAAATGGAAGGCAGCAGCACTCCCCGTAGTCTGAGGAAACTCTGCAGGCCAAAATGCATGGCACAAATGCTCCACAAAGGCCTGAAAAAAGAGAAGAACTTTGGGTTAAAAACAAGTCGAACAAGTAGATGGGAAAAAGCTGGTCTTGGTTTAAAGAGGAGCTTAACTGATCAAAGCCAACTTAATCTTATTTATATTTAAGTTACCACAGTGCTGTGCATATGGTCATGTGGGCACCAGCCACTTAAAGGTTTGATTGTTCAGTTATGGGATGTCCAACACACTGGCAACATTTACTGTTTTTAGTGAAGGCCTTGAATTTAACTTTTTATAGAAAGAGATTGATTGGTGGGTTTAGTCCCACTTTAACGGGATGATTGGGGTCACAGCATGAATATTTGAGGCCTAGGAGCTGCTTGGGGCCTCACTTTGTATATTAATGCACTGCTGGCTATGTGTTATAGAATCATTAAACCCTATTATTTTATAGCCACTATTTGCATATATTTTTACAGGATTGTGGTTACATTGCATCTTTTGGGCATTTTTGAACACCTTGTCTTGTTTCTGAGGGATGTTTGCCATTTCAAACCCCTCTTTTTACTTGAATGGGAACACTTTACAGACAACTTGCATGCACTTCTATTTTAACAGGCCCAACCCTTCCCTGATCTGGTTAACTGAAGATACAAATCGGCATTCAATATTGTTTGTTTGGGGTACATTGTAAAACATCTTAAATACTTACAAATGCCCATGTCATCACAGCAGTCCATAACATCAGAGTTCCATTGGCTGGTACTGGTAGTGTATCCCTGCATTGCCTGTGGCTGAGTGGTCATTGGGTAAGACATTGTAACCTAAAACAGAATAATACGGGATACAGTAAGTACAGTAATTCTGAAAGAGCTACAATAACTTAACCTAAAGGTCTTCTGATATAGTTTAGGACATGAGAAAGGTTACAGCCTTTCCTGTCAAAACATCCGCTATTTTGAAGTCCATGTAATGCACCCCCCAAAAAAACATAACAAAATCAGGTCTCTATAGATAAACAGGAGCTACTGATTTATCAAAACATTGTTCCTGAAATCTAATTTTTTTCCGTTATTTTCACCCATCAACAACCTCGACTTCCTGAAAATCCCTTCCCTTCCTATAAATAAGAGCAGTGTGACTGAACAGAGAATATGTAAAGTGCACTTAGGATGCTCTTCCATTGGAGCAGGCTTATTGGATATGGTGCATGTCTTTGGCCATGCTCAACATAACATGCTTTGCCAAAAACATGTAAAAACAGACAGGTGTAAATTAGTGTTTTTAAAGGGCATAACTAAGAAAGGTAATAAATAACTGCATACAAATGTCAGCAGTGGTTACACAGTTAAAGCGATGTCAGTGGCCCCCAGTAGGTGTTTGGGTCCTGGGCAAAGATCACAGGGTAAAAATTGGTCAGTATGAGGGGTGGGTGTTTAAGTTGTGTGTAGGTGTGCAGCTCCAAAAATGAAGGGGGATTATGGCCCCCTGTAACAGACAAATAGGAAGAAGGACATGAGGCACACAACCTCGTGCAACAAGGTAAAGTCCTGTAAATTATTTAATAAAAGTTAAAATACTTAAAAGGTAATCCCTCCGTTTATCATTTACGGTACTTAATTTGTTGCACTAAGGCTAAGTTAACACTGGCGATTCCCGAGCTGCTTGCAGCTCGGAAACCGCCAGTATGCTCCCGCAGCCACGGGATAAACGACTCCCTGTGGTCGTCTGCAAAACAGTGCAGGCGATTACAGGGCGTCTAATTAAGGACCCCATAGAGGTCCTATGGTACGGCCTCCCGAAAACCAACCGACCGACCGAAAAAAAAACGCCAGTGTAAACTTAGCCTAAGTAGGTGTCCTTTCTATTTTTCAAATGGGATAACCTATTTATCTGTACACTTTTGGCAGTGAGAGAAATTAGCAAGAGTAAAACTGACTACATAACTACAGAAATCCTATGCAAGCAACATGGAGACTGCAGGTGTACGAATTGAAAACAACAAGTTAATTGCACCTATATGTAACATTTAGGATGACCTGTAATTACAGAGTCTCTGGAGATAAGGGGGATTCACCAACAAGCAAAACACTTATGTTCATATTATTGCAACCTTTAGAAAAAGTTGGTATTTACTTATTTTTTGTTTTCTACATTTTTTCTAGAATGCTGTGAGATTGCCCATGCAGTAATGTTTTAAATATTTGATAGCATGCGGTAATATGGAAAGCTTTTTGATCAATCACAAGTTTCTCAATAACATGGAGAAATAAAAAATAGACCTGGTTAAATATAACTTGCAAGAAAAATACCAGGTTTTTTTTTTACTTTGTCAAATTCCTTCTAGCAAAGGTTGGGTAGGAAAAAAATGTTTATTACCTACAATATATGTACCGTTTACTACAACTGTATGTTAAAAATAAGGAATTATACCTCCCAACATAGAGATGACTTAAGATCCCCTGAGATTACCACTGAACTATCTGTCCTCTAAAACCCAGAATCCCCCTTAAGCAGGGTACAGACGGCTCGATATTCGTCATCACGCTGCTGTCAGATATCGGCGGTCTCTATGCAAAGCATCGGACACCGTCCATATTTACGGTCATGTCTGATATGGCTGTATTTGAGCGGGATTGATCTGTCCCGCTCGAAAACAGTGATGGGGGCAGATTATATGATCCAGATAGATGGCCGTGAGTGCGCACGGCGCTCGAAGCGGCCATTGATCTGGCCCATATCTACAGGTCTGTACCCTGCTTTAAAGGACACAAATAGGTGACAGGAATACTACATATATCTGTAAAGGTGGGTTTACAGGTGTAGATTTTTTGTTCGATCAACTGCCGATTCGATTTTTTTATAGATTTTTTTGTTGAATATTGTTCGTCCATTTATCGAATATAACATAAAAAATTTTTGTTCATTTATCCCGATATCGAATAAAAATACACTCGGAGTTACTACGACCGAAAAAAAATTACCAATATGTTCAATGACCTTTTGAATGATTTTTTGTTATTTTATTTATTGTTAAATTTGCTATTCTAGATTTTTGTTCGATCAACCAAAAAATCTGCAAGTGTACACCCACCTTAAGTGCCCCCATACACCTTTAGATCTCGCTGTCAGATTTCCCAGATCTCCTTCTTTTTTTTACCAAAACCATGTAGTATGAGAGACTTTCTAAACCTCAAGTATACCTGTGTTCAAATGCAGAGGACCCAATACTACATTTTTGTTCGTAAATCTGAAGGATATCTGACAGAGAGATCTAAAGGCGTGTGGCCAGCTTTATGGATTTAATTAGAACTATTAGAGACATTACATTTTAATAAATATATTTATAAATAATTAATTAAAAACAATCTTGTCTATATATTTGAGCTGATTGCTATAGGTAAAATCACTTTAGCATTTCAAATGACTTGCAAATCTGCCACAAGGGAAAAAGTCACAAGAGTACCAAGCAACAAAATCTTAAGAATAGAGCAACTACAAACTCCACATTGCACTTGTAATGTGCTAACAAATATCTAGGAAATGTTACATCCATATAACTCTAGAATACTAGCATATTCCAGTTGTAAATTCAGCCCTTCCAAAAACACATATGAAAGAATAAATAAGAATAAACCATGCAAACTAAATTAATAGCTAATGAACACTTGGCAAATGACCCTACTAACAGATGTGGTTGCACCAACCACCATGAAATGTTGTATTTGGCAAATTTCCATGCAGTGCGGGCTTTGAAGCCTTTGTCTGAATCCAGAAGAATAATAAAAAATAAAGGGACATTTCAATAAAATAGTCTGTTAAAGTGGCCAATGAATAATGAATGAATATATGCATATATTATGTTCTTGCCCATCAGTATTATAGGTCATAAGACATGCAGAATTGCAGAAATAGTAGACTCCGGTATGAAGCCAAAAATGACCACAGCAAATACTTACTTTGTTTTAGCTTGAGCTGCAACAATCTCTTGAAATAAAGATGCTAAATGACAAGCCTACCCAGAGTCAGGTATTTATACAGCACTGTTGAGCCAAATCCGGGAGGATACAACTATGTAATGTGACCTCAGGTTTCCACCACCTCCCTTCTTTGTCACAGCCGCTCCCATGTTACAGTTGTTTCACCTTATCACTAATACCTGCAAGGCTGCTCCCCTCCCAAATGCTGCCTTTGTGTCCCCTTCCTGACTTTGCTGACCCTTGTTGTGTTTTGGGAAGACCTGTTGCTAGAAACAATAGTGGAGACATAAAGACTGACTTTCTTGTTTTCATGCTGAATAGATGCTTCAGAATTTTGTATTCAGCATGGGAATAAAATCGGTTTCCAATAGAAACTAAAGCTAGCCATAGACAAATCCAAATCAGTTTGGACATCTTTGAATGTAGCATGATATCAATGACTACAAAACAAATAGATATACAGTCAATCAATATAAAATCATGCATCCTGATAAATCTGATTTTTTCTATGCCACTTATGATTTTGTTTTTGTTTGATTAAATTAAAAAAATATATATTCATGTACAATTCGAATAAACAATTAAATAGCTTGCTAAATGTGAAGGAATTTCAGTATTATTAGTATATGCCTCATAATATTTGGGAAGGGTAAGGTCCCATTCACACAGTTGCTGGGGAAGGCCTTATCACTGCCTAGGAGCCATGACTGCACAACAAGCATGGACAGGGGTTTTCAGGCAGTTGCCTGTATGGATAACATAGGATGGTTACCAGGAATAGTCAACGGGCTGCACAACATGCGCAGTGTCTGTACACAGCAATGTGGTTGTGGTTTTAAGTCAGATGCTGAGGGTTTGCTGCTCTGAAACCGACCATATAAATATATAGACTTTTGCTAGATCAATCAGACTGTGATTTATAGTCATGTCCAAAATTCCTGTTGCATTGATTGATCAAAAACAGGGATGGCCGCATTAGATATGGGCCAGATAGATGGCCGTGAGTGCGCACAGCGCTTGAAGTGGCCATGGATCTGGCCCATATCTATACGTGTGTTCCCTGCTTAAAGCCGGCCATAGACATATCGATTTCCTGTTCGAATTCCAAACGATCGACTGTGCCAAACGATCTGATCAATTGGTCATTTGGGAAGCCTACCCACCTTGAGCAATTGACCTCCCAAAATCAATTAAAAGATTGTCCGTTTTTTTCAGTCAATCATTCATCAAACAAACTATGTTGGTGGACACCTTCGATCGCTGGTTGTACGATTGACCATTTAGGCCTAATTTGCCAACTACCTAGAATACAGGGGAGTCAATCCTCTCTTGTAACCAGCAAGTGATCTGGGGCCCAAATCAGCAGGGAATCGTGTACTGTAAGTGGTGTGGTCTTTGATCTTTGAACAATCAAATTTCGATGTCTTGATCAAATGTTGCGGTTGAATGGACGACCGCGGATCTAAAGGGGGCTTAACATGGATGGTACCCCGACACAGTGTATACTGTGGATTTTTGTTTGGTTTCTATCATGCTGTCGCTCTATACAGGTAAAAAGGAATTGATTTTACATTTTTAAGTCAATCAAACACAAAGTTCGAACAGTGATTGGCCAGTGCAGCGCAATTTACAAAGATTACTGCAGTGGTTTATGGTGGTGACTACCCACCGCTATCTTTTGTTCCCCTCATTCTTCCACTATCCTATACTTTTCATATTTGTTTGTTGCTCTTTTGCTTTTATGTGTTTCATCTTTTGCTTTTATGTTCTTTACCTTTTCATCTGTTCATTACAAATTCTCTCATATTCTTTTGTAGATTGAATTTCCCTGCTTTATTTGCACTATCTTTTATCCTTCTATCATTGTCATTTTGTGGTTTTAAATAATAAAATATGCTAGAAATACGATGAAATCTAAACTTTGGAAAATTTGATCCCACACACTCATACAATAGAGTATAATTCGACAGGAGAGAATTTCATCCTATACCGCATATATACTATTTATACTACAACCTAGGTGTGTCCAGGTTGACTTTTAAAGTGAATAGCCACTGTGTATACCATGCCAACATTGACTTATTACTGTTCATTATATACAAGAGGAACTATAGGCAAAAAAACAAACAAAACATATATGATATGATATGAGTGCAGGTTTTGTTTTTTGTCACCTCTGTAACGTTTTTAGTTCCCATTAATCTTGCCAGTAGATAAGTAGTATGCAAATGCCATTAACAGGCTTTTTATAAATAAAGGGACATCGACACAACTCTAACATTTTTGGCTCTATACGCCACCACAATGGATTCGGAATGAAACAAGCACAATGTGTTTTAACTGCAGACTGTCAGCTTTAATTTGAGGGTATTTACCAAATCAGGTGAATGGTGTAGGAATTACAACAGTTTGCATATGTGCCTCCCACTTTTTAAGGGACCAAATTGGTCCATGGTCAGGTGTGTGATATTGCCTCATTATCTCAATTACAATGTGCAGATAAAAGATCCAAAGTTCATTTTAAGTGTGCTATTTGCATTTGGAATCTGTTGCTGTCAACTCTCAAGATGAGATCCAAAGAGCTGTCACTATCAGTGAAGCAAGCAAGCAAGTGAAGCAAGCCAACATTAGGCTGACAAAACATATCAAACCCATCAGAGAGATAGCAAAAACATTAGACATGGCCAAAACAACTTAACATTCTTAAAAATAAGGAACACACCGGTGAGCTCCGCAACACCAATAGACCCAGAAAACCACAGAAAACAACTGTGGTGGATGACCGAAGAATTATTTCCCTGGTGAAGAAGACACGGCGTGGGCATGTATGGCTGCCAATGAAAGTGGTTCTCTTGAGCTTATTGATGATGTGACCGCTGCCAAAAGCAGCAATATCAATTCTGATGTGTTTCAGGCAATATTATAGACCCAAAGTATACTGCAAAAGCAAACAAAGAGTTTTTAAGGGAAAGAAGTGGAATGTTATACAATGGCCAAGTCAATCACCTGACCTGAATTCGAGCATGCATTTCAATTTTTGAAGACAAAAAGTGAAGGGAAAATGTCCCAAGAACAAGCAGGAAGAGAAGACAGTTGCAGTAGAGGCCTGGCAGAGCATCACCAGGTATGAAATCCAGCGTCTGGTGATGTCTATGCTTTCCAGACTTCAGGCTGTAATTGACTGCAAAGGATTTGCAACCAAGTATTAAAAAGGTAAGATATTGTTATTATTCTGTCCCAATACTTTTGGTCCCAGAACAAGACACATTTGCAAACTGTTGTAATTCCTACACCGTTCACCTGATTTGGATGTTAAAGCTGACAGTCTGCAGTTAAAGCACATTGTGTTTGTTTCATTCCAAATCCATTGTGGTGGTGTATAGAGCCAAAAAAAGCATTGTGTTGATGGCTGCAGATGTAAACAAACAATTGAGCAGTGCCCATCAGATAGAGATTGCAAACAAGCATTGACAGCACAAGCTTTTCACTAGTGATAAATGGCAAAGGCAATTTGTTAAATTTTTGTGAATTATTCTCCAAATATTCAAAGTAAATCTCCTTTCATTATGTATGGGAGGACAGGTATTAATAGCAATGTGTGTCACAGCGACATCTAGTGACAGAATGTGAAATTGCAGCTGCTGTGGAATCACAGAAGACAACACAGAAGTCATTTGTTGTGAATAATGGCATGTGTAAATGTGAATAGAGTGTTCGCAATGCATGCTGCTTTCCCCAAGAATCATGAATATTCAAGATTATGAAGATATAGCACTATATTCGAGATCGTTGCGAATTCTTAAAGTGGCGATATTTAATAAAAATTTGCTCAACATGCTCAACACTACTCTTCACTAATATGACAGATAAGATATTTTAGATAACATAGATAGTGATGTCGCGAACCCAAATTTTCGCGTTCGCGAACGGCGAACGCGAACTTCCG
>CM070038.1:52283768-52294885 GCA_036250615.1 Ptychadena robeensis
GCAGCCTGGCATGCCAGCCAGCAGGCAACAGGGTAGCAAAAAAATAGCCCTAAAAAGGTATTTTTGGGTCTTTTTCAGGACTCTGTCCTGACAGCAGAGTAAGAGCAATGAGGAAGAGTACACTGTAGAACAATACTGCCTAGCTAATAGTTCACTATGCAGCGCAGCAGCTCTCTGATCTGACTGTCTCCTTCTCATCATGTGAAATGGCGTCCTCTACTTGCTATGCTATAGGGGGTGGGATGGTCTGTGAGGTGGGGGGTGCTGATTGGCTGGATTATGTCTGCTGACTGTGACTCATAGGGTCAAAGTTTAACCAATGTAAAAATATAGGGGGCGGGTTGAACTCGCCATATGTTCGCGAAAATGCGCGAACGCGAACATGCGATGTTCACCGCGGATAGTTCGCCGGCGAACAGTCTGGTCCATCACTACCCAGCTTTTGACTTTGTACTTTATACAACTTTGTTAATCTATATTTCAGGTAATCTGAACAGAGTTGATACAAGGTAAAGCAAATACAAGGCTGGAGCATGCATGCCAACTAATGTAAAAAAACTTTGATTGCAGTCCAAGGACCAATTACACTTAGGCTAAATTTACACTGTCGGTTTTAAAACTGCTTTCAGGAGAGAAACGACTCTGTGCGAGCGACTGCAAAATAGTGCAAGTGTCCGCAGGTCGTCTATAAAAGGAACCTATAGAGGTCCTATTGGGCTGGAGCCTGAAAAATGACCAGCGGACGCCTTATGTGGCATCCGTCAGACGGTTCCATTAAAGGGTTGTTTACCTTGTGGTAAAAAACCGCCAGTGTAAATTAGCCCTTAATGACACTTAATGAAAATTATAACTAATGAATGAATGAATGAATGACTAAAAAAATTGTTTAAGTTCATTGTTTCAAAATTTGATTCCTTATTATCGGAATTACCTGAAGCAGTGATGTGTCTCCAGCTCCTCTGATATCAGGCAGCAGTGCGATGACGTCATTGTACTGCTGCCGGGAACCTCGAACGACTCCTATATCGAGCCGTGTGTTTAGACTGATAGTTGATATTTTAGCCACAGACCCAGTCTGACTTCAATAGCGCTCTGGAGCAGCTATTAAGCCAGGATATACATTGCTGCAGTCAAGTTTCTCTTTACGCTGACTAGTCTTCCAGTTTCATGCTGCTGAATAACATTTCCAGAGCATGATGCTGCCACCAGCGCGCTTCAATGTAGGGATAGTATTGGCCCGGTAATAACTATTGCCTGGTTTCTTCCAAACATGACCAAAGAGTTAACACCAAAGAGAGCCATCTTTGTCTCATCAGACCAGAGTATTTTATTTGAGAGTCCTTAAGGTGCTTTTTGGCAACCTCCAGGTGAGCTGCCTTGTGCCTTTTACTAAGGAGTGGCTTCCGTCTGGCCATTCTAAAGGCCCCCATACACCTTTAAATCCCCCACCCATACACCTTTACATTTTCTGTCAGATTTCCTGGCCAGCTAAACATACAGGCCTGATTGGTGGATTGCAGCACATTTGGTTTACCTTCTGGAAGGTTCTCTCTCCACAGAGGACCTCTGGATCTCTGACAGAGTGACCATCGGGTTCTTGGTCACCTCCCTGACTAAAGCCTTTCTCTCGATGCCTCAGTTTACATGGCCGACCAGCTGTAGGAAGAGTGCTTATGGATATAGGAGGCCACTGTGCTCAATAGGACCTTCAAAGCAACAGAATTTTTTTGTTACCTTCTCCAGGTGCCTCGAGACAATCCTTTTTTTGCAAATTCTTTTTCGCACAATTTCTTTGACTTCTTGCTTAGTTTTGTGCTCGAACAGTTGAACTGTTAACTGTGGGATCCTAAATACCCAATAGAGCTTAAGAGGTGCTGCAAAGAGGAATGCCTTAAAATGGCCAAGGAAAGGTGTGCCAAGCTTATGGCATCATATTCAAAGGCTATGTTCCCAATTAGGCAATTAATCGTTTGAGCTGGCGATTTCCAATCGCCTGCAGAATCGCCAGCAGGCGATCACCAGGCGATTGAACAGGCAATAAAGAAAAAAAAAAAAACACCACCTTTTTACGCCACCTGCACGCACAATTGTAAATCACCTCCATTCATGTATATGGGCGCGAATAGAGGAAACTAATCGCAGCTGCCAGAACACGGGGAGCCACAATTTGATTGCGGACCCTATTACTGGAGACAAGCCAATTGAAAGTAGTGTAGGCGATTGCCAGGCTATTCTGCTGGCAATTGAAAATCACGAGTGCTGCCAAAGGGGCATAGACAACATATACAGCAAAGGCTGTGAATACTTATGTATATGTGATTTCTCTGTGTTTTTTTTTGCCAAACTCTCAAGTAAAAAATTTTCATGTTGTCATTATGGGTGTTGTGTTGTGTTTAGTGTGTAGAATTCTGAGGTAAAATAAATAATTGATGTCATTTTGAAATAATGCTGTAACATATTGAAATGTGGAAAAAGTGATGCGCTGTGAATACTTTCTCACAATACTAATCTCACAGGTTTATTTCTTACTTTTGGGGTTTCAGTTGACATTTGGTATTTAAATTGCACTTGGCAATTGAATTCAAACTCGATCTAAGAAAAGTAGAAATTTGGAGGAGGAGTCTAATCATCTAATGTAGTGTAGTTGAGTCACAGGTAACTGTGCAAAATCCCATTTCTGATATGTAATATATGCCAACTGTAGTAACAGATACTTGATCAAATTTTTTGGGATCGAAAATTTTCCCAGTTTTAATCATTTTAGGTCGATCTAACCATGTGGGCTGTGGGCATAGATTTTCAATCAACAAAAAAAAATTGATTGAATTAAGTTAATTGTATGAAAAATCTAGACTGGCTAGGGACCGGCGTCCCCATTGAAACTAAAGGCTGGGACACAAAGGGTGCCCGCCGATGCTGTGAGGGACAGAGTGCAGTGTGATGACATCATCATGCTGCACTCTATCACTGGTCTGTCGGACCCCACACACAGTACGTGTGTGGGGGCCTTAAGAATGCCAACTGTATGAATAACAGATTTATAAGTATGCCCTAATCAACGTTAAATATAAGGAGACAACAAAGTATTTGTAGGGATTTTGTGCCTAATGGGACCATACTTGTCAGCACAACATAATTATTTCATTCTTTATAAATGCAAAAAGGATGTAGGCACCAAAACGGCTTTATTGCCTAGAGATCATTCTGCCCTAAAGGTGCCCATACACGCATAAATATGCGCTTGATCAATGGCCACTTCAGGCGCCTAACACACTCAAGGCCATCAACTTAGTGCATATCTAATGCGGCCATCCCTGTCTTCAAGCTGGATCAATCAATCCAGGGTTATCGGACATGATCATAAATCACAGTCGATGTCCATTGCTTTTGCAAAGCATCGGCTGAGCTGGATGACTGCGTCTCCAGCTCCTTCGATATTGGGCTCAACGCCTTTACTCTTTTGTGATTTCAAATATGTGTACACAAAGCAAATTATTGTTGTTTATAAGGATCTTAGATAGTAATCTCTATACAGACAGACGGCTTGGCTCACTATGCATAAATAGGACATGCCCAGATATGTTCAAAGGAGAAGCAAACTATCCTAAACATTGCTGTTTTGTTTAGGGATCTGATTGGATGGCAGGACAGGCTTATCTAGACTGATCATCAATGTACAGATGATAGGTGTAACATAAAACAACAACAACAACCTAGTGTCTCAATGGAAATCTAGCTTTGGTCTTCGATCCTCATAGCAAACCATTGATGCAAGAGTTGTATGACCAAAGTAGTCATCAAGATGTTTCATGATTACATAATAGAGGATATACACAAAATAACATTATAATGCTTACAGAGAGTATGGAGTTCAAGTGATGCAATTTTTTGGCTAATTGAAGTACTTGAAAAAGCAAGCTTTCAGGGTGACTCAGACTTTCAGGCTATTACAATTCTGGTGATCAGATGGGTCATATGAGTTGGCTAGCCTCAGGGACCTTTTAGTGTAGTTACAATATAACAAGGGAACACATTGGGTGTGAGATACAACCAACAGCTTTATTGTACAAAGGTTAGTAAAATTATAGTCCACATAGTGGTACCACCCAAACAGGGTGGTCACAACAGTCCAACGAAAAGACACCCATCATATCAAACAATAGATAGAAGTTGAAAAGGCCCCATAGGGTTCTAATGGGGCGGGGCTCTGTGAGACAGTTCTCTAACACTTATCAGCCAGTACACTTTTCTACTGACCGGTAAATACACTGAGCATAGGACTGGCGATGTAGACATAAGGAATCTTTCTCAACAATAGTCACGATTCTACTGGACACATACTTCATACTGGGCATTGTAAGAAACATTTGGAAGGAAAACCCTTCTGGATGGGGGGTACAGATTCGTCCTAGCACCTCGAGTATGAGTGACCTTTTCACAACCAAATGGCAATTCACTTATATATACTAGTCATAGACTATTAAAGACCAAGACCATAAACTGCCACTTCTACTCTCTATTATAAACCTATTTAGCCCGCAAAAAAATCCCCCTCAGCCGAACCACTGTGTCGGATAACGGGTGTCTGCTAAAACCTGCCAGTTTACTGGTTCATTAGTCTATGTTATCCCACACCATTTACCTGGCCAAAAAATCTGTGGACCCATAATCCAGATGCCACGAACCTTTGAACCCTGAAATTATTTACCTACTAGCATAGGAATAACCCAATTAACTTCACTAGTGTGGGAATAACCCACTTAACTTCAACTAGTTATTTAGGGAGTAATTGGGAATCTGATTGGCCCTGTGAACTGGGGGGGGGGGGTTCCTTGGGTGGGCATCTCCCCATTGACCATCACAGGAGGTGATCTGGTCTGGTATCTTTTAACATCACCTGGTGGTATTGGGTCATTGACAAGTGGGTGTGGGTTGTTCTTTATTCACTTCCATCTATTCTCCCTGTATTCTTCCACACTTATTTATATTCCATCCCCCTAAAGGTTTTTTTGTGTCTGGCCAAGATCTTAGTGTACAGACATGGTCAGTCTGTAAATTTTCACTGACTGGACTGTGGATAATTCTGCTGCTTAAAAATAATTAATTGTGCACATTGGGGAGGATTTTAAGCTTCAACAAGGTTAAGTAAGGAGGAAGAATCTAATGACAACTGAAAGCTTCACATTTTACCAATGATTCATTGGTAACGTTTTACCTATGGTAACAAAAAACCCTCTATAAGATCTGCATCGTCTCTAATCTAGTTAAGTGGCTAAAATAACTATGTTGTGAAATATTTTCTATTTAAATGTCAAAAAGAATGAAAATGACATGTTTACCAAAAAATTTATAAAATGGAAACATTCCTATTCTGATCTAAGCATTCAACATGTTTGTAAATGTTTCTATTTGTAGAAGTGTGCTAAAGGTAAAATCACGTACCCACGTTTGTAGTGAGTCATACATAGAAGAGTTGTTTAACCATTTCTTAAAACATCAATTTGAACTTATTTGAAAATGACTTTTCATTTTTAAAAATGAAAAAAATTCAAAACCAACCAAAAATTATCTTTTATACTTATTTGTCCTGTGGCCCATCCTGCAGCTCATTACTCTAATTCTTTGTTTAAGTGCAGCACAGTGGCTCAGGGGGTAAGCACTCTGGCCAAGCAGTGCTGGGGTCCTAGGTTCAAGTCTTGTTCTTCCTGTGTCTGCGTGGGTTTCCGCTGGGTACTCCGGTTTCCTTCCACACTCCAAAGACATGCTGATAGATTGATTGCCCTCCCCTTAAGAATATGCTATGTTATGCCTGCCATACACACCCCGATGGTGTGCAGGCAGACCTGTCCTGATATGTTCCAGGATGCTAACGTGATGACGTCATCACGTTAGCATCCCGGTGCATTATGGGACCCCTTCAGTCGGCGGCACCCTTTGTGTGCCGGCCATAAGCTGCCGTCTTCATTGAAGCTTATGGCATCGGCTTCCATCGGCTTGCGCCGGCCAGAGATTATTGGACATGTCCGTTCTCTGGCCGGTCGAGCTGTGGGGTGACAGGTATCTGTGGGCACATGCCGATAAGCGGCCGATTTTTAACCTGACCGACGGCTCGAGCGCGCACGCCCGTCGGTCAGGTTAAAAATCGGCCGCTTATCTGCATGTGTATGGCTAGCATTAGTTTCATATGACTTAAGGCCCCCTTACAATTGTACCATACAATTTCTGTACAATCAACTTTTGTTCTACCAAAACCATGTAATATGAGGAGCTTTCTAAGCCTTCCAATCACTATGTTTTCTATCAGGGAGGACACTATACTACACAGTTGTTGGTAGATCTAATAGGAATTGCATGGAGTGATCTTAAGGTGTATGGGGAGCTTTAGACTGTGTTAGTAAAATGTATGTGACTATGGTAGGGACATTAGATTGTGTGCTCCCTTGAAAGAAAATTAGTAATATGACTATATATGTTCTATAAATTACTGAGTATTATGCATCAGCGCTATACAAATATTCCATTATAATAATAAAAAGTGTTCTGACCTCCAGAACGATCTTTCATGTTCAACACTTAAGGCAGCATCTCCCTCCACATTGCTCTTGTGGTTCCATTCAATAATTACAACCCTGTCCTGTACTGCCTTAGGGCCCCCTTGATGGTACCATAGTGTAGATTTGAAAACTAGGAATCTGGTGAACTAATAAGTGGGTAATATATATTATTATTATTATATGCCCTGAAACCCCTGCTGTAAAACATGAAGGCAAAAAGTGGTAAGAAGAGTCAGGAGATCATCCATACTTCTTAAATATTGTCTTCAACTTCTTAAATATCCTAAATTGTTCCACAGCTTTAACCTTAAAAAAAACGTAGCTTCTAAATCACATTTTCCCAACTATATTTTAAAATGTGTATAAGAAACTATTAGTTGTAAATAATCCGCAAGGGCTTCCCAAGTATCTCGATCATGAATCACAAGTTGCACCCTGTAATTATCTTTATAGAAAACCATATGCCTAACATGGCAAAAAAAAATTAACAGAGTTGTCCAATTTTCCCCCAGTCACTAATTAGGGCTTTATCCAGCAACACTTAATTATTTATTAATATAATAAAAGATCTTTATTAAATACATGGACCAAAAGTACATCGATTATAAAAGAACTCCAATCAAGGAGACAATTTAAACATTTTAGATTACATTCAGATCAATGGTCTCTGTACATTACAAGGTACAATTGACAGTATCAACCTCGTCTATAGCAAACATGACATAGTTTACTGAAACTTTCTTTAGTAAATAGTAGGTTGCTCTGATGCATTTTGCCTTAAATAAGGCTTCCTCAGGGAGACAAGAAACCATCTATAAACTATCCAAGTCTGCTTGCTTCACTTGTTAACACATTGTCCGAATGGATCCTGTCCGAAATCATGATGATCTTATCCATATTGCACCCAGCTAGACAGACCAATGATATCCAGCAACTATTCCCAGGGTAGATGGGAGTTAATTCCCATATACCTTTAAGATCAATAAGGGGGCTAGTTAGTCCAGAAGCCAGACTTTATATCCTTATTAACAGGTACAAGTTCTTTCCCTTCCCTTCTTATTGGGGTACAGAGTGGTTCTGAGCTGCGGCTGAACAAACACCCACGCTCTGCCTATCTCATCAACAGTCTGCCTCTGTATATAAGAAACACTGTCATTTAGATGAAAATAGCATGTTGATGAGATTTACAATTAACTGAAAAAATTTATTATTAATTCTTACAGTCATTACTAGTATTATATATAATATATAATTTATAACATCACCTGGCAGTGATCAATAGAGAGGGTCAAAGTTTTTTTTTTTTAATTCAACCATTTCGATGATTTTGAGTTAATTGCAAAGCCCCTGAACAAAGTATCATCACCAATCATCATTCACACTGCATGTGAGCCAAGTCCAAACTATTGCCTATGTTTTTTGTTTGGCATATCCAACAAGCTCATGCGAAGGTGTGATGTTGAGGTGTCCATACACTTTTGGAAACTTATAGTGTAGTCATATGAAAATGTCTGGGAACCCCTGCTAATTCTTTGGAGCTTAATTATTTCCGAGATTTTAAATTAGCGGCTTAATTTAAATGTATGTTTTGTCCTAAATTTATACAGTAATTCAGCAGCGATATAAAAATGATTTAAGGAGTGGAGTAAAGGTTCCCATACACAAGTATATAGATACCTGTTCGATCTACCTGCAATTGATCGCGGTGTGATGGGGTCGACTTGCTGGAGATGTAGAGAAGGGTTGGCGGTATACTACAAAAAAGAAAGTATGTCTTTAACACAATTAGTTTTTTCACAAATTAAGTTCAAAGTCGAGTAAAAGTTTCGAAAATCGAAATTTCGACTTTGTGTTTAAACTTAATTTATGCAAAAACTACATGTGCTAGAGCAAAACTTTTTTTTCAAATGTTTTCACAACCCTTCTCTACATCTCTAGCAATTTTGGTGATTATACCTTTTTCAGAGGCTTTGCAATCAGCTCAGAAAGTAAGCAAGTCGAAAAATTCGACCATCTCTAGTGATCAATGATTCACAGCACTTTCGTAGAGCAAATGTCACATGTTCTGTTAGCATTTACATGTATTTAATTACACTACTATAAATGTTGATGTTGCAAGATGGGTTTATAACAAGATAGCTATGTCCGGTCTACATGCTGTTTTATTACAATGTGACAGAACAGGTTTTGGATGTGTACAAAGTTAATGAAATACCTTTTAGATTTGACTAATGGATTTGGATTCTCACAAAGGAACACAAGTACTTCTATGCTTGAAGTGTCATCACATGAATAAATTACGATTATTAGAGAACGGAAATCACGTGGGTTACAAGCAACAATGGCCTGGCAGAGGTTCTAAATCATCATCACACAAAAATAAAAAATGAAACCAAAAAGTTGTAAGTTTAGGTACACTTTGAAACAATCATTGCCTATGAGAAATAAAATAAGCTATCATTGCTGATCCTTCTAAACATTTGCCTTGCAAATATCCAGATCTGCTTTTCTGAAAGCTTTAAAAAGGAAAACATACAGCTACAAAAAACATTCTAGAGGGTCCAAGACAGCAGACATGATTATTTTTCTGGATGAACTGAAGATTAAACCTACAACTTGGATAAATAGTGCTACAATCTGGGTAAACATTTTACCTAACTGATGGAACTCTTCATCACTGAACAATAATGTATCTGGACTCCTTAACTTTATGTCAATTAGCCATTCATGACTAATCTCTGATAATTTAAAGACCATTACTATTTAGATTTCTCCAAGAAATACCTATGTTGCCATATTTCTCTGCTTCCCAGGTCTATGGACACTTTAATTGCTGTAGGAGGTGAATGTCACAGCTGAACCTCTCTATTACCCCCAATAACTCTTCCTAACTCTGATCACTATCTCCATTAACTAAAGGCCCCCATACACGTCTAGATTTTTCATCCAATCAACTTAATTCAATCAATTTTTTGGGTTAATTGATTGAAAATCTATGGCAGCTTAGATCAACCTAAAACAATTAAAATTGGGAAAAAATTTATTGAAAATGTATTGGACGTGCTGGTAAATTTTAATTGGTTGTATTGAAATTGATTACACTTTCAGTCGATCCCAAAAAGTTGATCAAATATCTGTTACTACAGTTGGAAAACATACAGTCAATCACAGATTTCCCTGACCCCCCAAAATTTATATTATTAAGTTGATTGAACAGAAAATCTAGGCGTGTATGGGGGGCTTAACCCTTCACTCTCACCTCAATCAGTGACAAAACTGTTGCTTTTGTTAAAATATTTATGACCATGTTAATTTGTGTATAAATATGAGTTTTAAAAACCAGAATTTTATTTAGCCTGAAGAAGGGATCTGCGACATCCAGAAAGCTTGCTTCTCTAATGACTTCAGTTAGCCAATAAACGGTATCACTTGAACTCCAAACTTGCTGTATTTATCAATGGCTAACACTGTACAACACTCTACTATTACCTATATTTTTCAAACAGTATTTTTTGTAATTGAAAGTACTTCTTTTTAATACTGTAGGTATTCCATATATTTGGGTAGTGGATTCCAGGTATAGGTCGGCCTTCCTATTTCTTTTCTTTTTCTATTTCGTCTAACACTTTGGGTAACCTGTAAAGAAAAAAAATGCTTTGAATAAACAAGTACTGTGTTGCCTGAAATTTAAGGATCATTTCAGTTGAAGATAATGGGACAAAAAACATTTAAAACATGTTTTGTATATTTGAAAATCTAGTATCTTTATAGAGGTTCTCCTTTTGGACACTAGCAATCTGTTACTTAAGGGCAGAAATATCAAATATGAATGCTATTTTCTGTAGTTCTCAATCTAAAGAAAAGTATGAGAGAGAAGGTCTACAACAGGTAACTTTCGTAGTAAATAATAAATATTAAACCTCTACTGCTTTGCCTCATTATGGTGGTATGACACATAGAGATAGTTGCAAGTATGAATTAAAGATTTAAGATCTTGTAAGTATATCATTACAATAGACAATAACAATCTCATCCTCTGATATTTGTTCTAGTATAAAAAAAAAGTTGAATTCTTTATCTTACACACGACATAAAAGCAATAAAACCTCCTTTTCCATAAAGTCAATAGGCCCGGTATATCTAAAGAGGGGATAACGAGTAGGTCTTACACATCTATGTAATTTTTAAAACATAAAGTCCTGTTTTTCCTGAGGGAGGGTTAAAAAAAACTTCACAATTTCACAATGAATCAAAATGAGTGTTATACTTCCTTTGAGTACGATGATTCAGACTATATTTTGACAAATTCTAAAATACGTTACAAACTTTATTACCTCAGCTACCTGGGGCAATCACATATTAGGCAACACTTCACAAGGAAGTGGCCAAGGAATCAAAATTTACAGATAGTTCATGAGGCAGTCCAGACCCATCCATGAATAGGAAACAAGTAGGACACAAGTAGTGAAGGACACACCCTATACAAATGGAGCATCTGATAGCTGAAAAATACAGGGAGTGCAGAATTATTAGGCAAGTGGTATTTTTGAGGAATAATTTTAT
>CM070038.1:52294985-52316399 GCA_036250615.1 Ptychadena robeensis
CTACCCCTGCACCGTTGTGCTGTTGTGACTTGAGCACCCTAGCTGGGCCCCGAGTATTAAAAAAAGTTGAGCCTTTAGCAATTCAGCCGCCTCTGTCGTCTGATTGATCCCTGTGTACCTTACAATCTGCCAATGCTTGTAACAACAATTGGAAATTTGTAAATAGTAGATAGGCACAGTTACAGTGAGTTAACTAGAGATGGTTGAATTTGTATGTTGGAAAATTCAACTAGATCAAATTTGTGAGCTAATTGTAAAGCCCCTGAGCATGGTATCCTCACTAAACTTGCTGGATGTATTGAGAATTGTTTACGGACTACTACAAAAAAGTATTGATCTAACACAAATAGTTTTTTAATAAATTAAGTTAAAATCCTGTTTGATCTTGATTTATGCAAAAACTAGATATTCTAGAGCAATACTTTTTTAAAAAAAATATTTCCCCAACCCTTCTTTACATCTCCAGCAATTTTGGTGATAATAGCATGTTTAGCTTTCAAATCAACTCCCTAAGTCAGCTTGTCGAAAAAATTCGACCATCTAGAGTTAACAGTGTTTGTGACACTGCATGGTAGACAGATGCAGGAAGTTACATTCCATGCAGCACAACCTGTATGTTCTGATCAGTTAGTGAATATTGTCATCTAAACTAAGAAAACATTTGAATGAATTACATATTACTCACCTATTTATTACATCGATTAACAATGAATGTTCTTTAAGCAGCTACATATAGTTGCATTTATTATTTATGACTTAATTCATCAATGCAGCTATTTAGCATGAAATGAAATAAAGCTAAGGTGGGACAGAGTCACAATATTCAAAGTGTGTTCCCTAGCCGAAAAATTGATATGTATACACAAAACCCCTAATAGGCAAAAAAGATGGACATGGGCCTAATTAAATTTCTAAGCAGACGGCATTGCGGACACTCAGATCAGACCAGGAATCATTTATATCTCTATAAATAAAAAGTCTTTATTGTGTAGGACTAGTGTACAATCATTATAATGAGCAATGAATATATCCAAAAGTGAACACCCGTAAATCGGGTGGTCCAGATGGAGGTATTCTTACAAACACCTTAAAAGCATGATAGGCAGTACAAAAATATCGTTTAAAAGAATCTGGTAACAGCTGAAAGTGTGACCAAAATGCCTCTTGGATCTCCGACGCGTTTCGCCCACATGGGCTTCCTCAGGGAGATATACAGAGAAGGGGGAATCTAAACATATATATTATGTAAATTAGAAATCAAGTGACTTAAGTATGGTAGTACATACAAAAAAAAGGAAATACAAAATTTGATTAATGACTGAGGTATAGCAATGCAATGCATATCTACATCAATAAACATATATACATAACATGGTCAACAAATACCTAATATAGGTGCAAATGTATGAGGTAATACTCCCTTTAGTAGCTTATTGGTATCATATGTACATATATATATGTACATATATATATATATATATATATATATATAAAAAAGCATACTCTCATCAATAAATTACATGTTTTAGATACACTGTATATAAAAGCTCCAAAAAGGAGGAAAAAAAGAATCTCTTACTTTGGTATATCAGAGCATTTGTACACTGTCCGGGTATATATCGGTCTAGATCTGCCAGTCAATCCAGAGGGGGGTTGTGTAATCCGACCCCGAGGGCAGAAGAAGGAGGTGTTCACCCAGCTGTAAATTTAATTAGGCACATGTCCATCTTTTTTGCCTATTAGGGGATTTGTGTATACGCAGCTATACCAATATTAAATGGGGATGCTGGTCTCCCTTTTCCAGAGCATGCCAGACCCTATACCAACAGGGGGTCTGGTATGTTCGGGGGGGGGGGGGGGGGGGGTCAAGCACTTTTTAAATGTAATTAAAAAAAATGAAAATTAAATGACACTTTTTTTTTTATTGTGAGAAATAAGTATAGTAATGTATCATAATCATAGGTACTTACTGAGTAATAGGATTGTTTGGTCTAACATCAGGAATGGTTGGTACGTCTGTTTCGAATCAAGCTCAAACATATTGACCTTGCAGTTACCAACTGCAGCCTAATGGGTAAGATCATAACCCCTGACCAGGCAAATTCTGAATCTCAGCAAAATAACAGCAGGTATGTGGAGACATTTTTAAGTTATGCGTACTTTTCAAATTGCATTTGTGAATAGTATTTTCGATGAAAGAACCTAGATTATCTGAACTGAGTTATTTTTAAAATCAGGAACTAATAATGTCATCACCATATGCATAACAACTAAAAATCTGTTGGGTCAGTAAAACGCATCGACTGGTCTATGCAGTTATATATGCAACAAACAAACTGTAGATATTTCAGTGTATCTACGACAATTTTCTTTTGTTTTTAATGTGTTGCTGCCCAATTTTGTATATGTTTTTTTAAATGTAAATTTTACATGTTTTTATTCTTCAATGTAAATTAATAAAAGTTATATTATATGTTTGACTCTATATCAGAAATATCCCCTATTCAGGCCTTGAGGCCAAAGTTTTCCAATTTACATATAATAAACTGTTATATGTATTGAACTGAATGGTGTGGATGGTGGAAGGTCACATTTAAGACATATGTAATAGTATATATACTTTAATGTAATACTGTAATACACAACACATAGTGGGAAATAACTACAGACCTGAACACCCCTTGAATGAAACAGTAAACCCTTAATATCAACTTTGCTTCTTTGTTAAATTCTTTTTAGTTTGCCAAAAATGTATTATTTTATCTGTTTATTATGTACAGAAAGAAACAAATCCCATCACAAAAAGGTTAAAAAAGAAGGAAACTAATTTGGACACCACATCTAATGACTGGTAAGCGATATTTAAATATTTGTTCTTGGTTTGTGGCCGATAGTTAACGCAATGACGAATGTTAAAAAGTTAATCATTCTACCTCATCCAGTAAAACTCTCTTTGTGCAAAACTATGTTTGTTGTCAAACAAGAAACATACAGGCTTCCAAAAAGGCATAAAAATGTATTAAGCTATTGTTGAAGGCAGATTAATGACCTCTACACCTCTATAGGGTATATGAGCATGTAAACCATCTGCAGAACCTGGAAGACATGGGGTTTTATGAGAAAAGGCTTTTAAGAGAAAAGACTGGTTTTATCACTTTAAACCTTGCATAGGTTTTGTGCCCTGGGATGAACTTTAGATATTCATCATGGAAAGCAGTTGCAAATTATTATGGAACTTTAATGAAGCTCATTTTAATTATGCTTACAGTGACTCACATACCTCCAGCCGTTTTTAATATTAATTAATTACATTTAGCTGCATAAATAGATCTTCAGTTAGAGGTAACAGAACAGTCTATGGAAAGCTCAACACAAGCGCAGTTTCATAATTTGATTCTTTTTTTTTAAACAAGGGGAGTAGATCATTGGCCCCTGTTTTATCCAAGGGATTTTACTAGTTTGTTTTCCCATGCATGGGTGTGGAACGAGAGCAAAGAAAAAAAAAGAAACACCGGGACTTGTAAACTTCTGAAGACTTTGGACTAAAAGGAAGAGGTAGAGTGGATTACACAATCTCGGGTTTATATTACTTTCTTTTGCCTACACTGTGAGTATGGAGGCTGTTTTTGAACATGCTAGTAAGAGCAAATTAAACTATAACATACCAAAAGAACAACCTTTGCATCAAGTTTGGAATTCTTTGTGGGAACAGTGTGAAGAAGCTAATGAAAGATCCAACAGTCAGAAAGCTTGTTTTCCAAGAGCAAATAATAACATAGCGAACATTATGAAAATGTTAACAATCTTCCAATCTGAAGTTAAGGAAAGAAGCTCAAATTCAGAATACAAATCTTCCAATAAGGAGCCATGTGGGAACGGTAGGTCTGGAAAGTTTGGTAAGCTCCAACAAGACTATTATAATAGAAGTGAGATTTATGAGCCTTACCTCTACAAGGAAAATCCAAGTTTTGAAAAGCCAAATGGCATAAAAGAATATACTAACAAAAAAAATCCAATAATTTATGGCATGCTAAGACCTGAAGTGGCTGAAATTCCCTTCATACATTCAGCTTCTTTTGCAACTAAAGGTTCAAACAATCTGTTTTCACCCATTTTTCACCCATTAGCTTATAAGGAAGACAAAGAAGAAGATCAGCCATGTAGCACAAGCATGCATGGCTTAAAAACAGATCTGGCAAATACTGACCAACTATGCCGGTACAATTTGGAAAGAGAGACTCAAAGCAAAGAGAATACTACCAGAACACTAGTAAAATTATTAAAACATTTTACAAAATATGATCCCAGTAAAGACCCATTTACAAACATGTCGGTGTTTGAGAATGAGTGCTTCCAACATAACCTAGGTCCACGGGAGTCTTGTTTAATGATGAAACTGTGGTTGCCATCTCAAATGTCAGCTCGTTTATCAGCCCCAGTCGCTGCACCTGCTGGGGGTTTACATTTTTGGTCAAATGACTACCACTGGGGGGATGCACTAGATCGTGTAAAAGCTCTAAGTTATCTTGTCACTGGAGAAGACAGTTTAGGACCTGACATTTTAGAGAACCTCAATGTAACATCCCAGGATGATCCATGGGTGTTTGCACGAAAATTTGAACAAGCTTACAGGTTGGTAATGGATTTTCAGGATACAAAGCCATCTCCTGCATTGTTAAAGGCTTTAGTAAATAAATTTCAATATGTGGATAGAGTCACACGCCTGGCAGCCTCTAAAGAGAAAACTATAGATGGTATTGTAAGCATAGTGGACCGCTATCAGAAAGATATTGGCCTCAAAGCAGCACCATTATGGAAAAGCGAAGTCAGCAATATCAAAGAAGTTGAAATCCAAAATTCAATTCCAAAGGATGAGCAACCAGTTAGATGGAGGGAATAAACATATAACCATCAGTGTTATTGTTGTTAGAGTGATGGAAGTAAAGAAGGAAACATCACTGAGTGATTATGGGAATTCCCCTGCCACTGTTCCTTAAATGAAGTACCTATGCAGAAGAGATGATTGCAAGCATAAAGCTAACCAGAGAAAACACAAGCTAATTATTACATAATTCAGTAATGAACCGTTGTCATTGTCTGCTTTGCAATAACATTTAAATCCATGGTTATTGGTTGACATGCAGGGACTGTCCAAAAAGTGGCATGGCAACAATGGGTGAATGCTGGTAGTGTTGCTTTTCTTGCTTTGTTCTGTATCTTTGAAATATTTTTTTGGATTAAACTGACAATTTTTTAAAACCCCTGTGAATAGTATTGACAAAATTGCTTGGGGATGAAGGGCAGGGGCTTTGGGTTATCACAGAACCTGTAGGACATGACCCAAGTGAAATCTTTTTGAAATCATGTTATATTAGAACTAGAAGGCGAGAAAATATGAATTTTTTGGGTAATTAACAATTAATCTGCCTTTTTCCCCTAAATTGCTATCACTTAAATACATTTGATTGAAGCCTTTTTTATTCAAAAATTAGATTCAGAGCCCATTGTGAGAAAACTTTTAAACATAATATTCCTGGAATTTGCTGATGCTGTACAATGATTATATATTAAACACAGTGGGATTCCCCCTTATTGGTAAAAGCAAACCTAATGCCTCAGGGAATCTAACTAGCTAGGAAAAAATGGGGCAGCAAGTCTGTGCCCCCTTCACCTGCCTAATAGACCCCATGCCTTCCCTCAACTACTCAGATCCCCATGAGCATTATATGTATATAATGTATCTGTTATCCAGACTTCTGCTGTTGCAGGATTACATTCAGTTAATATATTTTATTATTATTATTGTGTACAGCTAGCTAGGTTATAATTAGACATGCCGTTTAGGTTCAACCATCTCTTTACTTATTTCCTTGAAAAATGAATGGTGCTCTTGAAAGTGTGCAACCAGGATTTAAATGTATCCATATCTTTATATGTCTTTATTATAAGAACTTTTCTGCTTTGTAATGTTTGTTGGATGAAGCTATTAAATCACTTTTGTGTGCCTTTTCCTGTTCAGATAAATGGCGTGTGTGTGTCCTTCATCTTGAGAAGTTGAGTGTTTTAAAGAGGTTAATTTATGTGTTTACATATGTCACTGTTTAACTTACACATACTTGGATGGTCAAAAGAGAATTACAGAAAGTAATGTTAGAACTATATATGTACTAGAAATATGCTTAATCAAGACTAATGGGTAGTTGAGCGTCCTGTATATGCTCTAGCATGATACATCTGGTAATATTAGGTGTATGTTTATATCTATACTAACACATCACTCACATGGTTATAAACAGGAACTGGTGACGTAAGGCAGGGTATACATCTGTATACTCTGTTTGAAAAAATGATAATTAAAAGAATGGCTTATAATCATTGTAGAAAACAACATCCTTTTTATCCAACTGGTTAATTGATTTGCCCAAACTTATGATTAAACATAAATGGACCAAACTTGCTAATTTTCTAATATTTATGAATACTTGAAACCTGCCTTTCTGAGCCAGTAAATCAATCCTTTTAAGTTTTTGCTTAAGTTGACAGTAACAGTAGATCAAGAACTAATTTTCAGTAAACCCCCCTTTTATACTGCAGCCCATGCTGCTGCAGTGTAATTGCAGTGAGAACTCTAAAGGCGGATTTACACGTGTAGATATTTTCGTTAGATCAAGGAAAAACGAAGATTTTTTGGTTGATTGAACAAATTGATAGAATGGGCAATTTGCTCGATGGATTCATTTTGTAAGACCTCGAACAAAAAATCTTTTGACAGGTCATTGAACATGTAAATTTTTATCTGTAGTTGTAATTTCCAATGTATTTTCATTTGATATGGGATGGACGAACAAAAAAATCTAATGTTACATTCGATAAATGAACAAATGATGTTAGACAACGACATTGAACAAAAAATCAAATTGGCAGTTGATTGAAGAAAAAATCTACACAGGTAAACCCACCTTAAGTTCTAAAAGCTGTAGGTAAGATGGTCACTGTGGTTTCCATTACACCAAAACCAGAGGCATGCCATTTATATTTTCTGATCCCCGATCTACTGAACTACTATAAATACTGGTAGACATTAGATGCTCAATTTGCCCAATTTCCAAAAGATTTGAAAATGATTATAAGTCTATAACATTTTTCTTAGATTTTTCTTAGAACTAGTGAGTGGTGACTTGGCTGATGTTACAAAAGGGCAAGGCTTATCTACAACTAAAATGAGAAATTTTACAAATTGCTCTATATCTTTATATCTCTCTATTTCTCAGAATATACTTGTTCAGACAGGAATAATCTGTTTGACTAGTAAGAAACTTATAAGAAATTTATATTGTATGTTACATAATTAAAGGATTAGTATAATTTCAGGAAAGACTGCAATTCTGTACAAGGCACATAATAGATAGACAGCTGTACAAAAGAGGTTCAACGAAGAGTTCACAGTAGCCATGTCAGATGCCACTGATTCCACTCTATAATAAAGCTTAAAGCCCCCCATACATGTTCCGATTTTTCTCCCGACCGATTTTTCATCCGATCGGGTCACCCAATTTTCACTTAAAATGTTATGGTCAGTCGGTTGGCTGGCAAGAAAAATTGTAATTCAAATTATCACCGACACTATTTTATTAACAGCAGATCAACCAAAATTTACGGACAGGCCTAAAGCGATCCAGACTGCTTTTTCTGCAGATTTTGACAAATCCAGATTTGTCGGGTACATAATTCTACATCTGATTATTCACCTGATCGATCACCCCAACCGACCACGCTGGACGATTAGGCAAAATTCATACAAAAAATCTGAACGTGTATGGGGGGCTTTAGTGAGTCAATGAGTATAGTTAAACATGCTTGAGACAAGGATAAATCTGAATTGGAACAAAAATGGAATATGCAGTCTCCCTAGACATTTTGGTTATTTTCAGTTTTCACACTTATACGTTTCTATGTTCAATGTGGAGTTAAGTTAATGGACAACTACTGTTTCAATACCCTTAGACTATGAAGGTTAATGTAAATATGCCACATTGCCAATTTAAATTGGGCGTATGATAAAAAAGTATAATCAAAGGTGACCTTCAGTGAAACTGTTTCAAAATAACCAGTGCATCCACACTAGTATAGAGTGACCAATGCTTGAATTTTCATAAATCCCTAAAACTGTGTTTGTCTTAAATGGGTTTGTTCCCACTGATAAAGTCAAAACTTTATTTACCTGCATACCTACCTGGATCAACATCTACCTGGATCAGACTTTTGGCAACTTTTAGATCATTTAAAGATGCAAATAACCTGTATTTCTCTTAAGCTAGGCATACATGGTTCAATTTTAGCGTTTAATCGACCTAAAACTATCAAAGTTTACATTGATTAGACTGAAATCGTATGCTGCACACATGATTTGATCAGTGCAAATTGTTTAATACCAATCAAAACATCGATTGTAATGTGATCGGACATTCGTATATTGTACAAGGATAGAACTAAAATCGTAGCATTGTGTTTGTTGGTCTGGTCGATTGTATTCGATGAGCACATTTGTATATGACATATGTATATCTTTCCTGTGTTCTTTGATCGAAACTAAAATCAACGATTTTGGTCATATTACAATTGTACCTTCCAAGTGGTTTTACTTTGGATCCGCATAAGAACGGTGTCCGATGAAAAGATCAAGATCAAAATTCAAATTGAAAATCGATTGTGCTAAAATCTAACCGTGTATGCCTAGCTTTAGTATTTTTGTTTAAATGACATGGTGCCTATTTTTAAAGGACGGTGCTCTTAAACATCATACAGTATTTACCCTACACCCTTTTCCTAATATTCAATAATATATCCAAGCAACGGCTAACCCTTCCTTCCAGTATCTCAAATCCCAAATATAAATATAAAAAAAAACACTATTAGATGGACATAGTCGAACAAATTTGTCCCCTTTCTGGAAGTGGGGGGGGGGGGGGCACGGGACTTTAACGGCACATTGGTTTATTAGTGATCTGTCACTAAAGAGTTTGTTTTCTGGTCCTTTAACTTGACGCGTTTCACCTGCAGACTTCTTTATTTGAGATGGTTGAATTTTTCAACTTGCTAACTTTGGGAGCTGATTGCAAAACCTCTGAAAATGGTATCATCACCAAAATGTTGTGGGTTGTGGGAACATTTGAAAAAAAAAAGTTTTGCTCTAGCACATGTAGTTTTTGCATAAATTAAGTTCAAAATCTTAGTCGAAATTCCGATTTTCTATTTTTTTATTTGAATTTGAACTTAATTTGTGCAAAAACTATTTGTGTTAGGGCAAACCTTTTTGTGGAATACCCTCAACCCTTCTCTACATTTCCAGCAAGTTTGGTGAGGATACCATGTCCAGAGGCATTGCAATTAACTCGAAATCATCAAAATTCTTCTCTATTCTTCTCTCGAAATTCTTCTCTATTCTTCATGAGCATATCCATCATAACTACAATAAATAAGGTTATAAAAACAATTTCATATAGACATATTTTCATTATTATATTCCTATTCTATAAATACTCATAAATGTATTATTGAACAAAAATCACATGATACAGCAAACTGCAATGGAGAAAGGCAGGGTGCAGGGAGAATTCTACACTGGGCAGATCCCTGCCAGGGGAAGGGAGATAACAGGGGAGGGGGGGGGGGGACAAAACCAAGCAATACCTAGGTCACGCCTATAATTCTTTATTTATGCAGTTAAAGTCCCCTGGCCCCACGCTCCAAGAAAGGGGACCAAATTTGTTTGACTATGTCCATCTAATGTGTGTTTTTTGTGAAAATCATGGAAATTATATTGTTTTCTTATTTCCCTAAATATTTGATGCAAGTGGCCATCAAGTTTTGAGTCACCAACTGTTAGAGTATAATTTAAATGCAAGAAACAAAAAGGCAAAACTGACGTAGCATCATGCTAGGTCAAAGTGAGGTGGCTAGCCTCCAAGGACTTTTGTGGCTGGGAACATTGGAGTATTATGAATAAATATACTTTATTGGTGCATAAATAGTAAAAAAAGGTGCGTATTCTAGGTAAAAGGTCATTGAGCACATGAACACCAGAATGGCGCAGTCCAAGATATACCACATAAAAACTATTCCATAAACAACTCAATAAAATATCATCACAATTCAATCAAAGGTCATAGACACTTAAGAGGAGGTCTGGTCAGCCGACCCCTCCCAAAGGTTCACCCGACGCGTTTCAGCCCTCAGATATTGGCCTCATCAGGAGGGAAAGTTTCAAATTGAGTTGAGATCTTCGGTAGATAGTTGCCAGAGAAGACCGCAGGCAAGTATACGAACTTCAAAGCTATAATTCAAATGCTTCTGGACAAACCTTCTAATGATAACAGTGTATTTAAAAAAAAACTAAAGTGCACTACAGAATCTATGCTCATTGAAGTTCTGTTTACAAACATTGGGGACATGCACACATGCATGCATATGCACAGTGACTGTGGGATCCACCGGGCGGATATCAATCTGCAACGCTTTGAAGCTTAATCAGTGCTTTTTTTTTGCTCTGGGAGGACCCCATATCATTTGTGCCCCCACTTTTCCAGAACTTACCAGACCATATGCCAGCAGGAGGTCTAGGTATGCTCGGGGGGGGGGACCCCACGCTGTTCATGTTACCCCTTCTCCAGAGCATACCAGACCCTCTGCTAAAAGGAGACCACGTATGCTCGGGGGGACCACACACTTTTTTTAACCGTTTGATTTCTGAAAAAAAGAAATAAAAAAAGTTTTTTAAAAAAATGTTATGGGGTTCCTCTCAACCGCTTACGGAACCAAGATCGTTAAATGCCCCAGAGAGCTGCGGCTATTCTCTATACAGCAACAGCATTTCTGGGGTTCTGAATGGGCGGAGGAGCACTATAGACCTCCATTATACTGAAGGGGTGACGGTTTCCCAGCTCACATAGCGGGCATCATTAAAAACACTGGTGATGTGGACAGGGGTGGGGGGAGGGTGGGAAATGCAAGCAGACTTGTATCCTGCTGCAATCACCTGTACCGCCTCATTAAAAACAACACAGTAGGGGCTGACCACTAGGGAGGTTACCTTTAACCATTGACCCCCCTCTGTGGCATGACACTGTCCAGGTTTTTGCACACTTTTGACACTTTTTTTGAATGGGAATATGGCTTCAAATATGACCTGAAGGTTTGAGAATCTTGGCTGTCATTAAAGTCAATGTAGTTCATTATGAACATGATACACTTCAACATTCTCATCATGGAAGTGCAAACGTCCTTAACCTCTGCTTAAGCTAGGCACGGGTAGATCTGTAAATAGATTTGAGTACAATAGAGCTGTCCGCACTAACAGAGTTTGATTGTGCTCTAATCTATTTACAAATCTACCCGTTTGTGCCTTCCTTTGAGCGGGATCTAATAACATGTTGGAAAACACGTTGTGATTGATTAGGGGTCGATTGCACGGGAATCTACCCGTGTATTACCAGCTTTATTGTATCACTGACTAAATAAAAATTGTAAGGGCAAGTTGGAATTGGATTGATGTTTGGCAGACACTTACTACATACTCATGTATGAAAGACAGAAAGGTGTAAATAGTAGTCTTGTTTGGTAATCTCTCATCACTGTGGATCCCAGATCACCAGTAAATAGGAATGAGGTGGGAAGTTCACTACAATGGCTGGAAATAATGTATGAAATCCTCAAGTAGTATGTTTATCTAAAGAGTCAAATCTTTAAAGATCAGTCACTCTAGAGGTATCTACTGGTGCCAATGACATGCCAGTACCGTAGCCATTTGTTTACATGTCATTTTAATTTTTTCTCAACTTTGAATTGAGTGTTTTAGAAAATGTCAGTTTTTACCATGGCCAAATAAACATAGAACTGTACTTTTAATTAATTATCTTGATTGCCTTGAAAACATATTCCCTGAGTGAATTTAATTTATATAAAACGTTAGTTCTAGTTTATATTTAAAATGAATTACAGGTTTACCAAGGGTGGATCTTTCGAAAGTCAAACTTTATTATGTGACATTTAACAAATGTGCTAAAATAGCTAATTAAATATAAGATGCTGTATACACATAAGGAGTGCCCTGGCAGGTCCACACTGGTTTTGGTAATCATGTTTTTTCCATTAACAGTAATGTTTACACTAGACTTAGACCATTGACTCAGTTGTCAGTCATGTGAATGATTTGTCATACTTCCAAGGAGTGAATACACTCAACTACAACTAGCCTATAGTTGGTTGCCTTGTAGGCTAAACCCCTGAAAAACTGAATTGTCATGGACAGCAGCAGGCTTGACAACTTTTAAAGCATATTATAACAATTTGGACACTTGGACCATAGCTACCAGCAGCCACATATTAAACGGATTTCACATCCTATAATTTTTTAAATGCCATTATTATGCATACTGATCCAACAGTCTAAACATATTGCTTGCTTTGTAATATGTGTGTATGCTAGTTTGTCTGCCAACTGTCAATTTAATGTAAAGAGATATGTTGGTGCTTTATAAATAAAACTGGTGAGATTCCCTTACCCTGTTCTGACTCCAGGAAGTGAGAAAATATAAGGGACAGGAGGATATGAAAAATTACATACAAGTGTATGTAGCGTCACTGTTATTCTTCTGCAGAGAAAGAGACATAAGTATTAAATTATATATGGCATATAGAATCTGGTATACTCAATGGGCATTTTAAAAGGACAGTGAAGGGCCTTTAAACTGCAGGCATGGGTTTGGTACTGTGTCTTACATGTGGCTGTCCCCTAGCTTCCTAATAGTGATGAGCAACATAGGCAATATTCGGATTCGCAAAATGTTTCCCCTAATATTTGCAATAAATTTGCGAATTCGCGATCTCCAGTCATTATAACCTTCACTGCGCAAATCAGCACTTTTACATATGCGTATTGCAAAGGCAATGCATAGTAATTCTGATGTAAAAATTCTAGAAAAATTGTGAATATGAAGATATAGCATTACTATTATATTATATTTGAGATCTTCAGGAATTCTCGAAGTGCTAATATTCACAATCAAAATTTATGATTAGAATATTTGCGATCAACAATACTTCCTAACAAACTAATAAAGGTGCTATGGTGCAGCGGGTGACTAGCTAAGGGTATGAATGGCTAATCTTGAACAAAATATTATTAAATCACTTAAGAAGTAGAGATTGTTCACTTTTCACTTATTTTATTGAGCTTAGTAAATGTCCTAATTACTTAAATTTAATCACATTTTATATGCAAAGTGAACATACACTTTCTTAAGTGAACAGCCTCTATTCATTTAGTATACCAACCCCAAACCTTGAGGGATTAACTTAGATACAAAACTATATTTCCAACACAAACACATTGCAACATGTCTATTTTTCTACCATGTATTGTGTGGTTGCTTAACATTTTCTTCATTCATACCTTGAAAGCATACAAAGGTTAATTATTGTGGTGTGCACACCTTGCTATGTGTATTATTAAACAAACACATTCATGTTATTGTTATTATGTGGAATGTCTGATAAAGTTAGGGCTTGTTTCCATTATACGTCGGGACCCCTAAGCTAAGCGTATACGCTTAGCAGGGGTCCCGATGTATCCCATAGACATTGTCTGCCGGCCGATGGTCTGTTTACACATCCGCCGGTGTAAAGGCTGAACGTACTTGACTACGTTCAGCCTTACACTGGCGGATCAGCTTGGCGCAATGAAGACAGAGTCTCCGCCGAGCAGGTAAGTCAATCTGTTATGTTGGTACGCTGAACGCTTAGCGAAGGGGTCCCAACGCAATGGAAACAAAGCCCTAAAGGGAACATGAAACAAGCCAAAGGTGGTAATCAATTAAAAAAAGTAACTAATAGCCTCTAATACGTTTCATTTCTAACTCTGGCCGACACGATTTTAATCGCACACCATGATCACGGCTGATTGATTCCATTAAGTTGTGCCCACTTCAACTAAGGGCTATGATTGGCAGTTGCGGGTCACCATGTTTCTGATTGGGGGCCTCGGCTGGAGGTGGGCAATCAGCCCTGACCATGGCCAAAGACCTGAATGTCCGCAGTTAAAAACAGCTCCAATAGTGAATGGTCAGGCGGGGTGGGGCAAGATGTCCTGTCCCACTTCCTGGCTGCAATCTCACAGCCACAATTCTAATCACGGGAGACAGTGGGAGATCGCTGGGTGCTAGTGATCTCCTGCAGCTTCCGCTGCGATTAGAAACACGGCAAATTGCTAATGTGGGAACATACCCTTATACACATTTTTTTTTGTTTCAATAAAGTTTTATTGGTTTTAAAGCAAAAACAACAGTGTACAGCAGTAATTGGTCTAACCGACCAAAAGCAAATGAATACAGCAGGTACATGAAAATTCACATTTCAAACCTTGTTCAGCCGTCAAAACAGGTAAAGAAAAAACACTTCCATAAGCATCAGCGATATTAGCCTAAGAAGCCCTAACATATTCAAGGCACCCATCACTCTTGAAGGTGAGTATCTACCAAAAACCGTGGGGCCCTACATCTTCCTAAGCAATGTCTGCAACCTTCAAAAGCCACAGGCTCCACATCTTGGTAAAGCTTTTAAGGGTATCCTTTTTAGTGTGGATTAACTCTTCCATCTGGCAGACATGGGAAACCTGGTTCTTCCATTCGGCAATAGAGGGAACATCAGTTTTCTTCTAATATTTGGGAATGAGTGTGCGGGCCGCATTGATCCAGCGATTTTTTAAGGATTTATGTGGGACCTCAGATTTACCCTGGACATAGTGCAGCAAGTATACCTCTGGATCGAAGCTCACCCGAAGGTGTAATTTGGTGGTAAGTATGTCATGTATGGCGGTCCAGAAGGGTTGGATGATGGGGCAATACCAAAGGATGTGCGCCAGCGACCCCCGTTCGTCTAGGCACCTCCAGCAGTCCGCACTCACTTGGTCGTTAAATGCATGTATTACCTCTGGGGTCCTATACCATTGGGCAACAATTTCATAGTTCAGCTCTTGCATCCTGCAACTGATAGAGGATTTGTGGGCTTTGACACAGATCTCTTCCCATTCAGCGTCAGAGAAGTGTGTTGCCAGCTCCACCTCCTATTTGGATTTGAGGTGCTTTGTGGGGTGGTCCCCAGTGTCTGTCAGATGTTGGTACAGCCAGGAAATAAGATGTCTGGTAGGTCCGTCCCCCATGCAAGCTGTCTCGAAGTCAGTGAGTGGTCAGCTATAGCAGTCTCTCGTCTGGGGTTCGGACAGGAAATGCCTGATTTGGAAGTAGGTCCACCACGGCAACGAGCCATGCCGGTTAGCGGAGCCAAGTCCCCTTTCTGTTTGAAGCTGTCTGGTCCAAAAAAGTCACGCTCCTGAAGGGGAGCCTCCACCCCCCAGTGCCGTTTGAATTCCCTCGTGTCCCCTGGTGGGAAGTCTGGGTTGTGAGTGATGGGAGTCATCATCCCGGGAAGGATGAAATGCGGTTGTGTTTGCGCATGCAAAAAAAGGTAGGCGTCTAGGAATGGGTTGGCCAGCATCGCCTCCCGAGCGGCACGCGTAGGTAGCCATGGTAACGATGTCAGTGGTACCCTAGTGTCTTGGGCTTCCAAGAACACCCAGGTCTTAGTAGCTGAATTGATGTGCCAGTCAAGAATGCAAGTCAAGTGGGCTGCCTGCTAGTACGCCTTGATTTTTGTGCCTATACCCCTTTGTGTTTTGGGGCCGCCAAAACCAATATGCGGATCCTCTGGGTTTCCTCTGGGTTAGCCCACACAAATTGGTAGAAGATGGCCCCACCTGATCAAAAAAGCTTTTGAGCAATAGTATGGGAAAAGCCTGGATGACGTAAAGTAGCCTTGGGAGGAGATTCATATACAGAATCGCGTTCCGGCCCATCCAAGAAAAGGTCCCAGTCCCCCATTTCTGCAGATCCCTACTCATAGATGCCACTAGGGGTGTGTAGTTCAGGGCATACAATTGAGATAGATCCCTGGGTAAAAGTATCCCCAAGTATTTGAGCTTGCCCTCAGCCCACTGAAAGGGTAGGCGGGGTCGGATGTTCGAGAGCTCAGTGTCATGTGTGGATGTGGGCAGGAGTGTCGATTTAGAGTAGTTAATCTGCAAGTTGGAGATACTGTAGAGCCGTACCTAGAGAACAGCTCCATCAGTCGTCAGGGACCGCACTGGGCACGTCAGAAAAAAAAGCATGTCGTCGGCATACGCCGCGAGCTTGAGTTCCCTATTCCCTGCAGGGATGCCAGAGACCCCCTTTGTAACGATCTCAGTTCAGGCTCAGAGTCCAGTAGCTGAAACAGCAATCAGAACACAGGCGAGCACAGTCCAAGAACAGAGCACAAACAAGGAAAGAGCAAAAGAGTAATCAAATCCAATCCGGGGTCAGTAGCCAATGGTGTCACGTCAGGAATGGAGCGATAAGAGAAGAGTAGTCGATATTCAGAAGCCAAGGTTCGGTACACAATTAATCAGAAATCACAGAACCATGCGGAGACAGAGCGAGTTATTGGCAAGGCACAATAATCTGGCATTGGATGCATTTTGGGCCCTGGCTTTTATAGGAAGTCCAGGGGAGTGGCCAAGGGTTCATGAGAACTAGGTGACTTGGTATCAAGGTCCAAGGGATCTAGCAAGGCATAAAGTCAGATTGTGAGGTGGCTCAGCAGGTAGAGCTACAACCAGGCATCGGAGCATCCCTGGGGTCGAATCCTGACACCCTTCTTCTTTTGCTCCAGCCTTAAAAACGGCTCTAACGTCAGAATGAACAGCATGGGAGAGAAGAAGGCACCCCTGTCTAGTGCCATTAGCTATAGCAAATGATTCCAAAAGGACCCCCGCCGCACGCACCCTTGCCGAGGGATTCTTGTATAAGGCAAGGACCCATTGAAGCATTCGATCAGGTACCCCAACATACCGCAAAGTCTGGAACATGTAGGGCCAGCTCACCCTTCTCGGCATCCGTCGAGACCAAAACCGTATCCCTCGCCCCTCTCTGAGCCCGTAGAATGCATTAAGGTCCGTGATGTTGTTGTCCCGCGCCTCTCGGTCCGGGACAAACCCCACCTGATGGGAGTCAATCAGGTCCGGCAGATAAGGCCACAAGCGCATTGAGAGGATGTCCACATTGAGGAGCGTTTGAGGAGCGATATGGGCCTATAGCTGCCGCACAATTGGGGGCCACGGTCTGGTTTCGGCAACACTACTATCTGCGCTTGGAGGGATTGGGCTGGAAAGTGGATGCTGTGGTCAATGGAGTTGAGCGCCCCCACGAAATGCTTCATCAGGATATCTGCAAATGTTTTGTAATAGGCAGTGGAAAGGCCATCAGGGCCTGGGCACTTACCGGGCTTCATGCCCTTCAAGGCCGCTTGAAATTTCATTTCTGTGATGGGGGCTCCCAACTCCTCCAACGCCGCGTCCGGTAGCTTTGGCATGCCCGACTCAACCAGAAAGTCCTCGGCCTCAGGCCGGACGCTTGCCGACCCCCCAGCCCCCAAGTTACTGGCCGGGAGGTTGTAAAACGTTTCAAAAAAGCTGCAAAAGCGGTTGCCAATATCCGGAGGGGAGTGCAACTTAGCGTCCTTGATAGAGCGCACCTGCTCCCTGTTCCACTGCGTCTTGAATGCCAGGAGTTTCTCAGCTTTGTCACCTACCTCATAATAGGTGCCCTTCCGAAGGGCAAATGCCCTCTGTACTTTGGCATTTAGTGCCTGCAGCAGCTCAGTGCGCACTGCGCTCAGCTCCTGCGCCACCGCTTGCAACTGAGAAAGTTTGTGTCACGCCTCTAGGGTTCGGATAGATGCGAGGAGATGTTCAATGTGTTGTACACGGGCCTTATTAAGAAATTAGGCCATCGAGATGAGCCTATCTCTTACGCAACATTTGTGCACTTCCCACACTGTCGGTAGAGGGAACGTCCCCGGTGTCGTTGGTAGCAAAGAAGTCCTTCAGGTAGCCCCTGAGTTCCTTGACCCTAACCTTATCAGACAGTAACGTGTTGTCAGTCGCCAGTTAAACTGTCTGTAGTCCGTCCTGCCCCAGTCCAACTGCATGGAAACTGGGGCATGGTCTGAAATGGTGATGGAACCTATGTGTGTCGAGCGTAGCTTAGGCAGGCACCTCTGTGTCAGGAATAAATAGTCAATGCGTGAGTATTTGTCGTGCACATGGGAGGAGAACATATAGTCTCTGTCGGCGGGATAGAAGATGCGCCAAGAGTCTAGAACCCCTAGATTGTGAAGTATACGTTTGATGAATTTGATGGTCCTACAGGGTAATGCAGACTTATGGTTAGAGTTATCCATAGTGGGGTCAAGGGTGACATTCATATCTCCCTCCAGGATCAGAGCCCCCTGTTGGAAGTCTAGCAGACGGTTAAGAAACGTGTTTACCATTTGGGCCATATACATTTGCGATTGTTACAGGGGTGCCCCACAAGGTGCCCCGAATACACACAAATCTACCCCCCAGATCTTGAAAAGTGTCAGCCAGGACAAAGTCCAAATCCCTGTGCAGCAAAATGACCACCCCTTTCGCTTTGGATATCGGGGAAGTGGCGTGAAAGACCTTGCTGTAAGTGGAGTCTATCATATTCGGTACGGTATCTGATCTGAAATGCGTCATCAAATCGCGTTCGCTCTGAGAGATGGGACACGGAGATCTCCACAGACGCACTGAGCACTCCTGAGACTGTCTACACAGCTCCCTCTGTACTCTGGTTTCGATTGTGCTACACCGCGATCCCAATATTGACTTGATTCAAGATTCAAATCCCTGCTTAAGGAGTCATACTCAGGAGATACAACCTCACTATCAACGCATCCTCCTGCGGGAGGAGCGTTTACAAGTGCTAATGGGGAGGGACTCACCACGGACTGACTCTGAATAGGGACATTGATACCTCAATTACCCAGAACAAAATTCCTTGTCAGGGATACTTAATGCAAACTCAGCGTGTGCGAGCCCGAAGAAGCCACGATTCGTGGTGAAACATGTCGCTACCAACAATCTAGCACACGCTACTATTATGAAGTTTTAACCTTGTATTTGTTGCCAATTATAAATGTTTGGATTAGTATAACAAATTTTACGAGATACAATCTGTATAAGATTGCTGCACACTGTTTTTATTCTAACGGATACTACGGATCCGAATAAAGCATTTTGTTTGTACAACAGTTATATTATTGATAAACTAGAAAATACACCTCAAACTGAGTAGATTGAGTTCCCACATTCCAACTAAAGTCCCAACCCTGAAGGAACCATTTGGTACTTTTATTTTTTAAATGCGTCATCACTATATCTAACTTCGCCTTTTTCATCACCCCCTTGACCAAGGAATGTTTCTCGGGGGTATTCAGCCCCTTAACATTCCAGGAAAAAATTTTTAGTGGGGATCTCTTTGGCTGAGCCATGGTGGAAGCCACAGGAAGTACCTTACGAAACACAAGCTGTATCAAACTGCTACAACTATAGGGGTGTGGAAATATGAGGCGCCCAAGTGCGCACCTGATAAACTGCTGGGATGGGAGGGGGGGGGGGGGACCTGGGACACAGGAAGGGGAAAGGGCAAAGGTTCAAACCCCTGGAATCGGATGCGGCCAAATGACCCGCTCCGAAACCTATGTAACTAGGGTGTAAGGAAGCAAAACCAAAACTAGTCAAACAATGGACTGAAAGTGTACAACACAAATCTAGCGTTGTACCGTGGGTCCCCCAACCCCGCCAAGAACATCACATGGAACGAAAGTTCCACTGTAAATCTCTACTGCTAGCTAACCACAGCCTAAGTAAAACATTATAGCAAAAGTAACACATCACAACATCTCCAGCAGAGGGGGTGTGGCCAGCATGGACCCAGCTCTGCCAGAACAGGGGGGGGGGCTAGCTGCAGGCTGGCCTCCAGCTGGGGAAAGGCAAGACCCGGGAAACCGATGTGCAGTGCCCATGTGGTGCACATTCATTACTGTACGATTGACCTGCAATCAATCACAGCGTTGTGACGTCACCACGCTGTAATTGATCGCCAGTCGATTGCACTGGAATCTACCCGTGTGTGGCCAGCTTAAGACTGTAAGGTGTATGGGGGCCTTAAGCCCCCCTCTTTTGGCTTCTCTAACCTGAATTCTTTATGTGGGCATGCACGATTAGATTTTTCCGCTCAACCTAAATGATCGGGTTAAGGCGATCAGAGATTGAGCAGAGATTGCACATGTTGGTAAATTTCAGTCGATTGTTTGGCGCGTTTTCTTTGTATTATGATTGATTTATCTCTATGGAGAATGCGCACAGCTTTCAAAAGGAAACGATCACTTGTAAATCAATTACATTTTGTGGGGGTAAAAATAAATGGTTTTTCAACTGATCATTTTAAAACAATTGTTTTTGAAGTCGATGGGAAAATGGAGACGTGTATGCTCAGCTTTAGACAGTGACATCATTCCCACAATCCGGAGCTCATGGCTCTGCATTGTGAAGAGAGGATGACAAGCACACACACAGGAGCATTTGGTAAGCTGTCCCAGAACTAGTGATGTCGCGAACCCGGAATTTAATGTTCGCGAACGGCGAACGCGAACTTTTATAAAAGTTCGCAAACACGCGAACCCGCCATTGACTTCAATGGGAGGCGAATTTGAAAAAACAAAGGGACCCCTTTCTGGCCACAATAGTGTTGGGAAAGTTGTTTCAAGGGGTCAAACACCTGGACAATGACATGACAGAGGGGAATCCATGGCAAAACTCCCAAGAAAATTTTTTTTTCACACATTAAATCCGCACCAAAGATTTCTGCAATGATAGTCAATGGATCGCGTCGCGTTGGCTGTTTTCGCGTCATCTTCGTGTCGTGTTGGCGGGTTTTCGCGTCGCTCATGGCATACATTTAATGGCATATACGCGCATGCGCACTTCCGGTCACGCACATGCGGAACTTAGGCGACTGACACCGGCGCACCGCATGTCTGACTGAGTTGGAGTCTGAAAAACTTTGAAAAAAATGGTTGGACGGAACTTCACTTATTAGGAGGAGGAGATGCTGATAACTGTAAGTAACTGTACTGCATTATGATCCTGTACTGTATCATTGCTTTTCAATTGATTTATATTAACTTAGCTTTGTATACAGCAACTTAATTTATCTATAAATAACATACTAAGGGCATGAAATTATAAATTAACCTCCCTAGCTGTTGAGACAAACCCTGTTCGTTCAGGGTTGCCCCAACTGCAGGGTAAGCGGGCATCGGGTACACCCAATGCCTCCCTGGAAAGCTGCAGCCATTGTCTTCATCGCTGCAGCATTTACGGCCATAAATGAGGTGTGTCTGCACACATTGCAAGATCGAACAGGAATGTACTGCATGACGGATAGCATGGTAATAGAC
>CM070038.1:52318473-52332261 GCA_036250615.1 Ptychadena robeensis
GTTGGAGTAGCATGGTGAAGTCTGGTATAATATGGTGATGTTGAAGTAGCATGGTGAAGTGTGGAATAATATGGTAAATTTTGGAATGATATGGTGGTGTATAGTATGATAAGGTGGAGTATGGAATGAATATAGGAAGCCTGGAAGAATGTGGCGGAGTTTGAGATGATTTGATTTAGTATGGGACGATATAGTAAAGTTTAGTATGATATGGTGATATTTGGAATGATTGTGATATCTATGAAGCACACATCTTGGCTCAGTTGACATTCTGTTCATCATGATTTTCCCTTTCTATAATGTGTCTCATTCTCTATAAAGCAGAATTGAAGATCTGAGGATTTAGTAGAAAAACAGAATTATTGTTCACCGCATTCAGTGAAATGTAAAAATTCCATCAAAGTCTATGGTGCGCTTTTGGTACAGAAATCTGTACCTATGCAGTGCGCTAGGGAGGTTAATGTTGTAGAAATTCAGGCATAGTAACAAAAATGTTATTTAATAATTACATATGAAAGGTTTGGGTGTATTGGTGTATTTATTTCAATTAGCAGTTATTGCTGGGTTTTAACCCTTTGTGAATGAATATGGAGTCAGTATGACCCCTATGTTTATTTCATTTTATATGTAAAAATTTATTTTTTTACATATAAAAGTTTGACAATGTCTACTCCATCAGATAGAAATACCATGAAAACCCATCAGATGCTTGAACAATCGTTAGAAATTTACTGACATGCCTGATCACTGCTAGATTGATTTTATGTTAGATTCTAAATTGCTAAACAGGATTTAATTTCCTAAAGATGGATGTAAAAATTGATCTGTGTATGGCCACCTTTACTGTTGTGTAAAATCCCAATCTGTGAAAGTACAGGAAGCCACACAAACTGTTTTCAGGGGTTATGTCACCGATCGTGTCACAGTGATGCGGAAGGGGGTGGGGCCATAGACCTCCATGTTAATGGAGGGGCGTTGGCTTTCCAGCCCACACAGACAGGGGTGGGGGGAGGGCAGGAATTGTATGCAGTGTACTTTGTACCGCGATTGCCTGTACGAGGGCTAGGGTGGTTAATGGAGCTCTGTCTTGAAGTAGATCTTTCTCACTTGTGGCTATGATAAGGTTGAATGCAGCTATACAGCTTATCAGTAAAGCTGGCCATACACCTAAAGATCTCTTTGTCAGATATCCTTTAGATCTACCAACAACTGTGTACAATGTAATATGGGGTCCTCTGCGATTGAACAGAGGTAGACTTGATGGTTTAGAACATGATTTTATTATAAATACATTAAAAAATCTTTATATAAAAAATGCAGACATGATTTGTAGGAAATAGCAATATACAGACATGATTCTAGAAGATAATAGGTTTCCCCTAGAGTTTATTGCGACTCCTACGCGTTTCACCCCTATCGGGGCTTCTTCAGGGAGAGTGGGGTTGCCTGTGCGTAGAGAAAAAAATAAATAAATGCGACAAATACTTTTGAAATTACAGAAAGAACAAGACTTAGTGATAAAACCTTCGGACAAGGGTGGGAATATAGTGCTCATGTCCCACATGTTCTATCGGAACATGTGTTTGGACATACTTAAAAATAAAGACTGGTATCGCCCCATTCATACCAAAGAAATTATAACGACTAAAAATAGATTCGACCAACTGCTTGTGGACAATCTTGCCTCGGGAGTTATCAATAAAGATCTGATCGAATTTTTTACGGTTGCGTCCCCCACTACGCCCACATTCTACGCGCTTCCCAAAACCCACAAATCTACTGTGCACCCGTCGGGGCGCCCAATTGTCTCTGGCAATGGATCCCTGACAGAGAATGCAAGTAGATTTGTGGATGCCCACTTAAGACCATTTGTAGAATCTCTTCCCTCATACGTGAGAGACACAGTAGATTTACTCAAAATGATAGACTATGTATATGTACCGGAAAACTGTATTTTAGCGGCCATAGATGTAGAGGCGCTATACAGTAGTATTCCGCACACCTTGGGCCTGAGGGTTATCCAGAAATTCCTGTCCGAAAAGGATAAAAAATTTCACTCAATGAATCGATTTATTTTACAATTATTGGAATTTATACTTTCAAACAACATTTTCTGTTTCCTAGACACCCACTACCTCCAGGTGAAGGGGGTTGCGATGGGGACGTGCTGCGCGCCGTCCTACGCCAACCTGTACCTGGGGGGGTGGGAGAGAGATCTATTCTCAGACAAGGACCTGTCGATGTACCTGGGCCACATAGTTTTGTGGCGCCAGTACATCGACGACATTCTGGTCCTTTGGACGGGCACCCAAACAGAATTGTTTGATTTTGTGTCGATTTTACAACAGAACAACTACAATTTAAAATTTACGATAACATCTTCCTGGGATAAAATTACTTTCCTTGATACAGAATTATATATATCAGAAGGAAAATTGGTGTCTCCCCTTTATCAAAAGCCTACATCAGGCAATACGATTTTACATCCGAATAGTGCTCACCCACAACCGTTGAAGAAGTACTTGCGAGTGAGACGCAATTGTACTACTGAACAGGACTTTAAATTACAGGCTCGTCTTCTGATGGACCGCCTTCGGGATCGAGGGTATAGTAATAAATTACTTAAAAGAACCTATTACAAAGTGTCCAAATTGAGTAGACATCAACTATTATACCCAATCCCAAAAGCAACATCGGCATCAGACAATACAACCAGACAAGTTCTGACATTTTCGGAACAACATCAATCCATCAGGGAAATAATCAATAAATATTGGTACCTACTAACTTCGGATGACAGGATAGGACAATTCATCCCAGACAGATCGGCCATCTCCTACAGGAAGTCCCGATCAATCAGAGACTTCCTGGTAGAGAGCCATTACACTCCATCTAAACCGATTCATAAGTTACCATCAGGCACCCATAAATGTTGTGGATGCAACCAATGTAAATGGATCCTCTCTGGGGACAGTGTCCCGCTCCCTGAAGGATCAACCTTCAGGCCCAAACATTCGGTTATAGAAAAAGGGAAGGGAGAGGAGGACGTGCTAATATAGACGGTTTGATTTGTGCCACACCACTAGTAGATTGTAGAAAAAAATTTTTTACTAAATATCCAGTGTGGAGGTTTAAAAAGAGTCCTCCATCACTTGGTAATAGTAGAAACGAAAGTGGGGCTTTTTAGGCACTGAATAAATCATTTAAGAACATAATTTATTAAATATTTTTCTAAAACAGTGTCAAAACACGTCCATACAAAAATTGAGGCCAGAGCCACGCCACACATAGGGATGGCCTCAGTATTTGGTACTAAAACAATACACTCAAAAATGACAATCAACACTCGGTGAATATACAGGTGCTACGAACGTGACCATATGCCTCCGACATGTTTCGCCCTGAAAACGGGGCTTCCTCAGGGAGGAGCAGGTCTGTGAATGAATATCAAGATGCCATAATCAATCATAAATAAAAATAAAAAACTGAATGGTAACTACATTGATGGCCTCAAAATCCGACCCGCCAGAGGGGTATGGGATGAGGTCAGCCAATATTCCTGTGTATTTATCGAGGTTTAAATAAGTCTCAATAGTATATAACAAAAGTACGAATATATGCATTCATGAATCTAACCAGCATGTAGTTATGAGAAGGTTTGTGTATCAAATAAAAGCGTCTCAGAGTGAAGTAAAAGGGCAATACAGACATTTCAAATGTAAAATAATGTAGACTCATATAGAACTCACCAATATACATTGTAGCTAGATAACAATCAACCAAGTTGTTCACTGAGTGGAAGACCAGAAGGAGGACAGACGCGGCACAAGGCCCACAGCTCTGGTGCACCACCATGCGATGGGGGGGGCCCCAGACGGGGAGACCCAGAGGGTCTATCCCTGGGACATCTGGGATCCAAGGGGATACCCAGAGACACAACCAGGCAGCTCCCTAGATGGAAGGGAGAGGTTAGAAGCACAACAGCAGCACATGAGTAAAGTGGCAGGGCAGCGACTGCCCGATTGTTGGGGGACAGATAATGGGGATTACCTCGGAGGGATTTGAAGCCCAAATGAGAGATAGATAGACCAGAGGATTGTATGATCACAAAAACTGTGCGAACCAAGTAGTCCTAAAAAGACACAGGGATGAATACCCGCATATTGTTGAGATGGAGAGTGGAGATGGATACTTACTGGTCCACGTGGACCGTCAGACAGGTGCCGCCGAACCACAACATCCACATGCTGCTCGTGCCTACCCCTTAAGTAGCTGCCCAAATGAGGTCATGACATCCAGCTGGGAGAGGGAGGAGATGTCCCCTGACTATGCAATGATATTGTAACGGGTGAGTCTATTTTCTTATTCCACCCCATCCTCCCACTACCTAACTAAATTTAGTGTGATTGGAACGATTCATACACAATGCCACATGTGGGATGGGGGGATATATCAGGTGCCTTTGGTCGCCTGTCCAGTGTGAATAGATAACGGGGACGCCTTCCCTAAGACCCTCCTTTGTTGAGGCTTGTACCATCCAGGGAACCCCACACAGTAGTGGGCGGCGCGAGCGGAGCCGATATCTGGCCTTATGCCCAGGATTGGCCTAGCTTGCTGCCACTCAAGATGTGGGGCCGGGTTGGGTTCCCCCCGTCCTGCGGGGCGTCCCCGGCAATGGATTGACACGAGCAGTGACGAATCACGACGTTGATGTCGCCACTTCCGGTTTGGGCGGAAGCTGGCTCCACTCTGGCTTCGCCAGGCTGTGTGTCACTTCCGCCCGCGCCGGCAGCTCGTGCGTCTGGTAGGGGAGGGGAGACACCAATTAACCTGTACTTATAAACTGACGAGACTGTGGACAAACTATACCGGACAGACATTTGTACCCATAACCATTGACACCACCAAGGACCCCTGGACGAGACGGACAACCTGTGGACGTGGACCAAGGACATCTAACTACTCTACCATACCCCACCATGGACCACTACTAGCTTCAGGTTCTGCAAACATTCTCCTGCAGGAGATGCTAATTTCTGTCATGCCTTATTATCCAGATGGTGTTCACCCACCAAGATATTTGACAACTCTCTTGACCTGACTGACTTTACCACGACCAATATCGTCCCTCGCAACATCTACCATTAAGGTGGGTCTGTGTTTACATTAAACCCATAGGGATGCCTGTGGGACAGTGTTAAAATTGGAACGTTATTTAAACAAGGTATGCCAACTAAGCAAAAACCATGGCACCTTACCACAACCCGGGCCTAGACCACATGCCCACGCCCGGATGATGGTCACAGTGGACTTTAACAGTAGCTAGTCATGCAAACGTAATAAAACATGCAGATGAAGGTAAGTAGATAGGTCAAAGTGACTCCAAAACCTTGGACCTTCCCCGCCCATCGGTGGTGACTCTCCGGGGTCCTCTACAGGACTAACCTGCAGGGTAATATTTGCCCCATATATACTAATTTCAATTATACTGTAATATAATATCTAACATATACTGATAGTGCTTTCTTCTACTTCTTAGCTAGGTCTAACAGAAGTTTATTTTCTTTGATTTATGACAAGTGTCTCCTGAAGAAGCGACGGTTGTTGCGAAACGCGTAGAGACCACCACTTGAAAAAAAAGTTTGGATCATTTATTTTGTATCTTTGTGAATGGACATTACTGACATTTGAAGGACAATTCCTTTTTTAGGAGTCACTTTGACCTATCTACTTACCTTCATCTGCATGTATAAACTTGACTTGAGTTTACACAAACGCTGTTACAATGTCTTTACTATGTTTTATTACGTTTGCATGACTAGCTACCGTTAAAGTCCACTGTGACCATCATCCGGGCATGGGCATGTGGTCTAGGCCCGGGTTGTGGTAAGGTGCCACGGTTTTTGCCGAAATTTTATTTTATTTTTTTAATAATTTTGGATGTTGGTAGCAAATACAGGTATAGGGTGTCCCTGACTATATAACTCTCTTGTATGCCAACTAAGCCCTGCGGCGTCAGATGTGCATCTCCCAACCGGCTATTCTTACATATGTTTTGTATTTATTTTTTTCTCTACGCACAGGCAACCCCACTCTCCCTGAAGAAGCCCCGCTAGGGGTGAAACGCGTAGGAGTCTCTGCCGCAATAATCTCTAGGGGAAACCTATTATCTTCTATAATCATGTCTGTATATTGCTATTTCCTACAAATCATGTTTTTGATATAAAGATTTTTCGTGCCATCAATAGCCACATGTGTGTGACAACCCAATACCGGGATTGATCCACTTAGCCTTTTCTGTTTCAAATCCTAATAGGGGTGAGGCACACTTATACTTTTGATTTTTCCTTAGTTGATCATCACCTTATCTTTTCAATGTTTGATGGTTTAGAAGTCCCTCATATTACATGGTTTTGGTAAAACAAAAGGAGATCTAAAGAAAATCTGGCAGAGAAATCCAAAGCTGGCTGTGCACCACATGGGCACATCAATTACCGTACGATGGGGAGTGCTGGCCATGCTCCCTTTACACACAGCCATGGCTGATCACAGCCTGTGTTTGCAGCTCAGCTGTCAGCCCATCCATTACATTGGATAGTGACTTGCGGTCCCCATTCAATGTAATGGATTTTGACTAATGTTGAAAACCTGTTTGGCCAAGCTGCTTCGAGCAGGAACTATTGATCCTGCTCGACGGAACCGTGCATGGCTTAAATGAAGAAACAGATTTGAGCAACAATGGGTGACGTGAATGCACACTGCGCCCGATGTTGCTCTTATCTGTTTCTTTGTCGAGCCATGTATGCCCCTTATAAAGGTGTAAATAAAATCCTGAATGTCCCTCAAAACCGTATCCCACATCTCTGAGATCAGTGACAGCTGGGAAAAGGAATACATCCACTTTAAGCCCAAATTATTTTAACATCTATGTGTACAAATTACAACCTTAACCTAAAATCAATAACAAAAATTAAACTTTATTAATTAAATATACATTAATGTAATGTACATGAATGACATTGAATTAATAAGCAGACAATTGTTACATAAAAAGGAAATCCATGGATGTAATATTGAATGCTGATGTACACCTAATAATAATTAAATAAAATATTAGCATATGAAACCCTGACATTTGTAACCTTGAAATGCATTTATCTTTAAACCATGCATTCAAATTAAGACAATTAAGGATTACTTGGTACAAAATCTTTGGAGAGATTGGTTTTAAAGACAGTAGATAGCCTACACTCTGCCCTTTTCACCAGAATGTAGAAAGATCCTATAATTGCTAAAATGACAACCCTAAACCTATTAGAACTTGGAACAGTTCAAGTAAAACTATTTCATTAGTTAAATCATAAAACCATGACAAGGGCCAGTAGGCTGCACAATAGGGACTTTTCAGAAAAAAAAAGATTAAACGTGTTGCAAAGGACAATAAACCCAACAATTACTGCATTTGCCTTAAACACTTTTTTTTTTTCCTTTTAAGCACATTACAGACTCACCCTTCAAATTTTATGGATTTGGTCAGCAGGTAATCTATATCCTATAAGATAATTGTAAGGAACTGGTTCTATGCCAATGTGAATTCCCTAGTCTATAGTGCACTCTTCATCTATTTTGCTAGTTTGCCACCAGGGCTTAGATGTGCAAAGGATGATATCTGGGAAATGGGTTTGGCAGAGGACCAGAAACCAAGGATCAAACAAGGTTACACAAGTACAGTCCAAGTGAGGATAAATCAAAGTCAGGGCCTGACAAAGTATAGTTAGCTAAACCTTCAGTACAAGAAAGAGCACCGCCCATCTCTTGCACTCAGGTGCACCGCACATACCGAGGTGATTCAGGGGACAATAATGATCTCACCCCTCCGTTGCCACGTACTCCCTCCAGGCCTCCACGGGCAATCACCTCCCTTTCCATTCAAGGGGCGGCCAGGCCTCACGGTCCTCACTTGCAACTGCGGCTGAGCAGGCTTTCTTCCGTCTAGCAGATCCTTGCGCACATCCCGCAATAAGGGTCCAAGACACATTAGAATAGTGAAAGTACGGTGCCCCTTTATTTCAGTAACATCACAGTGCTAGTTACACTCCATAATCTCTCTGGGAGCCATCTGTGAGTAGTCTCTGCCGGTAACAGTCTTTACCCTAGCCTTCTTCACCCGAGTGACTTCTCCTAGGTTAGGAATGCCCTTGCCCCCAGTGGGGGACAAGGGTGAGGCCTTAGTCAAATCTCAGTTCAGGCCTGGTCTTTGGATCTGCAGGCCTTGGCCTATTGGGTCTATTACACCTCTGTTCTTTTCTCTGCTGCTGCTTTGAAGACCCTATTTACATAAAACACTAAGCTTATATAACCTTCTACTCTCCTTCCAGATGGCTCACGAGGTCACAACATCACATGTTCCAGAACATCACCTTGTCACCTCCCACTTTATGTTTAACCCAACAACAGCATAAAGACATTCACTAACATTTTCATTGGAACCTTGTTCACCCTTTAATGACCATGGTACAATACACTTTATCTCTTAGTCCACCTTCCTACATCAGTATAGTACTTGCGTGCCACAACCCCAGAAACCCGCAACCAAGGAAAGCAACCACAAGTGTTAACCGACCTGAGGGGGCTGAATCTGGGCTCCGGAGCACCTAAGCAAGTTGCCTGCGTTGGTACATCAATTACCAAAGATCCCTACCGGGAACCACCTGATATATGACAAGGGAGAGTGTTGTAACCATCATGGTATAAGGGTGCCACATCCCCAGGTAAATGGATACTCACAGTTGGCGTCCGCAAGGTGGAATACAATGACACAGCTCACTCACCTCCACCCTAATTAGTGTTTATATATGTTCCCATTGATGAGCAACAATGAACAGCTTGCCAGGGGGAGGGATAGGGGAGGGCAGGTGCGCCTCAGGTCAGACCAATAGGGCTCTGTCAGGTCCCTTGGTCCGAATAGATGGACAGTGATCCCAGCAAAGTGGGGCAGATGGTGAGCCCCTGCATGGATCATCCGATCCCCAGCAATGTCACACTTCACTTATTGGGTGGACACCCAGCTGTCCCACTCCGATTGCCGCCGGATCGCACTAATGTGGCGCCGTGGTACTTCCGGTGGCCGGAACTCAAGAGCCAGGCACCGGAAGTGACGTTGGCGCCACGTGTCCGCTAGTCCAAAATAACTGGGAGGCGCCCTGTGCCAACGTGTGGGAGGAGTGGCGAGCCACCAGGATGCCCTGGTGCTCGTCAGAGAAGCTGCCTGTCGCAGAGAAAGACCAGGGAGGGGGCGCACCCAACGGGGCAGGAACCTTCCAGAGGGGGCTACCACCCAGCACAGTGCCGCCCCCAACCCGAGTCTTGCGCGAAGATGTCCACCCAAGGAGCCAGCCCACACGACCAGGGTAACGGGGGACAGGTGAGGTCAACCCCCCAACCAGCGCAGGACACCCACCAAATGTTTAGGGTACCCATATTAGGTGGCCCAAAGGCAGACCCACAGTGAAAAATCCATTGAAAAAACATTTGTATTTGTAATCGTAATAATAAACATCATTCAAAGGGCTTCTTGTCTGATACACATTAAAGGTATTGTCATATATATATTTTGTGTTCCTCTATTTACACATATAAAAGTTGCATCCCAATCGCCAATCCTATACTGGTTCACATCACAATTTGGTGTACATATGTGAGTTGTATATGTAGGGGTACATGCTTCTGGACAGCACTGTATGTTGCCCAGTAGGTAGTCCCTATTGTTGAGCTTGAATATTCGAATGCCGAATATTTTTCGCGAATATCGGCAATTCGAGAATTCGCCAATATATCGAATATGTCACGGATATTCGCAATTTCGAATATTCGCAATATGGGCATGTATCACAAAAATAATATTCGCATTGCGAAAATAAACATAGCATGTGACCATTCATTTTAAAGATTTTCGCGATGCGAATATTATTCTCACAATACATGGTCATACCGCGAATATTCGAATATAGAATCGAATATTAGTAGAATTATTCGTGAAATATCACGAATTTGAATATTGGCTATGCCGCTCATCACTAGTAGTCCCCTCTATATTTGTGAATACCATTTTTATTATTCTGTAAATTATAAAAAAGGCTTGTAACTAATACTATTATTTAGTCCTGGAGGGTTTGTGGCATTTAGTAGAAAAATCCAGCATTGTTCTCTCTGAAGTAGTATTTTATCAATGTGACAACCTCTAATATTCTCACTGATGTGCGTCAGTATATAGAAGTGCGTCAGTATATTTGTGATGTAAGCCAACATGTCTCGCAATTGGGGCTGTAAGTTTGCCATTGACTATCGTCCTGATATGTTCCTGTATTCGTATTCGGAATGGTCGTTTTGTCTTACCGACGTAGAACGCACTGCAGCGGCACATCATTAGGTATACCACTGCAGGCGTTCTGCAGTCGGCTTGGAACCGTATGGCATGTGTCTTACCATTGGGGAGGGCAAACCGTTTGCCAATGTATACACACTCAGCACATGAGCCGCATCTAGTAAGACCCCCTCTATTGCCCTGGACAGGGAGAGGGTGGTGATGGCTGGAGACCAACTGGTCCCTCAGTGATCTGCTTCTGCTGTATGTAATTCTAGGTTGATCTTCAAGTGTTTAATGGTGTCCTTATCGCATTTAAGGACATGCCAGTATTTTGACATTAGATCCTTTATTGTGGAGTGCTGACCAGAATAAGTAATAATAGCTCTGGTGGTCCAAGTTGTTTCTTTTTTAGTTTTTTTGGCCAATAATTCGGCTCTAGGTTTTGAACAGGTGGCATTAAATGCCTGTTTCAGGTTTTTCTTGCTGTATCCGCGAGATCTTAATCTATTATACAATTCATCTGCTTTGATCTTAAATTGGTCGTATGAGGAACAGTTTTGCCTTATGCTAGCCATACACATGCCGATAAGCGGCCGATTTTTAATCTGACCAATGGGCGTGCGCGCTCGCGCCGTCGGTCAGGTTAAAAATCACCCGCTAATCGGCATGTGCCCACATGGGGCGACAGATCCCTGTGATAATCTCTGGCCGGCGCGAGCCGATGAAAGCCGATGCCATAAGCTGCAATGAAGACGGCGTCTTCATTGCAGCTTATGGCCGGCACACAAAGGGTGCCCGGCCGATTGAAGGGGCCCCATAATGCACCGGGATGCTAACGTGATGACGTCATCACGTTAGCCTCCCGGAACATATCGGGACTAGTCTGCCTGCACACATTGGCGTGTGTATGGCAGGCTTTACTCGCAGATAATGTGAGTAAGGTGTGCATCTGATTAGTGAGGTTGGGTGGGAGCTGCTGGCATGCAAAATAGTGTTGCCAGCAGTAGTCTTCCTAAACAGAGTAGTAGAAATTTGGCCTTCCCGTGTTATATTGAGCTCTAGGTCTAGAAACGAGATTGATTAATGTGAATGTTCTAAAGCAAATTTTAAATTCCAAACATTTTGTTGTAGTTCATGTATGAACTCCTGTAGATGTTCTTGGTTGCCGTGCCAGACAATCAAGATGTCATCTATATAACGTTTCCAAACCAAAATATGAGGCCAAAACGGGGTCAGTTTTGGATCATCACGGATTTCTCTTTCCCATTCCCCCAGGCACAGGTTGGCATACGTAGGGGCACAACATGTCCCCATAGCTACCCCATGTACCTGGAGGAAGTAGGATTCTGCAAAACAAAGGCATTATGAGTCAAAGTAAACCGTAATAGTTGTATCAGGAATGAGTTAAAATCCTGGGGGAAGTGGCTGGCCCTCTCGAGCAGATCACCTATCACAGCAGTACCCCTACTATAGCGCCTCCACATCGACAGGTGCCAGCAGACAGTCCCCTGGAATAACAAGATTCTCTAATAGCCGAAGAACATCCGACATATCTTGTAGATATGACGGGAGAGTATAGACCAAAGGTCTCAGATGGGCGTCAATGAATTGACTAATAGGTTCCGTAAGGCAAACCTTACCTGAGACTATGGGTCTCCCCGGAGGCTCCAGCAGCGACTTGTGAGTCTTTGGCAGGGCATAAAATGTTGGTGTCCAGGGGTAGGGTACCGCCAGGAACGAGAAATCATCTCTGTTGATAACACCTGAACTCAAAGCATTCATTAAAATCATATCAAGTTCCTTTTCAAAGTTTAACAATAGGTCCTCCTTAATGGGGCAATACCATTCATGGTTCGACAAGATGCGTTTACACATAGTTTCATATTGTATTCTGTCTTGGACCACGATGTTGCCGCCCTTGTCCGAGGGCTTGATGATAACATTGTGTGCCCGAGAGAGAGTTTTTATCGCCTTGTATTGTGTCTCAGATATTATGTAAACTATTTGGCCAATTCTACAATTCTTTAGTAATTAAGTTTACGAACATAAAAATAGAGGTATGTAAATAAAGCGGGGGAAATTTGGTTGACTTGGGCTTAAACTGGATGCGATTGTTGGTAAAATCGACCTCCACAATCGCATCCAGTGCCGCCTCAACCTCATCCTCCTCTGAATCGATCTGTTCATTGGCCAACTGAATCAGGATTTTTACTGCCTGAAATTCAATTAGCGAGAAGTCTTTCCATAGTTCGGAGTTGTTTTTTTCTTTTTTGCGTGACTTAATAGCAGTTTTCGAGCAAACAAATGTATATGTTTCAAAGTCTCAAATGGGTCTATATTGGTTTCCGGGCAAAAACTCAATCCTAGACTTAGTAAGTCCATTTCATCCTTAGTTAGATTATATTTAGTTAAATCAATTACCGTCAGGTTTTGTGTTCCGTTTATCTGGGCCAATTGAAAATCCTCTTGTAAAGTTTCCCCTTGGCAGAAAATCTGCTTTGGGTGTCCCGTTTTTTTGGGGTTTGTCATGTCTAATTGTTTTGGGGTTGAGGGTTAATGTCGCAGGGACCTGGTTAGATATTTCTGTCAGTAGTGGCAAGTGGGGGGGATTTACCGAATTGATTATGAGGAGGGATTGTATATTGTGTGGGTCCAAGTCGTCAGTCCGTTGGTCCAGAGTCCTAGTCCTTGTATTGGGGAATAGTTTTAGTTTCCAGCTATATACGAATGTATAGAAAGGGCTTGAGGAAGCCCTTCATTGCTAAATTTGTTTAATCTGCCTTAGTTATCTTGCTGATGTGTAGTACCTCAACGTAGCAGAGACAAGCCCAGGGGGTGTTGTAACCGAGTGGGGAAATAACTGCTGCACTGGGGAAGGCACTTCAGGGGATTCGGCAAAAATGGTCAGTCCACAAGATGGCCTTAAATGACTGCACTCACACTGGGGAGGACCAAGTTCTAGCCTTAAAGAGGGGTGCACCAGTCCTAGTAAACTGTCAGGAGGGTAACCAATGAGAAGCGCATTGTATCTTGTAAGTGTTGGGGCATCTACCGCAGACCTAGGTACAATGAAGGGACTACACCTAGTGCTACTCAACAGGTGAGTTATGTGAAGGGAGCATGCAGGCCTCTATGCGCAAATTCCAGCCTCTAAGATTAATCTGCATGGGCCACAACACCTTCTAGGGGCAGGAATGTTACATCTGTGGGCAAGCGCGACTATGTTTCCACATCCATCGAGACCCCCTCCTCTAAGCGTATCACTTGGTGGGGATTCCGACGGAGCACATAGGGGCCTGTGGTAAGATATTGTCCAGTATGCATGAAGATAAGTGACTATGGGTGGTCCTATCATGACAGGATATTAACCTCCCTAGCGCACTGCCCATACCGTGCTGTTTTTAACAGCACGGTATGGGCAA
>CM070038.1:52342185-52361472 GCA_036250615.1 Ptychadena robeensis
AAACAACTTTCCCAACACTATTGTGGCCAGAAAGGGGTCCCTTTGTTTTTTAAAATTCGTTTTAAAAAATGTGTTTTAAAAACTTTTGCGCTAGTTCGCGTTCGCGAACATCAAATTCCGGGTTCGAGCCATCACTAGTTACCTTTAGACCATGCTTGTATATATACTGTATGAATTTGTATATTGAATATGCTTTTAATATTGAAGTTATGTATTATGTGATGCGTGGACACTATAAGTCCAAATAAAATGTATATATGAGGATAAATTCTTTGAGCTACCCTTTAGTTGGAGTGTTGGAAGTAGTGTTTAACCTAAGTCCCAACTGTAAGGGGACAATATGCGTAACAATTTGCTATCTACACATGTATGGGTACCTTAAGGTGTAGGGAAAGCAGAATAGGAATTTAGATTATTATGTCTAACACAACAAAAACACCATAACCAACATTGAAATGTAACATTGGATGCAATACACGTGTATACAATCAATACATGTTTATTCAATTTTGTGATATAAACCAAAGAGAAAAATAGATTTTTTGAGACAAACAGAGCTAAAGCAAAGTGTACAGTGTATTAAAACACATAGTCACACACAAATATTAAAAGAATACAGCAACTCACTCCCTTTGTCTCTTTCCTAGAGAACCCCATCCTCTTCAATTATACACAGGTATGAATATATACACAGCAATATATAAGGTAAAAATATGTACACGTCTGTATAGGTGCATACACATTGACTCACACGGGCTGAATAAGTGCACAATCCTGCAATATGGTAACTCATAGCAACCAGGTGTTTTATTACTTTATTTTGGACTTCTAAATTCTTATTGGATGCCATGAGCTACTTTAATTCAGTGTTATTTGCCCACATTAAAAAAAAACATGTTTGTGTTAACAACAAATATATGGTGTGTATACAGAAAGACAGTCACAGGGAGTATGAATAAGGATGTACATATTAAAAACCCTCATTTGTTAAATATATACATAGGTGAACAATACTATTATACATGTTTGTGTAGATAGCTGGTAATGTACAGACAATATAAAGAGTGCTTATAACATTAAAATGACCTGTAAGCTCTCTGCTGATGAGTACAGTTCAAGTAAGTACTGCAACATTTAGGAGGTCCCGTCACCCAGTCAGGCAGACATTTTGAAAGGGTGAGTACTGGTCCAACTAAAGGTAGGAATACACGTATAGATATTTGCACAATCGACAATAGATTCGATCAGGATGTTTGATATTAGTATTTTAAACCAATATTGATTGGGTCTATATCGAATGTATACACTGTATTTTCGTTCAAATGAATGAAATTTCGTTTGACTGTACTGGAACTAAATTTTTTAGATTTTTGAACAAGAAATAGCTTCATTCAAATTTATTAGATCAAAAAAAATTATCGAATGAAACGATGGTACGTTTGATTTACATTGTTTTTTTACAAGATAGATGAAAATTTACCAAGGTGTCTGATCAGCTTTCGATAGATTTTTTGTTCAATATCATTCACTTTTGTTCGAACGTTGGTCGAAAGAAACCTTTGTTCAGTTTTAGATTTTCGTCCCAATGATTTAAAATCTATCTTTTTGAATCTATCGAACGAAAAAAATCTACCCATGTATTCCCACCTTAAATGATATTGTTTCATTCTCTCAAACAAGCCTTTCTAGGTGACAGGGACACCTAAATTAGTGGTTTTCCCAATTACATTATATATATGACAGTGCTGGAACTGAATAACCATCATGATCGGTTAAACTAAACTAAAAGGCACCTACGTCATGCACAGACTGAATCTTTTGTTAGAACACCATTGGAACACTGCTGAGGTAGTGTCCTTAAAAATCTCATCCTCCACAATGTGAAAAATGTAGGTAAAATGTTCAATAACAAGATAAAAAACAAGGCTTTTAACTGAGTTCCTGTTTGAGACACATAAAACAAATAATCTGAACACACATGAAACACCTGCCTTGCTCAACGTCTGTGTACCGATGTACCAAGTTACATCCGCCTGCACATATTGACCCACAAAGCTGTTCACACACTCTTCCAGTTCTTCCAAGCTATGCAATCAATGGCATACGTATGTAAGAGACCTATTCTGTCTAAACAAGTCATGCTTTATAGGGGACAATGTGTCTTCAGCCTCTAAATGTTCCCAATATTTAACTGCTCAGATAAAAACTATACATAACTATGAGAAGTGGCTATAAAAAAACGAATTTTCTTTTATATATTTACTAGTAGTATAAGAGCCTTCGGTGAGTATTAGGAAGCCTAATAAAATATCAGAGGAATGGGAGGGGGGGTTGATGATTTTGAAAAAACTGTTTTTAGGGGAAACGCGTTTCATCTAGAAACAGCAGAGTAGAACTTTGCTGGACTTCAGTTACACACATTATATGATCAAGAGTAGGGGGTCACTCCTCACAAATGATTACGTTCTGGCGTCTGCAGTGACAGGTACTATTAATACTATTAAGACATTATAGAGCGTTCTCTAGGCATTTGCAAGCTTCCAACTTAGCTGGTCATGGATGCTTAGATTCCCCAGAGATCGATTTGTTAAACGATTGCAACATGCTATTGAGTCTTTGATCATAAGTCGTACATCGATAAAAAGTGCACCATTTTTGGGATGCGATTTATGCGCCTGATCTGTGTGATCTATTGAAACATCGGCTACACAAAAAATGGCATTGGAAATGATGGAAAAGGTATACATGGGTCAATCGAAAGGGCAGATCTTAAGGTCTTCAATAACATCCTTCTATTCGTGACAGATCAACTAAAAATTACAGACATGTCCAATCCCTCACCAATTGATTATTCGTCATTTTGATCGATCCCACAATTTAAAGAAGCATTAATTTGTGAAAAATAGATTAGTCAGAAATCGTATGAAAAAAACTTAAGTGTCTATGGCCAGCTTTTGTATCAGAATTACTATATGCCCCAGAACAGTGCCTTTGCAATATAAGAATGCAGAGTATGTGCCTTCCTAAAAGATTGGAGGCAGCTGTAACTGGAAGGCAGGAACAAGCCAGTATTGATGTCCCTCTTTTGTAATGGGGTGTAAAATCAGCTCATACAGGTGTAATGGTGTCCATAAACATTTTAGAGTGTAGATGCATATATTTCCTCACCTGCATACCTTTTAAAAAGGTTGTATTTTCATGATGAAAAACAGCGAAAGCCTCTAAAATAATTAAATTGTAGTAATATGACCTGAAAAGTCTACAAATATGGAGAATAAAGTCTTCCCTTCAAGTGAATCTGAAAGAAGGGTGCAGACTTTTTGATTCAGTTTTAAAAGGTAACTCCACTATTTCAGCATTTAACAAGCAAGAGGAATGATGCTGACTGAAGTAATAAACCCTTCTAACGCTATTAAAAATTAAAGTAAACCTCCCTGTCGTTATGGTGTTTTTGCGCCCTCTTTACCAAAGCCTCACGGGTGATTGCAGCAAAGTAAGGGCAGTGTGGGCCGGGAAAAGGGATGCTGCCCCCATTAACATCAAGGTCTATGGCGATGCCCCCCGCCCCTTCGACGTCATCAATAGAGCCCAAGACATTTTACCGGAAGGGATCAGTGACCCTGCAGGGATGCAGAATCGCTGTGGGCTCGCACAACACAAGCATGTTTGCATGACCCCTTAAAGAACAAACTGTGTTTACCCTTCAAAAAAGTAAGACAATGACTGGATTCATGAATTTGTGCCAAATAGAAGTTCACAACCAAGCCAACTGAAAACTGAACCTTGATTGGTTGTTGACAAGATTTTCGGTCCTACGTTTCCCAATGATTCTTTACTGAAATAGCTCCACTAACTGCATCTGATCTGAAACAAAAAGAGCTCGCCATATCTATAAATCTTATAAATTAAAACATGTTCTTTTTTTTTTTACACCTGATAAAAGAATACACCAGAAGAAAACAAGACTTAAAACGCACACACAAATATAAATACAGAGTGGGAATGTAAAATGCTAAATACAGACATGACAAAGATATATATACACACTAATATACCATACAATAAAACATCTTTAAGCTGAAACAAGACATAACTGTTAAAAGCCTGCTGTAAAATAAGAATAAGGACTGTTGTAACATGAAGTCATAATTCAAAAAGTGGACACTGCTACCAAAAGGCCAAAGACAGTCTACAGGATTGTTCCCACTAGATCGATTTGTCGCTGCGGCCCATCACCCCTTATCGCGCTCATAGAGAATGAAAGGGTGCGATTACAAAATTGCGGCCACACACGATTTTTGATTGCTTCCATGTATGTCTACAGGCATGACCGTCTGCAGCCACCTGAGACTCGCGATCAAAAAAGCAGTGGGCCGCGATTCAGATTGCGGGTCGCGGGCGGACACTTGCCTGTTGATCTTCTCCCAGAACAGTAGGAGAGTTTCAAAATGGAATTTTAGGCAAAGAAATTTTGTTTTGGATAGAGCAGAAAAGATCTTAAACATCAGCCAAGTTATTGTTGATATATGTTCTCTGTGGAGGTATGCCCATTAACTTTCTGTGCTCACCAGAACAAACAATGAAGATATAATATTTATCCATTCTTTACTCTTTCCAAGACAAAAACTCATGTCTGGAGATCCAATTTAATGATAACTTGGGGGTTATTTACTTAAAAGCACCATATGTGGATAATGCAGGTCCCTTACCAAATCCTACCACATTCTCCACAGCAACCACATTGAGGACTGCTGGTTGGATTTTTGATGTAACACAAAATAAGCAGCATGAAATTGGAGTGATCAGTGGTGTTAAATGTGAATAATTATTGCACTTTACAGAAACACGTAATTGAGGGTTTCAGGCCCCGATCTCCCGATCTGTCACCGCACTCTTCCCAAGTGTCCTCTCCAATTTGCGGTGCTTGCGGGGAGCAGGAGGTGGAACCGGAGGCTCTTCACGCAGGACTTGACGGATACGTTGGACACACACTGCTGTGGCGTTTCGGGTTTCTGGTGACAGTTGGGATAGACTGAGGAATCCATGAGGGAGATCTTCTACTACCTGAAGGGTGACTGGACGGTTAAGGGAACGGAGTCTCTTGGCAAACATCACGGAGTCATCCAACATCGGGTCTAGAGCACATGCCTGCATGAACAGCAAATGGCCATTAAATATAGGCAATAAAGTACAATTACAAATGTAAAAATGAAAATGGCCAACCTTAGCTATAAGTCAATACATCCAGGTGAAATAAAATAAAGCATACAGTAAAGCAGTAGGAAAAGCCTGCCCTTTGACAATATACTGCGTAGGAGGACCATTGCGACCAGGAGGCCTCATTGCAGAGGTGCAATATGCACCTAACTACTAAGTTAGCCCTATAGCCGTGCAATATGCAAAGCATGGCAGAAAGTTGACTGCTTTCATAATGAGAACAAGGAGGCTGTGGCTACTTTAGAAAATATACAAACTGTTAGGCACTAAATATATGCACTTGAAATATTTTAATATATAAACAAATTTTCCATTAAGATATTAAATGTAAATTTAAAAATAAACAAATATAAGGTAGTGGATGGTCCCCGTAATTTACTGAGCATGTGATTTTCTGCATCCTTGCTCACTATAGTATTCATATCTCAACAAATATCACTTCTTGTAATACCAAACCTTAACTATATATAGGAATTCTTGCACATTGGCCAGGTCTCTAAGCTATGATTCTCAGCAGCAACATTCATTGTATAGAAATAGTAAAGTTGAGTGCACAGAAGAAACATCAGAGCCAGATATATTTCAAAATTCAGCCAAAGATATGGGGGCTTATTAGCAGCTTATTACAAAAAACCAAGGGAAAAGTGCAGTTTTGAAGAATGGACTTGTATTTAGTTGGAATAATCCCATGCCAGTACAGACGAAAGGTCTATGCCAGTCGTGAGCAACTGAACACAATGTGGCCTCAACATCACTAAATCTATACTGACTTATATAAGCATTCAAAATGAATGCTTTATATAATGAAGAAATGACAGCAGACATCGGAAGACAACAATATTTTTCATTTTTATATAACAAAGGCATTGATGATATCTATGAAGCATATAACATTTGATGATATACATGGGGCATTCCATATATTACTATGTGTAGCGGTCACAAAACAAAACTTGTTTTAAATCATAATTCAAGTGTTAGGGAACTCTGTAGTAGGGTAATGCACATTTTTTGTACATAAGGATGTGTTTTCTTTATGCAGCCCAGTGTAAGAAACGTAGATTAGAATGTGTAGTGACTGTCATTATCATTTACCTTTTTGTCCAAGGTGCCATAAAGCTTAGGACCACCCCTGGATGCAGTGGTCAAATCAACATCGACAATTTTTCTGATGTCATTAGGAGTGCCAAAGTTAATTAGGAGATCTGGGTTTGCATGTGACCGCTACACATGGTAATATATGGAATGCCCCATATATATCATCAAATGTTATATGATTCATATATATCATCAATGCCTTTGATGCTATATATGGGGCACATAACCTTTAATCATTTATATGGGAACATAACATTTGAATAAAAGGTAATGTGCCCCTATTTTGAGGTAATGTGCCACAATATATATATAATATAATCATCCCCAGTTCAAAGGAGAATAGGCACTCACATGTCTGCTATCCCCTGCTGACGCACCTTCTCCCCGGGATCTTCTTAGAGTGGGAAGAGGAGGAAGTAGAGGCAATGGACTTGATTAGGCGCTGTCTGGGTTGCAGATTGGAAATCATACACTGGTATGTGAAAGCCAATCAGTGTAATCAATCAGAGCCTGAGCAAGTACCTTGCCTCTCCTTCCCGCTCCAAGAAAAGGACACGTCAGCGTGGGATCGGCAGAGAGGTGAGCTCGGGGGCCGCAAGTAGAGGACTGAGGGGGGCCGCTGAAGAACAGCCAAAGAGCCAAAGGTTGGCACCTGGGGTCTATGTCTTAATAAGTGTACATGGGAAAGATAGGGCCTTGCCTAAGGACACACCTTGTACTGGCATCTCTGTAGTAGAGTACACAACTAAATAAACATCCTAAATAAACAAAACAATAAAAGAAAAAGAAGACAATAAATGTTAAAATACACCAAAAATATCTAAAATACTGAAATGTCTATTACAAAATCCTTTCACACGATCTCTGCTCTTTGAGCTTAAGTCTACCATACACATCTAGATTTTCTGTTCAATCTATTTAAAAAGATAAAAAATTTTGGGTCAAGGAAATTGGTGATTGATTGTATGTTTGCCAACTGTAGTAACAGATATTTGATCAACTTTTTTGGGATCGACTGAAAGTGTAATCAATTTCCATACAACCAATTAAAATTTACCAGCACATCCAAAAATTTTTTAAATTATTTTCCCAATTTTAATTGTTTAGGTTGATCTAACCATGTGGGCTGCCATAGATTTTCAATCAATCAACCCAAAAAATGGTTGAATTAAGTTGATTGGATGAAAAATCTAGACGTGTATGGGGGCCTTAACTTTCTGAATAAAGCTGGGCATAGACATTTAGATTTCCTAGCGATCAATCTTTTAAACGATCATGCATGCGATTCCAGAATCAATTCCATTTTTCCTCCCCGAGATCTATTGATCACGGATCGTGCAATGTCCAGCTCACAGTTCTAATCTACAGCTTACTGTTCTAATCGGTTGGACGCCAATAGGTCGATTTAACACACAGGTTCGATTCCTGCTCAATCAATTTTACATGCGGGTCACTTTGTGCATGCATCGATTTGTGACCGATCGATCGGGGTGATAGATTCCAGTGATCGATCTCACAGAAATCGTATGGAAAAATTGATGCCCAGCCCAGTTACTGCCCCTGCTTCATACTCACCACAATGTGAATGGGGGGAAGTCCTTGCAGCATACTGTCAGGAGCCAGCAGTGGGGACATATATGGGTTTTCCACAATCGCAGAAGTCTGCAAGGTCATGTTAGCCACACCATTTTGAGAGCGCAAAGGCTGAAATCCTTCTGGAAAACCCAGCAGATGAGTGGAAGGGGAATGTGGGGATGATGGTTCCTCAGTGGAGTGTGCAGGAGGAATGTTCTCTTTAGGGTGTGTAGAAAGTTCCCTGTCAAAGGAGTGGTCACCTTCACTTTCCCTTTCTGTCAAAAAGAAATTGACTGCTTCCAGTGGACTGGTTGGAGACAAATTACTTCCCCCTGACTGGACAGACAGTGAAGATGGAGAATGTTGGCCATTTGCAGTGCAGAAGCTGGTGGATTGTGCTCCTCTGTGTGCTCCAATTTGTCCATTGTGTTGGCTTGGCGTTCCAGTTGATAAACAGTTTTGCTCTATGAACTGATGGCGGTTCAGATCCTGGCAAGTCTTACTTTTTAAAGAGACCTTACGGTTAATAAGAGAGGGGTCTTCTGCTAAAGCTGCTTCGGATACGCTTTTCCTTACTGTATCTGCAACACATTTAATAAAATATTATAAGAGGGAGTCTTAAATGATAAAAAAAATAACTTTCCAGAGGTACTATATATTAAACTTTAGATCTAAACACAATTATGAAGCGCAAGGTTTGGAAACAAATTGACTTTAGTTTAGAAAGGTCAATATGAACAAACAACTTTGGAACTTCAGTGTACAACTTAAATCAGTTGATCAGTTGGTCTAACACAACATTCACAATGTTTTGCTAATGTGTACCAGACATTATATATAAAACTTATTGGGATAACACACCTGCATTGGACCTGTCCTTGTTCCCTTCCATGAGATTACTCAGCCAGGAAGCTGCCCCTTGTCGGATGTCTCTGAGAAATAATGCAGTGCCCCGTTTAACTTGATTCACAGCACTTTGCTTTTCAACTACTCGGTCATCCACTGGAACTCTCTCTGTGCCTAAAACAACATTTGAAAGGCGAAAACTAAAGTTCAGTATCAAGTTACCCACAGTAATCAAATCAGCAATCATCTTTCATGGTTCTGACTACATAACGGTAAAACAAAAGGAAATCTGATTTGTTGCTACAGGTCAGTGTCATTTATTTATCCTCATTACTCTCCACAAGTAAAACACTTTACCTGCATAAGCATTAAGACACTTTGACAACACACTGAGCGGCAGCAGAGGATCCATCAGGGTCAGAAGACGGGATGGCGATGCTGTTGCCTGTAATAAGGTTGCTGGATAGGCAACCATGATCCCATCTGGTAATCTAATTCCAACAGAAGCTGCACGGAGGGCCACGGTGATACACAGGTTTCCACCAGCACTGTCACCAGCCAGGCAAACCCTTTCACCTGTGGAACCTAAAAAAAAACCAAGAACAACAAATTAAATTTTACATATACTTGGCTTGTATTTCCTCATCTTTATCCTATAATGGTCTTGTTCTACACTGGCTCCCACCAAAACATTTTACTAATATTTACTGTGAAAGCATTCTCAATGACCATTGAACTTAAACAGCCTGTCAGATCTAGGTAACATAAATACTATAATTTACATCAGAAAAGTATGTACTAACCCAGAAGTCGACAGTGTCTTAGCGCCCAGCAGTAAGCATAGAAACATTCTTCAAGAGCTCTAGGGAAAGGAGCCTCTGGGGCAAGTGAGTAATCAATAGACAAGATGGGAGCCTCAAGCTCCTGAGCCCATGTCTTCAAGTACGGCTCATGGGACTTTGAGGTTTGAGCTACAAACCCTCCACCGTGGAAATGGACAATCAGATCTGGAGACAAAGGGGCTGGGCGAGATCGAAGACGAAGGTCAAGGCTCAGAGGACCTTCAGGTTTTGTGAAGGCATTAAGTTCCTCACTCTCCTGAAATAAATAGAAGGGTGTTAAAAGTATATCCACAAATCAGAGCACGATATAGATTTGTGCCAAGATGTATCCCTTCCTTAATTTTCAGTAAATAGTCCAGTGTGATGGAGAAGACTTGGTACAAAACTAGTGCATGAAAACTACAGACTTTGAGGATAGTTGTTATACAAAACTTTTTAAAACAATTTAATGCAAACAGGTTAAGGAAAACATGGTGTCAACGTGAATGGTCTAAAAAGCTTTGTTTGTATACATATAAACTATAATCCAGAAGAAATTTGTTCTTACCCTGTACAATCCTTCATTTCTGCTCACATGAGTTCTACCATGTGTGTGTTTTACTTCCATTTCTCTCAAAGAAAGCAAAGTATAGGCTTCAAATCTTAACAGAGCTTCACTACATGTCTGCAAACCTAGCAAACTGAACCTGCTTAGAATCAGTAGAGCCCGCTCAAAGAAACTCGATTGAACGGGGTTCCAACATGTTGGAAAACCCCACTCAATCTCTATTACTAGCGTGTTGTGATTCACACGTGCTGCAAGCTGGGGAGAACGGGTCCCCATTGAACGGGAATCAATGTGCCCATGTGGTGCACATTGATTTCCGTTCAATTGATCCCTGATCAATCACAGCGTGGTGACGTCACCATGTTGCGATTGATCGGGGGTCGATCGCACGGGAATCTACCCGCATGTGCCTAGCCTAAGGCTTAGGCTCCATTGGCTTAGCCATCCATTACACGTGTCGACTTTTGCACGATCGATCTTAAATTTGATTGTGTTCGATTTTTACATTCATACGGAAGTCTAACATCAATCGATCGTACCACCATGCAGTGTGATCGAGTTAAATGTGATTGATTTATGACCGTATTATGGAGCACATGCGTAGTGTGATTCCAAATTACAATTTAAATACGATAGTAATTATGAATCCAGATACGATTCTAATTACAATTCTAAATACGATCATAATTATGATTCTAAATACGATCGTAAACAAATCGATCCGAATTCTTAGAAAACCCATCAGATATTTGCACGATCAACTAAAATTTAACATGTCTGATCGTGTTTTCGATTGATCACTTTTGGTCGATCATACCAGGTGGGTAGTAACTGATTTTCACTCATTTGAAAATCGATCTTATAAACGGAAATTGTATGGCCACCTTTAGAGTGTCAAACCACTGCAGCTATAGCCTGTGATCCAAAGTTTTCAATGGAAATGATTTATTTTTTATATTATTTGCAAATATAGAATAAACAGCACCTTAATGTTTAGATTTGAAGATATATTTTCTCCACACAAATAGTTTTAGATTTAAAAAGCAAGTCACTGACCTGGCCCTCGCGCAGCTGGTAGGAGAGAAGACGCATGTGAACAGGTCCTGGTCCAGTATGAGCTACAGGAGGATTGATTGTAACAGTGCGCTGAGGATCTGAAGACAGCGGCATTTCCAGTGGTTCAGGGGGTACAGACAGAGTTTTGTTGATGCGGACTGTTGTGGAAGCTATTCCAACCAAAGACTGTGACAAAAATACAACATTCTATTAAAATGTCATGCTCTTCCAGAGGTGTTTGTAAGATTTTATAATCAATAAAACTACTCTCTCAGATGTATAATGGTCAACATCCCAAAAACAATAGACAGAAGTTGATAATGGCATAGAAAACATCACCCTAAATTTCCTCTTGAAAAGACAAGGGCGAGGGGACTTTAAGGGCCACTCACTATGTAAAAGCAATACATTTATTATACACTGTGCAAACAATGAAGTAATGACATCATATCAATCACAAAATGCACAATGCTGCGGATGTACACATCTGTACACATGCTTCGACAATTAAAATAGTCCAAATGGCGCAAATTTCACCCCAACGCGCGTTTAGTTGAAGACTTTTTTCAGGGGGTCTGATATGTAATTTCATTGGCCAAATCTACATAAACAGCCAACACAAGGGGATCAGTCGTATTGAATAACCAAATCGACATAAAAGTGGACACAGACCCTCTGGGGTTACACACCACCATAGATCAATATAGTGTGGAAAGACATGATTTCTCAAGATGGTGTCTCAACTGCACCGACACCAGTGGGGAACTGACTTTACCAGCATAAATGCCGTGGTGATCTGCGTACAACAAGATCGATTTTTAATACATTTACTTTGATAAACATGATCAGTTGATTCGGGTCGGTCTTGTTACGTAGATCACCAATGGAGACACCATCTTGAGAAATCATGTCTTTCCCCCTATATTGATCTATGGACGCGAGTAACCCGAGGGTCTGTGTCCACTTTTATGTCAATTTGGCTATTTAATATGACTGATGCCCTGATGTGCTGTCTGTTTGTGTTATGTAGATTTGGTTTAAATTACATATCGTACACCCTGAAAAAGTCTTCAACGAAACGTGCGTTGGAGTGAAATTTGCACCATTTGGACTATTTTAATTGTCTAAGCACGTGTACAGATGTGTACATCCGCAACATTGTGCATTGTTTTTGATTGATAAGATGGTCATTACTTCATTTCTGGCACTGTGTATAATAAATGTATTGCTTTTGTGTCCCCTCAACCATGTCTATTCCAGGGGAAATTTTGGGTGATGTGCTTATGCCATCATCAACTTCTGTCTGGTTTTGTAAGATTATTGGGCAGTTTCTCTGCCTACAAGATATTATCACAGATGCTTGGTTTACTTTTGCAGTTCTCAAAACTAAGTGCAACAGAAAAGTTGTCCAAATATGAATGATTAACCTAAACTGGGGATAAAAAAAAACTAATATGACAAGTTGTTGTTCTTCACCTACTTGCATTTTAAAGTTATACCGGCAAGAATGATTGATTTAAAATCGAGCCTTACTGACTAGTGATTTAAATTGTGATTTTAATTGGTTTGATTTAAATCAAATCCTCCGTGCTACATATAAAAAGAATAAAACATATAGGATCAACTCAAATGGCAGCAATAACAAAACGCTACTACTTCTACTTCTCATTTTCATAGCTCACACACCACTTAGAATCCCTCTCTCACATTTCTTTATACTCACAGTCAGCAATTCCATCTCTGTTATGTTCCAAAAAGTCTTCCAAAAGTTTACATCAAGGTTCTGTGTTATTCTTTCAAATTCCGCTCCTCGTAGCTCAGGGTCAATGGCGTACCTTCCACTTATGAAGAAGGAGCTAGCAGCCACACCTGAGTAAGAGAAGAGACAAGTTGAATCCCAATTGTTTGCCTGCTGGACAAATACTGCAAATCAGCAATAATAGTGCATCTACTAGGCACCATGTTACTAAAATGTCAAGGGAAAAAAAGTCCGGTTGTAGTCCAACTAGAAAGGGTAAGATGTCCATACCACAGGCTGATAAATGGGGCCACATATTGACTACACCAAGCCCATCTGCTCCCTAAAGTAGTGTGGGGATTTCAATAAATAAAAAAACAAAGTTGAGTTCAGATGTTGGAAGTTGGACAATGATCTGCTTATGTGCACTAGACTTGATGATATGTTTGCTGCCTTTGCATACCTGGCATTTTAAAGGGTGTTAAAAGGTTTGTGTCAAAGCTTGCTGAACACTAGAGATCATAACAACTGCGCTATTCTTTCCGCTAGATTTTTCATTAATATACTTCGAGGAAAAGGAAACGAAAACAAAACAAAATCACCCCCTCTATACGGATATTCATTCACTTGAATTGACAGTGACTTCATATTGTGACCATAATCTAGTATGTGTTCATAACTTTGAGAAACGAAATGCGGTGCTCCTGGGAGAAGAACCCACACCTTTCACATGTCATAGTCTAACAGATACACACCACTCAGTGTTATCTGAATTAAAAGTGTTAACCCACAAATTAACTATTATTACATGGAAGGAATACACTTTAAAAGCACAAACCACAGAAGGCAGAGACATCTACAACTATATGACATCTGCATAGCGCACACTTACCATAGTAGGTTGTTAGAGCTCCCTCAGCTGTCAGTGAGAGCATAGTGAGGAGAAGGAGGGAAACCATCACATTAAAGCAAACATGGAGTCCTCTTCTTTTACAAAAACATGCAATGATGCATTCTAAAATGATTTAACAACTAGTTCACCACGATGCCTTCCAATAAATCCAAAGCAATTAACTTCACTTTTAAAGTATTTGGGGTTTAAAAAAAATAATGCATTTTGTAACAAATGTTTATTAGAATATTTCTAGTGGTCTAACATAAAGCCACCCAAAGGCATGTTTATTGCCAAATGAACAAAAAACTATTCATATTTTAAAAGCAGTCACACATGCATGCTAAAAACTTTAAGGCAGTGGCGTAGGAACCACCATAGCTACGCTATGGGGCATGTGGCCACAATGGGGCCCGCCGCTTCTGGCTGCTTTTTTTTTTTCTTCCTGTCCAGGCTCCCCCATCAATCATGATCCCCCTGCCGGCAGGGCTAAAGACAGTGGCAAGCAGGTGAAGTGGACTATTTTTTCACCTGCTTGTCCCGACACTGAACTCTTAGATCCGGCCGGCTGGAGGGGACTCCCCCTTCCTCCCCCTCCTCTCTTACTCATCTGCTGAGCTACCCGATAATGCTTCCTGCAGCTTGTATCACAGCCAATAAAAACGCAGGGGAGAGGACACACCCTCTCCTCTCCAGCTCTGCTCTAGAAACTAAACCAAAACAACCTGTCTGACACTAACTTTGAACATTCATAGCACAAAACCCATTCATAGTATAATCATGAAACTTTCAGGGTCAGTAATGCTCCCCTCCTACTACTTACACCCCAAGTTTCACCCCTCTAGCTACAACACTTATGAGTTAATTTCAGCTAAAAGTCTGTCAGATAATGCTTCTTCATCGACAGAGTGATATACTCCTATATCAGGGGTGGGCAAACTACGGCCTGCGGATCCGAAAGAGCTAAAATTGGCACCCGTTTTTTGATCACTAAACAGTTGACAGGTGATCGCTGAACAATCACCAGTTGATCGCTGACCAATCGCTGACCGATCAGCGATCGGTTGGCCATAAAATCTTAGCATGTAGGGGGGGGCTTTAGAGTGGGGTATCAGACTCCGGCCCAGGGGCCAAATCTGCCCTGAAATGTAATTCTTTTTGGCCCGCTAGATTGTTTTTCTATTTTATTTGAAAAATGAATGTCCCATATGTGTCTTTTAGTTCACAATTGAAGTCACATAAAATTGTTTGCTCCAGATTCAAGGTATAAAGGCTGGAATACACGGCTATTTTTGAGCCGACAGAGAGATCTCTGCTTCACGCTACTGCCCGGCTTACCCAATATCGGGAGCCTGTCCTATATTTTGAATGGGAAACTGCGGGTCCCTATTCAAAGTATAGGATATCGAACAAGATTTAACAACGTGTTGGTAACCTGTTTGGAAAAGTGGCATATACGGGTAGATTTTTTCCCAGATTTCTGTGCAGAAATCGACCCGTGTATTCCTACCTTAAGAATAACCTGTGGGTGGGAAAGGATGAAAGATTTTAATTAGTCAAGGCAATGGGACTTGTGATAAGTTTTTAGTAGTCACCCAACTGGCTTCCTCAATTCAGATTTCGTTATAATTCTCTCTTTATTGATCTGATCACAGAACTGGATATGAGGCTATTGCTTCTGAATTAAGAAAGTCAGTTGGATGATCGGCAAAATGTTAGCAAGTCCCATTGGGTGATGAGACCTTCCACAGACATAATATATATTTCTCATGGCTTCTGCATGTGTTGAATTTGCATTATTACTGTGTATACAATTAGGAGTCTTTAAAGTCCCCATGAAGTCCCTAGTCTTCATTTGGGGTAGTGAAGGAGTTGTTGCAAAGAGCATCCGTCTTCTTCACACCCCAGGGTAATTGTCTTTTTATGAAACACATGCGTTGAGTTGCTGTTATCCTTTATAATGCATAGCACTCCAGATCTCACATACTAAATTTAGTGCTTGTATCCACTGCATTTTTTTTCCCCACTGCGGACGCGCTCAGCAGGGAAGAAGACACACTTAATGAAGCCACTTTTCCAAACATCCAGAGGATGGCACAGAGGATACTGGTGCAGTTTGAGTTAACCTATGTTTGCAAGCAGACATTTAGCGTCATGAACATTAACAAAGCCCCTCACAGATCCAGCGTAACTGACGAACACCTCAGATCTATCCTGAGAATAGCCACAACAAAACGAACTCCAGACTTTGATGCATTAGCTAAAAAAGGAGACCAACAACACTGTTCCCACTGAAGTTGATGTTTTAAAGACCAAAAACATTTCAACCCAGTCTATATTGCCATCTACATCTACGTCCCGGGCATAATTTGGAAGTCACACTAAAGAAAATGTTTAGTTTACTGTTTACACATTTTGTTCTTTTCAAATTGTTTTAGTTTTACATAATTTTATTATATTTGAGTTTAATTGGAAAGGCTTTTAATTGTTAGGCAATTAAGTTTTGCCTTTGCCATCTTCAATATAAGGTATGTTATTGTGCTATGATTTCTCCATTTTTTTGAAGTTTCAAATTATAATAATTAGTGTTGAAATGATTTCTTGTTCAAATGAATACTACTATTGAAATAAAAAATAAAAATAAAAAAAAAGACAGTACCCATTTATGCAATGATGTTTACTTTGAATTTACATTAGTTCATACAAACACTCCATCCATGCATTTGTTCCGGCCCTCCGGTCCAGTTTAAGGACCCATTGTGGCACTCGAGTCAAAAAGTTTGCCCAGCCCTGAGCTAACCCCTGAGTCTACTTCTATGCAAATTTTCATGCCCCTAGCTCCAACCTTTCCTACAAAGAAGTTAGCTATGAAATAATTCTTCCACAAGACCATGAAGCCTACTCTGCTACATGCTCAGGGACCTGAAATTTTGGCCTGAAAACATGGATGTAGTCTCAGGGGTTAACTGCTAACACCCAAAATTTTAAAAGGTATACCACCCATACATGTTTGATAGGCAAGCACTACTGGGAGCACTTGGATTATGAAATTAACTCTTTCCTGCTAAACCTGACTCAATTCTATCTTGCTAATGTTTCTCGACATCTAACATATGTATCATTTTGTTTATGTATTCTCAAGCCACACAGTGCATAGTGTGCAAGAGCACTTGGATTATGAAATTAAGGCTTTGTTTCCATTGTACGTCGGGAGCCCTCCGCTAAGCGTATACGCTAAGCAGGGGTCCCGACGTATCCCATAGACTCAGCCTGCCGGCGGATGGTCTGTTTAGACATCCGCCGGTGTACAGGCTGAACGCACTCGACTACGTTCAGCCTGACACTGGCGGATCGGGTCGGCGCAATGAAGACAGACCCGTCCGCCGAGCAGGTAAGTCTATCTGCTACGTCGGGGACCCCCGCTAAGCGTGTATGCTTAGCGGAGGGCTCCCGACGTAATGGAAACAAGCCCTAACTCTTTCTTGAGTTCATAACTTGTTCAAGGTACATGTGACCCGTTTAGCCGACATGTACAATATCATTGGAGACATGGACTGGTAGGCCAAGAAAGACATTTAGTGCTTTGGAAACATTCCATTCACATTTACCTTGCAATCCTATCGTTATTGTACCTTTACTTAAAAAATGTGCATGCTCTTACTAGGCAACTATCTATAACAAACGTATAGTATGTGTTTTGAGCACAGCCATCTTTATTAAGAAGAACATACTGGTGACAGGTTCTGTACTTATAGCTAATGATTTATTACAAGCCCTCAGTCTGTCATGTCTGCCCTTCATTCACATACAGATATACTGCTGTCATGTCTGTTCCTCATTCCCATAAACATACATACTGCTGCCATGTCTGTCCCTAATTCTCATAGAGATATATACTGCTGTTATGTCTGTTCCTCATTCTAAGAGAGATGCATACTGCTGTAATGCCTGTCCCTCATTCTAAGAGAGATGCATACTGCTGTAATGCCTGTCCCTCACTTCCTTAGAGATACATGCTGCTCTCAATGTGAGTAACTATCTATAAAGGGGGGATCTGTTTCCCTTTAATGGGGGCTCTCTGGGCAACCTCCAGGGGGTCTCACTGGCTATTTATAGGTAGTGGCAGGTCAGGGGGGGCCCATAAAAAAAAATTGCTATGGGGCCCAGTGATTTCTAGCTACAATCCTGCCTTAAGGCAAAACTTATACTGTGACTTGGGCTACACACAAATGAAAGAGAGAGAACCCTGCAATTGACCCAATATGTCATATATAAAGACCTGGTGCACTAATGGCAATATACAACCAAATTGCCATCTGCAGCAACATGCGGGCAAAAGGCAGTCATTGCCTACACCCACAAATATAGCTTCAGGTATTATGAGGTAAACATATCTATGATCCTGATACTTTCATACTCAGTTGGAGCCAAATTTAAAGTTGGGAAAGCTATCATGGGCCCAACAATTTGCTTGCTTTACTATGCAGGTGACACAGTATGCATCAGGGTTTAGTAATCTATAATCTTCACAGTTGAATGCTCACTTCAGGCCCATGTGGTCGATCACAATCTACCATCGGGCAGGTACCCGGAATAGATCAGGAAGCTCACCCAGGAGCTCATTCCTTTTTTATACTCCGCTTTATTAACACGAGCCTACATTACCGTAAAAGTTCCCATGTCTCAGTAAAACCAGAGAAAATCTCTTTTCCTTCTTTCTACATGAACAAATTAACAGTGAACACTGAACTAAAGCCAATAAGACATGTATGAACACTATATAAATGAAAAGACCTATATTAACTCTATAAAATCTCTTTTTTGCTTGTCTGCTTCAACTGAAGGGGTCTTTTACTGTTGGTTGATCATTTTGACTTTGTCATTTTAAAGTAGCTTGCAAGCCAAAAAACTGTGGGCATCCCTACTCAATGTTTATGACTTGCAGTACCATTACATGTCCCCAAATAACATTTCTGGATATATGACTATTAACAGCACACTGTTCTGTGTGTTTGTTGGTACATATAAGAGCATTGTTTTCAGTTCTTGTACACTGCAAACTATTGTATAATATGTATAAGCAAGCCCCTAAAACGCCCCTAAAACACCCTCTAGTGGGGGGCATATTGAACACAACCTGCCTTATTATAACTGTTTTTTATGATAATCAGAATATATAGACAATATATGTACATGCAACACTAAATGATTTAAAGCTGAACTCCAGCTAAAATTTTTATCCACTATTAAAATGAGTCCCCCTACAAGAGTGAGTTGCTCCTTAATGTCTAAGGGTTATATTCACGCAATACTGTGTCTTCTTGCAGACCTCTTTTGCTCCTAAACTTCCAGGGAACTGAAAGGTCCTCATACATGTCACAATGGGCAATCAACAGATGACCCTTCAGAGCGCAGCGTAGTGATGCTCGGGTGCCCGTCAATTGGACGGGAATCAAGGAGCACCACTTTAGGTGGC
>CM070038.1:52365425-52376095 GCA_036250615.1 Ptychadena robeensis
CGCCGGGTGCCGCAGGCAGGGGGGTACAGGGGGCCATCTATGGCAGCCGGTTACTGAATCAGTGCTGCTTGAAGCTGCGCGCTGGCTACAGAGATACATTGTTACATTGTAAGAAAGAGTGAGCAGTGTTACCATGGCTACAGGACGCTCTCCACAGAGAACACACACTGTTTCTGTTGTAGACTGCTGTAACTTTGAACATTCATAGCAGGAAAACCATTTATAGTATAATGATGAAACTTTCAGGGTCAGTAATGCTCACCTACTGCTACTTACACCCCGAGTTTCACCACTCTAGCTATAATACTTATAAGTTACATTTCAGCTAAATTCCAGCCACCAGACAATGCTTTTTCATTTACTCCTATATGCAACAGTTAACTTGCCTACATTGAACACATATATCTTTAAATCCCTGAATGGTAGAACCTTGAAATTTTGTGGTTTACTAGTTAACCCCATATATGGTACTCGAGTATAAGCTGACCCGAGTATAAGCCGAGGTACCTAATTTTATCTACAAAAACTGGAAAAACATATTGACTTGAGTATAAGCCGACAGTGGGAAATGCAAAGTCAGATAGTGGAGTTTTGTAAATGAGAAAAATATAGAGAAAGCACCATTGCCCCTAGGAATTAATCAAACAGGATTTATCTTAGTGCCACAAGCTCAATAACTGTAAGAGAACAGAGGTTTATTATATTTGAATGGAATTGTATTTGAACTAGTAACCGGTCACCAGGTTGCAGTGTGGAGTTTGTTTACAATGATCAGCTGTGAATCGGGAAGCAAGGAGCTCAGGCAAGATATGCAGCTTAAGAGGCAAGCTGCCTGAAATTCAGCATGGATATTCAGCTGAGGTGAGTGGACCCTCGGCTGACTCGAGTATAAGCTGAGGGGAGCATTTTCTGCCCATTTTTTGGGGCTGAAAAATTCGGCTTATACATGAGTATATATGGCACTTTTTTGCATGTGTGATGCAAGTCAGTGCCAGGCACGTATCAGTCCCAGAAATTTAGCAATAGTTGTCATATAACACATGCACTGGCCCTACTGGATGGAAGGTGTGACTGGGAGGTAGGGCCAACACAAATGTTCACTCTAGCAGCTTTTTATTAATGCCGTTTTGTTTCTTTTGCTGCCGGCCTAGGTACAGGGTTCAATATTTTTGTTCAATCGATCAGAAAATAAAGAATTTTCGATTGATCGAACATTTTGTTCGTTTGCTAAAAAGTTATTGATATCGAACAAGAAAAAAAAATCAATCTAAAGTAATCGGACAAGTTGGTAAATTGCTATCTAATTGGTAATCATCAAATGTAAATCGAAATTTCATTCGATCATTTTTGTTCGATCTAATAAATTTGAAAGAAGCTATTTCCTGTTAAAAAGAAATAAAAAAAAAAATATCGATATTTCGTTCGAATACAGTCGATATAGGCAAAATCTATATGTGTATGACTAGTTTAAAGCCCCATACACCTTACAATCTTACCATATAATTTCTGTACAATTACCTTTTTTTCCTACCAAAACCTTTCTAAACCTTCCAATCACTATACATTCTATCAGGGAGGACACGGCACTACATAGTTGTTGGTAGATCTAATGGAAATTGTACAGAGTGATCTAAAGGTGTATGTGTCATTGAAAGTGGCCATGACCTAGTTCAACAAACAGAGAGAGTCATTGAGTTGGACATACTTCATAAAATCTGTGTCATATCTTATCTCTGGCACTGATAACACACTGTGATGTCATCGTCACACATATCGAGAGAAGATCAAGGTTCTCTTGAAGGTCAGAAACAGAAGTGGCTCATGGCCAGGAACAGGCAAAAATTCCAGTGGAAAGTAAAGCATTAGTCACAAAAGACAACAAAACACATGAAGCAAACTATGGTACAACCCCCCCCCCCCAAAAAAACACACAATAATGAAAGAGAACTCAAATCTATAAAAAAAATAAAATAAATAAATATATAGGATCAAGACCTCACCTGAAAGCCCATACAACGTCCATAGAAGCAGCCTTTGTGCATGGTGCTGTACTCCCGCAAGAACTCTTCGGATAGGCCGCGCTCTTGCCGGAAGAAGAGATCTCCATGCTGGTTGGCGGTAAGCAGCCTCTGTGCAAAACAAAGCAATGCTCGAAGCTGAGTGAGAGCGGCACCATAGGCTTCCAGCTCTGCGCAGTTGTGGGCGGCTCGGAAGAAGAGGCTGTGGCGGCTGGCTGTGATGTAGCGGCACTTGTGCAGGATGTGTTGGGTGCAGGCAAGTACCACCTTCAGTAGGCTTCGGTATCCATTGGCTGGAGTGTTGGGATCTAAGTCAAAAAGTGGGCAAACTGCAGCCAGGGCACGTATGGATGGTTCAACTCCATGTGCCTGTTTCTGGATCTGGGAGAAGGCTTGCACCAGGCGGAAGCACACTTCAGACTTGGATTCACCAAAGTGCTTAATATTATCCTGGCACAAGGCATCCACGGCCTGGAACAGGGGTCGGGGGTCCATCTGCTCGGGGGGCAAGAGCACCACACCTAATAAAAAGAAAAAATAGACAAAATAAAACACTAACCTTATAGCCTACACAGGGAACAAACACGTTCTAAAGAAAAGACAACGGTCTCCCTAAAAGAATACCAGAAATTCTGTGTGCTCTCTCTATGTGCTGTTTTGTTTTTTTACACAGAGTGTAAAAACATTACATAGTGCTCTTTATTATTATTATTAATTTGTACTTATATAGCGCCGACTTATTACACAGAGCTTTACAGAGTATATATAGTCATATCACTAACTGTCTCACAGAGGAGCTCACAATCTAATGTCCCGAACACATTGGTCACATGTAACTAACATAGGAGAATCTTTATTTGGGGAAGCCAATTAACCTACTGCATGTCTTTGGGGTGTGGGAGGAAATGGGAGTACTCGGAGGAAACCCACGCAGACACAGGGAGAACATAAAAACTTGCAGATAGTGTCCAGGCCGAGAACATGCTGCCCTTATGCTGGACTGTAGTCCTGGATTACAACACACCTCTCATCTCTTCCATAAACATAACATAAGGAGAAACACTCAGTAGTCTACAAGACGAGAATTCAGACAGGGCTGACAACACTGCTTGGAACTTATTTTGGCAGACGCACAATATGTTCCATATGGCAAAATGATTTGATGGAAATGGAAAATGAATAATATAAAAGGGGGTTATTCTTGATGCATACACCTACTTAGCCCAAAACCTGTAAAATGGGGAAAACCATTTTAAAATAACGCACATCCCAGCGATATGAAACACACTACAGGTTTGTATGTATGTGTGTATATATACACATACATACACACACAAAGATTCAAATAACTTCTCTAGTGAAATTGATTAGGAAAGTACAGACAAAAATTAAAAAGCCAACTAAGCTCATAGAAGATTTTTTCTTCACCCTCTATTGAAAGCAACAGCACTGATGCCCACAAGTGGGGTGAGGAGTTAGAAGGGAAAGTAATATACCCTCCTTTCCTAACTTGGAAGGGATGGGGTGTTACTCTCCCTTCTAACCTTCCACCCCTCACACAATTTGCACAAATGGGGAGGGGAAATGAGGCAGAGGACTTACCTGATCCTGCCGGAAGTGACGTCACAGAGTGTGACATGGTATTTGAAACACTCCACATTCCTAATACAGGAAGTGATGTCACTTCCGGGGTCGCAGATCTAAAAAGGTTCAGAACCACTGTCTTAAGTTAAGCTTATCCAGTAAAGGTTTAAATATGTTATAATTGAAAAGAAGTCTGGCAATCAGAAATGGATCTCAAAATCTAATGGTTTAAAAATAAAAATTTTCAAGAGTGGCCTCAGAATAGGGACAAAAACAAATTACTTACCTTACCCTACTCTATTTAATCTGGACTATTTAGACATGTAGACTTTAATCCAACTGATAAAATACCTTTGGGGCCAACCTATCAAAGGTACAATTATGAAATTCTCCAAGGAGGATACAATCTGTAAAAATTAAATTTTAATTTCCAGAGATGACGAGTTGGGTTTTGCCCAAGAAAACCTCTACATCCCTAAGGTAGTATATATGTTCAACCATCTAAAAGACCAAACTCCTTGAATGTATCCCAGAAATGTACTTACCCATTCATTAGTCCTAAGCTCTGACCAGGAACAAATCCTTAAGTGCTGCCTGTAATAATGTGCAGCTTAGTACCGTATTTTTCAGACCATAAGATGCATTCTTTCACCCCCAAAATTGGGGGGGAAAGTGCCTGCGTCTTATGGTCCGAATGTGCGACCACCCGTGGCCATCCGGCCGCCGTGATATACACACACACACATACATACATACAGGGGTGCACATAACTTTTTTAGTAAACTCCTCAGATGAGTCCCAGGAGATGGTGTTTGGTACTCACCTCATATGTCTTTTGCTTCCTACATGGTAGATTCTGCTGCAGATTGACCTCCCTGTTCCTGATTGATCCTCCGATTAGCTGTCTCCATCCACAGGTCACCAGCTGGCTTTGGGTCACATGTAACTCTCACAGTACAACATGTTTGAACCCCCAGGTCTCACACCTTAGTGGTGCCACACCCAAGATTTTCTGGGTTAGTAGCTAACTCCTGAGTACCTGCAGTCCGTATGTCAAGCTTTCAGTCATATTCCAACTGTAAACATTCAAACAGTGCTTTTCTTTTGTCTTCTCTTAAAATGTTTTACCCACACATATGCTCACTGCGACATTCAACCCCCAGATCTCAAACACCCTTAGAAGACCACTCTTATTTTGGATTAGTAATTTTTATTCCCAATTAGACACCCCTAACTGCAACAATTCATAGTTATTAATGTTTTCCTGAGGTTGTCCAAGTGACATAAATTGTATATGTTTTACAATAAAAACTGAAAGAATTTTGCTCATCTAAAGCTGCACCTTTTTCAGTAGTGTATACATGACAAAGTGAAGTTTTTGTACAGCTATTTAATGTGGGAGGGATGCTGATCAATCTCTCCCCTCTATGGCTGACAGCCAGACTCCTCGGGTGCACCCGATAGCTACTGCCGCCCAGTGGAGTCCCTGCATGTTGTTAGTTTTGTAACAATAATGCAGGTACGCTTAACCTAGTTTTTGGCCCTTTTTCAGTACCACTTATGTGCACGACTGTGTTATATATATATATAAAAATAAAAAACAAAATTTCCCCACCTTGACTTGCTTAGCACTATTTTGCTTTTCATTGAATAAAACTAAAACTAGAAACTTCCATCCCAAAAGAAGGTAAAAAAGCAGGAGGCTGTATCTGTAATCCTGGAAGAAGGAAACTAAATGAGGGCTCCACTGTTTTTTTTGTGAATGTTGTCTTGACTGGTTAAAAATACCATACCCCTTAGAATAGCCATCCCTGAAAAGAGTTCTCACTCGGCTGCCCTGTGCCATTGTATTAAGAGACATATTTGTATGTAGAATCATGAAACACTTCTCTTACACTTTGATTAATAAGTCCATATGTCACTATTATGCACTCCAGTGAAGTAAGGACTGGTGGAGAAACCAGGGTGCAGGGTAGGAGATCAGTATTATGACATCCCCGAAAATGTCAGCGTTTGTACATTTTTACTTTGCAATATATCAGAGACTGACAACTAATGTTGGCCGAACATCCTTTAGAACCCAAGCTAAAAAGTAAAAGGTAGCTTTACATACTACGATCCAAGGTCGACCCACCACCGTGCGCGTTCCCTGGACAGGATGCACCCACCTAGACAGATCAACCAGGATTGCACCGCAAGTTGGATCGCACAGTGATCCGAATCGTTGGTAAATCCCTGGCCCATCGCATTACTTTAGATGGGGACTAGCACCCCCCATCCAAAGTAATGTCCGCACACAAAGGGTGTACTCCGGATCCTCTGGCCGCTAGAGAATCGTGGCAGGGATCGTAGAATGTATGGCTACCTTAAGACATAAACCACTTTACCAGCATACTAGCCGCACCAATCACTTGTACCTACCCCCAGGCCTAGCTCTACTGTCAGTGACGGCAGGAACAGTATTACCTGTCTTCTTTGCAGGGAGTAAGTAAAACAAACAAATTAAACATAGGGCTAACATGGATCACCTTTTATTCATGTAGTTAAATCCATTATTTCATAATGAAACAACATTTTTATTGGGGTTGTCATGAGTTAAGCCAGCCAATTTCACGGCAGACCCACCTCTGTGCGCGCTTGCGGCAAATGATCAACTTATAATGGGCCTAGTACTAACCTCTCTGCAGATAGGTGCTGCCAAGGATGGCTACATTTCACTTTAGTAAATACAATGGAGTGGGTGTAGCCACCCTAGAATTGTATCTGTTACAGGGCTGGATCACAAGGTGAAAATGAATGAAAAAAGTAATAAAACTAGCAAAATATATTTTTGTTTCTTAAATGATGAATCGATAGGGGCAAATTGGGGTAATATCTGGTACATAATAAGGTCACCAATTAGGGTTGTTTAGATGCTAGAGAACATAATCATCTAGAGAAATAAAAGGTGTCCAGACTTGCCATAATAACAATATGCAGTACTAAGGAGAGGCGACAGGTCTAATCCCCTCCCTGGACCCATCAGAGCAAATATGGAAAGTAAAGTAACAACGCTATAATCCTCCCCCAACACATCTGGAGAGCAGATGCACTTTCCAAATCTATTATCTGGTTTACAACTTGGGTAACTGCTGACAACACAGTGCAAGAAAAGAGAGGAAAGGTCACCAGGATCAGAGAAGGAGCAGCGGAGGGGCTAGAAGAGAAAACAGAGCCGCTTGGACCCCATATAGATACAAGGAAGGCTTCTCCCTACCTGCAGTGACAGTTGTCCTGTGGTCCCTGTTAGTAGGACTTTGCTTGTTCAGAAAGTCTTATGTCAATGTCCATCCAGATTGTACTGCACAGCTATAAACCTGCAAGAGGAGGGCGCAGGAGCTGGAGCCAGCCCATCGGAAAAGGGACATCTCTAGAGGATGATGTTCTGTGTATGATGACACATGTGACAACTGCTTGTACTTGGCCAGGCTCAGACGTCAAATTAAACTTTCATCTCTTTCCATCTGGAATCTATCTCCAATGACTGCCTTCATGCACTCTCATCGTAGATGTAAACAGTGACAATACAGCAAAGCAACTGGGAGTGTTGTCAACCCATAACAGGAAGTGCCTCAAGAAAGACCTTCATGGGAGGATCAACACATACTATATTAGACAGAAATAAAATCTCTATTGGGTCTATATTTCTGTGTTAGTCACTGTCATTGAGATTTACTCTTAACTCCCACTTCCTGACACAGACAGGGTTAACATTATGACAGAGATTCTACTTGGTTCTGACTCTACCCAAAATAACAACAATGCCTAGGCTTAAGCTTCAGCCAAAAATCTTGCTAGCCCTGGCTTCCATAAAAAAATGGTGTTTTAAATACTTATTCTACAATCTATTACTGCAGTCTGCTCTACACAAGTAATACCAGGCATCTTTGATCCTGGTGACCAAGCTCGTAAAAAAAAAAAAAAGCAGCCACTGACGTTTTCGCTAATATAGGCCCCACAATCCTGCATTGTAAATGAGAACGTAGATAGACCATCCAAGGCCAGATTGAGGAGAAGAGCTCCAGTGCACCGGGGGGCGGAGGACGTGAAATCAATAAGGCCTTGTAGTGCAGCACTAGTATTAGATGAAAGCTGCTAAACCTGGTGTTCAGCTATAAGTACACTGTGAAGAGAGAATTAATTTTATGGATACTGAAATCTGCTCAGAGGTATGAAGTGAGGACAGCAAGAAGAACTACAACTACCTGCAGCAGCTTTATCAGAATTCACAATGCAAATGGAAGACAATTCTAAACAGCACCAACAAGTCTGCCACTCACCTCCTAAACACATTCCTATGGGATAAGGAGGCATCCATTCACATTGATGAGGCCACAGGAATATGGGCTGGTGGGCCCTGGAAGATACTCCGACTCTACCACATCAGAGCTTGGTATTTGGCCAAAGCAGAGAACCCTGAGAACTACCTGCGGAACACCAAGGTGGCTGCACATCAGCTGTTTTAAAAAAAATCCCAATCTAGAGACCTTCGCCTGTCTGCCCCACTTCATAAGGGTTGTCATGGACTCTCTAAGGTTGTTTAACTCAACAATTCATTGCAGCTATCGGCAAATGTTCTGGAGCAAGTAAATGGACTTCTTTCCATTGAGGTTGGGACTCTTCTATAATTGGAAAGTATAAATTTGGTTACTTTATTGGTATTTGAAAATGATAATAGAACTTTTTAAGTTTACCATTTTTATGTTTAATCATGCACATTTTGCAGGCTGTGCCCATGACACTAATACTTAGCCGCAGATCAAAGCCGCCCACCTGGAATGACAGATCCTGGGCACTTCAGCTATTGTTCGGCCAAAGAACGGACTATCGTTTATCTTTGGTCGATCGCATTACTTTAGATGGGGACTGGCGTCCCAATCCAAAGTATATGCCAGCATATAAAGGGTGCAGGCCGATTTTCAGAACGACCTGCCATGTGTGATGACATCGGTTGGCATGGCTTTACAGAGATGGGAGAAATTTCTTTGAATTACTGACCAAGTCAGTAAACCAGGTCCTCATTCTGAGCCTGTGTTTGAATGGGGAGGGGGGCTCAATAATGTTCCTAAATAGAAAAGGGGGGCCCAGCAAGAAACATTTGGGATCCATTGCTATATACTGTCCCTCAAACATAACATATTTTTAAACAAACAAAATAAAAACAGATCACTCTTAAAATACATAAATAATACTCTCTGTGGGCTATTTTCATATAACCCCCCCATTGCTCCCAATCTGTACACTGCTCACCTACCTTCCTGACCAGCCATGCTACATCAGTCCCTGGAAAGAACAGTTTGATGTAGATGACAGTAATACCTAAACAATGGAGGCCCTGTGTCCAGCATGGGCTCTCCTGGTCCTGCCTGGTACCTCGGTGTCATGTGACTGTCAGCTCCTTCGGTTTCCCTCAGAGCTCTATGTACACAGTGCCCTCTGCACAGAAAACGACATTCACACTAGCAGGAAACGAGCCAAGCTATTTCTGATCTGCTATCTAGACAACAAAAACAGCAAAACACTGTAATACAAGACCAGAGAGACCTGAGGAAGCCGTATCTTCCTAGCAAAGAACACACAAAGGATCATTACCCGAATTCTGCAGAACATACAGGAAGTGACAATGTCCTACAACAAATGACATACCGGTATACATAGTTTTGTATTTATAGACAGAAAACCAAAAAAAGAAAGATCGCCAAAATTTGCAGAAATCTCGCACAAATCTATGCCTACGGGCATACTGGCAATGCATAAGTTAGTGCTAATGCATAAATTTCATAGTATACACTGTATGTGTCATTGGGTCATTGGACATGATGTGTAAAGCCCCCCATAAACCTTACAATCTTACCATACAGTTTACAGTTTATCAACTTTTCTTCTACCAAAACCATGTAATATGAGGACCTTTCTAAACCTTCCAATCATTATGTATTCTATCAGGGAGCATACCATACTGCATAGGTGTTGGTAGATCTAAAGGATATTGTATGGAGTGATCTAAAGGTGTATGGGGGGCTTTAGCCTTTCCAATATTGGAGATTAAACAATTAAGCCATATTGCAAAACACAAACACAAATGTGAGAGCTCCTTCACACCAAGCTGCATTGTGGTATGGTACTGCAGTGTAAGGCCTGCCATACACGTACCGATAATATTTACGATCGATAAAAACAGATAGATAAATCCCGATGTTGCAATCGTTTATCAGTCCTAATTTTAGCTAAAATCGTACCATAGGGAAATCGATTTTGGATCGATTTTTCTAGTTTTGATCGGAAATGTCATCGAAAATTATCGTTAATTCTATTGGACAATGTGCTTTCCAATGGGAAGTGATGTAGGTGGGTATGGAAAGGAGCTGAAAGGATAATGTATAAATAGGTGGTGGCAATGCATGTCATTGGTAAAGGTTAGAAATCACCCCATCATGTCCAGCGGTAGTTAATAACAGTATTTTAGAAACTAACAAAATGTAAACCATGACTAAATTATTATAATACAATGTTAACAGCAATTAAAAAAATTGCAAATGGTTATTTCATATATAATTTTCACAAATACTCAAAAAAGAACTTTGGTTGTTATGATCTATCTGGTCACCAGCTGCAACATGGTGGCACTGGGAGCTTCAATATGCTAGAAATCTCTGTCTGAAATTGACATGGGTGAGAAACTATTTTGAATGTCCATGATCTTGGGGCACTCAGGCATAACTGTAACAAACACAATGTACAGCAAGTATTTTCTCACCCTATTAGTCTGTGAAGGGAATCCTATCATTACACCATAATGTTCAACTTGGAGATTTCTGTGTGGTTTCTTTTTTTTTAGTTTAACCACCGCAAAGGGAGTCATGCCACATTCTCACATTGTAATAGAAACATTAGCCATTTCAGAGGCTTGGAATAACTTTTAAACTTGAGAAAGCTGAAATCTCATACAGCCAAAAGGATGAACTCTGCCAAGAGGAATTAAGAGGATGAGAAAAACCAGGGCTGTGGAGTCGGAGTCGAGGAGTCGGA
>CM070038.1:52409372-52434673 GCA_036250615.1 Ptychadena robeensis
CGAAATGGCGGTATTCGACCTAAATATCCGAAAATCGGATATTCGAGCTCAACACTATTCTTCAGTCTAATACAATACTGGTTTTAGAAGCTCACATTTATGTATTTATACACAAAGTTACAAGGACATAAATATTGTAACAAAAAACAATATTTATGTCTTTGTAACTTTGTGTATAAATGTATAAATGTGAGCTTCTAAAACCAGAATTGTATTAGACTGAAGAAGGGATCTGTGACATCCCAAAATCTTGCTTCTCTAATCTGTGTCATCTAATAAAAAATGTGCCCAACACTTTCTATAACTATTTATAGAAAAAAAGTCTAGTTCCCAAAGTTTAATAATGCGTAAGTTGGTGCCTCATCCCATAATTAATTAGAGAGAAAAGTTTTAGGGATAGTTGGGTCTACATGTCTATAACATGGGGACCCACATCTCCCAATGTGGAGACTAGGGGCTCCGGTGGGGGACTTTAGCGGCACTAAAAGTATAATTAAAGCAGTCAAAGATAAAAATTAAGTGTATTTATTATTTGGTGAAAAGTCAGATAGTCATTCTGACAGTCATATCACAAATATAGACAATACAGCGGATGCAGTGTTCATACAGTGTAACATCATCAAGGTAATAACAGTTCCAAATACATAGAAATCCTAACCACATGATTGATGTAGGTAAACAACACATGGGTACAGAATATGGGATAACAGTTTCTCGACACGTTTCGCCGCTAGGCTTCTTCAGGAGAATTATAAGTGTTACCCAGTACTGTATATTTAAGGATCAAACAAAGATCAGAGGTTAGTAGAGGTGAAATAGGCACACTAACAATCCACTGGTGGATATATCTGAGTTTGTGTATACTTACAAGTTATAAATGTAATATGGATGCACAGGGACGCATCTGAGACGTTCATGTGGTGGGGTAGAGCCCTGGAGGCCAATGGGGTCCGCCATCCGTCCCCCCCAAAAGCACACGGCGGGGGAGGGAGGAGCGCAGGGTCAGGCAATAACGGGGGACCAGAAGTGGGCACACAGCATCTAACACCGACCGTCTGTTGGAGGAGATGTTTCAAAAAGCGGAAGGGAGTTAGGTATATGCGAACCCGGGGCAGTAGCCGTCTAACACAACCTGAGTGAAGCCATCATCATGGAAGCGTAAATCAAGTGTACAAGTGTTTGTACTATACACCTGGTGAGGTGTATAGGGCACATGCCTCTGTGTGTGTATGTGTTGATATGTGTATGTGAAGAGGTGTGTATGTGTCAAAACCCAATACCAAAACAAATCGGGGACTCCAGTGTGTGTATGGAAAGTGATATGTGACATGTGTGATATGTACTACCCTAGAGTGTGGGGTAGATGTGATATATGTGAGTATGTGTGATGTGCCAGTCTGTGTAAGTGCATCTAAGCCACCCCCAAACCCCTCCTACCTTCCTCGCTGCTGTGTGCCTCAACCACTACCAAAGCAAAAGGATCCCCTTCAAACCTACAACAACCAACCTCAGTGCAACCTAAACAGTGTCTAACCTGAATTCCACGACGATGGCTCCACTGTGGCCGCGGCACAAACCACTTCCCCGAGCGGCATCACCCCACATCCCATCCGGAAGTGGAAGCATGGGGGAGCACTGCCGGATATTCACTATTTTTTATCCATTACACAGGCCTCTCAATGCAAGTGGAGGAATGGGAAGGCTGCAAGAGCTTAGCAACACCATCAACAGTTTTTTAAATGAATATTGGGATGATGCGAATATTGCGAAAATCGTCACTTTAAAAATTCGCATAAAAATTCGCACCATGTTAAACATATATTGCGCGCGCGAAATTCGCAATAAAAACTGCCGATATTCGCAATAAAAAAAAACACGAATATTGCCGAATGCGAATATTTTCCGAATGTTTTCCATAAAATTCGCAGCATGCCGCGAATACGAATGTTGCCTATGCCGCTCATCGCTATTATTTAGTACAGTGGCTTTCTCCCAGGTTAACATGCAGTCTCCCTGGGTATCTCCCAGGCATTTCCCAGGTTAACATGCAGTTGTGGCACCTTTTTTTATTGGGTGGTATATGGGTGATGACTCCACCCCTTCTTTATATTTGTGGGTTCTGCATTCTCTAAAGCTTTTTCTAATGCACAGGCTCTTTCTAAACGGATCCAGTAGAGAGTAAAGCCGGGTATGCATGCTCTCACCGCACCCGATGTTGCTCTAATCTTTTACAAGATTTGAGCCATCCACGGTTCCTTCAAGCAGGATACGTTGATTGGGTGGTATATGGGTGATGATTCCACCCCTTCTTTATATTTGTGGGTTCTGCATTCTCTAAAGCTTTTTCTTATGCACAGGCTCTTTCTAAACTCATCCAGTAGAGAGTAAAGCCGGCTATACATGCTCTCACCACACCAGATATTGCTCTAATCTGTTACAAGATTTGAGCCATCCACGGTTCGAGCCTCCGTTGATCCTGCTCGAAGGAACCGTGGATGGCTCAAATCTTGTAACAGATTAGAGCAACATCAGGTTGCCAAACGGGTTTCGAACATGTTGGAAAACCTTGGTTGAAATCCATCACTTTGAATGGGGATAGCGGGTCTCCATTTAAAGTAATGGTCAGGCTGCCAGCAGAACGGCACACAGGCTGTGATCAGCTAGCTGCAGACCTGAGAGTGTGAAGGGAGCAGGGCCAGCACGTCTCTGTGTGAGGGGAGGGGGGGCACACAGGCTGGCTGACTCTCTCACTCTCTCTGCCGACTGGGGAGAAGCAGAGACACGGGGTACCACAGGGAAACGGGGTCCCCATCGAACTGGAATTGATGTACCCATGTGGTGCACATTGATTACAATTCGATTGACCGGCGATCAATTACAGTGTGTTATTGTCACCACTCTGTTATTGATCACCGGTCGATTGCACAGTAATCTACCCGTGTATGCCCAGCTTTGAAGTGGGGAATACTGACTATCGTTGTTTGTCACCACTACCTCTCTAGAGAAAAACTGGATTTGGCAATCTCAGGGTTAAGTTTGGTCTAATTTCTTTAGACAAGACAAGTCAAGAAGACAAAGATCAGCGGCAGGTATAAGGGTTTTGTGCATTTCAGAGTGCAATCAGACCCTAATTTTGGACCCTCCCTCCCCCATGATCCTCCTCTGTGTGAGATGTGGGAGAGGCTTTGACTGTCTGTGGTCCATCCTATACTTACTACATCCATATGCTGTGAGTACATACATATATGTATCAATAAGTTTTAAAACAGGTAAATAATTTGGGAAACCAACTATGGTATGATATTATGTTGAACACTGAATCTCGTGATCTTCAACATTGTGCAGATTTGGATTCAAATAGTGAATTTTAGCTGCGTGCGAGATACATGATTTTTTAACAATTTATTCACTAATTATTGTTATTATTGGATATATATTGTATTATCAAAAAATCTTGAATTTTTACATTGTTTTACAATTTATTTGATTATATAATAAATGGTGCCTTAAAAGTCCCGGAGTCCTAATCTCAATGCTGGGGTGGAAGATAATTGATGCATTAACGCCCTGACTCTTGTCCATTTAAAGGCCCCCAGACATGGCTGCAGGATTCTGGGAGACTAATTGCACAAGTAGATATAATACAACAGTAAAAACACTGAGTGAAAACAAAACAAGGGATAGACAGAAACAAAAGAGAAGGAAGTAACTAGGTAAATAGGGAGAGAAGGAAGAAAAGAAACAGGACCGGCAACATGTATATGGTTCTAATTATCGGTTGAGTTTTGGAATCGATGGAACACCACATTGGGAATGCGATTTGTGGTCGTGGTCATGAGCCGATCTCCAAAATGTCCGATTCCACAAAATCCATCAATTGGTAAGGCTGCTGCATAGAGAGCTATGGGTCCACCAACATACTTCGATTGCCAAATGATGGACCAAAAATACCCAACATGTCAGAGTAATGACCGATCCCATCTTTAGTTGATTCCGATTTTGTTTCAGTAGATCGTTTAGGGTGGGTAAAACTTGACTGATCGGTCTCCGTGAACATGCGCAATGATTGATCAGTCAAAAATCTAGTGAAAATTTTACCAGTGTATGGGAGCCTTTAGTATAAAGCCTGCCATAGACACCTCAATCTATGGCAGACCTTTAGCAGACTGATTACAGCGTGGTGACGTCACCACGCTGTGAGCAGTCTGCTAAATGTCGGACAGGAATCCTGTGTGTTCCACTGACACACGGGACTCCCGTCAGACTGAAGCCAATTAACTCAGAGGAGTTAACAGCCTGCAGCTGTTCTGCCTGTCAGTCGGGCAGAAAAAGAACCGGCATGTCGGATCCGTGTGCGATCCGACCAGCCGGCTTTTTTTCTACAAAAGTCAAGGTGGGCTCCCACATAGTTGCGGCAGACCAACCTTGATGTGCTCGGCGGGAGCGAGCACGCAGGTTGGTCTGCTACAACTATGGCTGGAAGTCTGCCCGTCTATGGGGGGCTTAACAGGGAGAATTAGTGTTTGAATTTTGTTGGAAATTTGGTAGTTTTAGAGTTATAGTGAGTGCCAGCTGAATGGTTACTAGGGATATTAAAGTTAAAGGAATGGTTTGTGCCTTGCTCAGATATTCATGGATCAAAGCATCAAAGCAAACCACAACATACAGTAGTAGAATTTCATATTCCACTGGGTTCTATTCCTCCTGAATCAGTCTGTATAATATAAAACGTCTGGTAAATGAAATACTTAAAGGTAAAGCTAGCCATACACGTGTCGGATTCCATGTCCAATCGATTCATCATCCGATCGATTCCGGCGATTCTGCCGGGAATCGCAGGTGTGATCAATCGGCAAATTAAGAGTATCCATCGCTGCATACCACCTTGTCCAACGGATTCCGGCACGATTCCGGGACGATTCCGTGTCCGATTCCACCTCCGATTCCACCTCACAAATGGCAACTCCCCCTGATCTGTGCAGAATCGGATTAAAAAGACCAACATGTTGGTTCTCTGACGGATCCGATTCTGGGCCCCCGAACGGACGGACAAGGTGGGCTGCACACGATTCCGGCAATATCGATTCACGTGCATGCGCCCGGAATCGATCGGCCCGGAATCCGGCCGGAATCCGACCCGTGTATGGGGGCCTTAAAAGAGGTAGAGAAGACAGCTCTGGATGAGAGATCTTATGACATATAGATTTTTGCAAAAGACATTGCAAAATTTTTGTTGAAACCAAAACTTCAGAAATGTTATGCCTAAAATATATTCTTTTATAATATTGAATAATTTCCTGGTAAATATTAAACAAAAAACAACAATTATAGTCAAACAGCTTGCAGCACCATCTACTATTGCAGCAAGACAATAAAAAATGACAATCCTTCTGACTGAGATCCTTAAGCCGGCCATAGACATGCCGATTCCCGGCTGATTCCCGCCGAACGCATAATGGTCGTTCGCCCACAACTACAGGGGTGCCCACCTTGAGTTTTCGACCCAAAAAGCGATCCATCCTGCTGGTTCTTTTTGTGGGCGATCCTGCTGTAGGCAGTTACTGTGGATGGGGAATCTTCTCACCCTCCAAGTTAATTGGTTACAATCTGACCGGAATCTCCTGTGTTAAGCTAGCCATACACGGGTAAAATCCTGTGCAATTGACCCCCGATCAATCCCAGCGGCTGTTCCTATACTTTACATGAAGATTGTATTGGAGATTGAACTGGGTTTTCCAACATGTTGGAACCCCATTCAATCGAGTTCCTTCGAGCGGGCTCTATTGAACCCGCTCAAAGGAAAGCACACACAGGTAGGATTGTAAGCAGTAACACATAAGGTTGGGAGAGGAATATACTATATTATTAATAAATTGTGCCAACCCAATATATGTATAAATAATCAATTCCCTACCTAAAACTAAACTAAAATGGATTTTAAAGGAATTGAAGGTCAAGATTTGAAGTAGAATGTAACAATCTAAAATGCAATTTTCAATAAAAAGTCTTTAATGTGATTGGACTAGTTTACAGTCTATAACATACATCAATACGTGTGTGGTACATCATACCAAGGTCCACAATAATTTACAAGCATATTGTACAGGATTGTAAGCAGATTAGAGTGATTGTGCACGTTGATTGATTGTACTCAAATCTTTTTACAAATTTACCCGTGTGTGCCTAGCTTTAGTGGAGGATTACCGACAGTTTTCTAACGAAATCCTCACAGCGTAGTGCTGTCACCACGTTGTAATGAGTCTGCTACAAGCCAGCCATGGATCGAGACGTCTATGGCTGGCTTAAACTAGGACTGACCTTTTGATGCCTCCTAGACTAGTCTTCACTGCATTACTGGCCTGTGTTAATGCATACATTAATTCGAATGCATCCATAAACACAAGCTAGAATTTGGAGCTGTCTTGCTGCTCTATTTTAATGCAGAGTTAACCTAATAATTTATTACAATGGGGCAAAGGCATCCGTAAACGCACAAGCATTCATGGATACATTAAGCCTTAATCAAGCCTTAAACATGGGGATTTTAAAGCAATGGACTCCAGGCCATACTTGAATAGCTTGTGCAAGTGCTACTAACGGACTCCCCCCCAAAAAAATTTTAAGAATATCTTTGGTGGCAAGAATGACTATTTATGTCTGTTCTAATCTCATGGAGGTTTTCCTTTTAATGTCATCTTGGACTTTTTAGATCAACATCTATGATTGACAATTACTCCAAAAGAGACAAAATACTTTTCAGTAAAGTGATGGAGTATAAAGCCTGCCATAGACACCTCGATCTATGGCAGACCTTTAGCAGACTGATTACAGCGTGGTGACGTCACCATGCTGTGAGCAGTCTGCTACATGTCGGACAGGAATCCTGTGTGTTCCACTGACACACAGGATTCCTGTCAGACTGAAGCCAATTACCTCGGAGGGGGAGGAGACTCCCCCTCTGATTTAACAGTGTTAACAGCCAGCAGCTGTCAGTCATACAGAAAAAGAACCGGCATGTCGGATCCATGTGTTTTTCAACATAATTCAAGGTGGGCTCCTACATAGTTGCGGCAGACCAACCTTGATGTGCTCGGCGGGAGCGAGCACGCAGGTTGGTCTGCTACAACTATGGCCATTAGTCTGCCCGTCTATGGGGGGGCTTAAGGCATTTTTTAATTGTTTTACTGCCTTGATGTTCCCTACCATTAGTTTTTTTATTATATAGGGAGCTATAGCTATGGGAGTATATTCATACTCGCTAAGCAATGTAGTTCTTTGTAGGTCTTTGTTTAGTGCAAAAAAACGACCAAACCATTATAAACCTTATTCCCCAAAAAGATTCTTGTGTCAATCATTGGTTTATTGGTTTTCCAGTTTGAAATTCAGTACTCCAAAATTCTAGAAACATGCATTCTTTTTTCTCAAATCACCTTTACAACAATAACTTGTGAAAACAAAGACTACCTGAAAAGAAGTGGCAGCAATGTTGGTATTTTCTTGCAAGTTTGTGTTTATGCCTGGAAGAGGATACAAGTATTAAATATATAGACAAAAATATAAACAAATACAGTAAAATAAACATTGAACTGATAAATTAAACATATATAGGACATTCTGGTCAAAAATAAAAAGTTAGAGGAGAAATCAATATCTGCATCTCCTAAATCAATTAAAACCTGAAAAATGCAAAAGACTAATCAGGAAACAAAATTCCTTACATTTCTTCCTTATATTTCAGCGCATGTTCACTGTGAACTGTGTTGACTTTAATGACAGTCGAAATTCTCAAATCTTCAGTTCATATTTTTAGCCACAATACCATTAAAAAAAGTGTCAAAATAGTGCAAAAACCTGGACAGTGTCATGCCAGAGGAGAATCAATGGTTGAACTTTAAAATGAATAGTGGTTTTTTTTTAAATTTTGTTTTTAATAAAATTTATAGCTAAAAAGAGCGTGGGACCCCCTCCCCCAGAGCACACCAGATCCCCTGCTGGGATAGGGTCTGCTAATCTCTGGAAAAAGGTGACCCCAAACAATGTGGGTTCTGTTCACAGGGTAAACCAGTCCCCTTTTGGCAAGCCTGAAAGGACAGAAAGGGGGGCACCTCCCATCCCAACAGGCCCTCTGCCATAACAAACCAGGGAGGACACCTAGTTTAGTTAAGGGGGTCTCTTCCCCACAACAATGAACAGGCTTTGTGGGGGCATGGGTAAGGGCTCATTTAGTATCCAGGGTTTACCGATCCCGAGGACCCCCTGGAGCCTGGTACCCACTCTATTTAATGAGTACAGAGGTCCTAGAGGAAGGGGGTTTTAAAGGGCCTCCATATACAAAAAGTTTTTACCATTCCACATACCTGAAAGTGCCTGCTCCAACTTTGTAACTCCATCTCTTTCCTCTAAGGGTAAAGTATCCCAAAAAGCAGTTGCCACAGTCTCTGCACATATGCAATGTCCCCAATGTTTGTAATCAGAACTTCAATGAGGACATCTAGCATGGGCAGTGAGCGTGGAAACCGGTGGGCAGATAAAAGTTGATGTCTTTAAAATCAGTCCAATCAGTACAAGGGCCCTCCAAGAGAGAAAAGGTAGAAAACTCATGAGAGATCATGAGCAACATGCAGCCTTAACATGGTCCTTTTCCATGTGCTACGTAGATGGGTGTTGAAGTTTTCTGAGATTCTTGTGTGTAGCTCAAAAAGGCACGGGGGGGGGGGGGCCTTAACTCTTCCACTGCAGAAGGTTTCAGTGAGAATATAGAAGAGTTGCATTTCCATTGAGAAAAGTCTTGTGTCCAAACAGTAAACATGTATGTTTGTGTATTTAATTGGGTCGTAGCATCAAACACTTGGTGAGTCAGTTAAGCCTGCCACACACACGCCGATGTGTGTAGCAGACTAGTCCCGATATCTTTCCGGGATGCTAACTTCATGACGTCATCACGTTAGCATCCCATTGCATTGTGGGGACCCTTCAATCGGCCGGGCACCCTTTGTGTGCCGGCCATAAGCTGCATCGGCTTGCATCGGCCAGAGAAGATCGGACATGTCCGTTCTCTGGCCGGCCGAGCAGTGGGGCGACAGGGATCTGTCGCCCCATGTGGGCACATGCCAATTAGCGGCCGATTTTTAACCTGACCGATGGCGTGAGCGCGCACGCCCGTCGGCCACTTATCGGCATGTGTATGGCTACCAATAGCTGACATTCTTCCAGTAGCATGTATGACGGGGCATTCCAAGTAAACATGTAAAAAAGAGCCAACCCAAGAGTGGTGCCCCATTTAAGGTGTCTCTCTAAAGTGGAAACATGGCATGGAGGATGTAAGGACAGTGGCATCACAAGAGGTAGACTAACAGGTCTAAGAACACTTGGAGGCTTACCTGGGTGTCTTTTCTTTAACCAGTACCAGAACAGTATAATAATATTCAGAATCAGGGGAACCAAAACGCAAATACTATGCCAACAATGGTCCCAGCAGAAAGGGTATTTGTACAGACAACTAAAAAATAAATGTAAAAAATTAGGTAGGGAAGAAAATCACAATATATTGCAATAATATCCTGACTATTGACTTGAGTACCTGCTTCTTCCTGTCTCACAAAATGTTACTTTATGCAGATGCTGATTAGAGAGCTCACATATTTAATCACTTATTTAAAAGTCAGACTAATATTATAGGAGCTAAGGGAATATGTTGAACTGCTTGAGCAGCCACAGTATTCAGTAGGAGGTAAGTAAATCTCAGCAATCAGAGTTGGATCCTTCTTGTATTGCCCACGGATAATTATGCAGATTTTTGAGATTTAAGATTGGTTGGTTCATTGGTTTAACAGATAAATGTACCATAATTGTATTAAGTTTTTTTGTTTCTTGTTTTCATGAAAAGCACCAGAAAAGTCCCTGCATGCCCAGCAAGTGCTCTCTCGGTATAATGTTAACGTTTAAAATGAAGAAAGTTGATGTAGGGAAATAAAAACAAAATACAAAAGACATCAATTTATAAAGAATTGCCCAACTTAAAACAAAGCAAGTATTCTTCATTCTGTTGTTTTTTGATGACATTTACCTTACTTTCTGTCCTAGGGACAACATATGCAGGGGTGCACATAAGTGGTCCTCTGGTACTCAAAAGGGACCAATTCGCACTACCTGCATTATTTGTAAAAAGCTCATATGCGTACTAACAACTTGGAGGCACTCTCGGCTGGGCGGCCACAGCTAAATGTTAAATGTATACAATTTATGTCATTTGGATAACTTGGGAATTAAAGTCAGAGTAGTGTTGAGCTCGAATATACAAATTGCGAATATATTAGAATATATAGACTTCGCAAATTTGGCGAATATGGTGGCGGATATTCGCAATTTTGAATATTCGCCATTTGGATGCTTATGGCCATGGATTGCAAATATATATTTGCAATGGGAAAATAAAAAGCGACCATTTATTTTGAAGATAATTGCGAGGCGATCACAATTACGAATATAAAAATATTGAATATCAAATCAAATATTAGTAGAATTATTCGCGAAATATCATCATCACTAAGTCAGAGTAGGCATATGTAAAGGTAAAATCTGACAAGAGAAAAGCACTGTGTGACAGCTGCAATATAACTATAAAAAGGTTGACATATGGACTGCAGGTAGTCTCAGGGGTTAGTTACCAAGCCAGAAAATTTCAGGGTTGTACTACTGAGGTATAAGTTCTGGGGGTTCAAACACATTGTACTGTAAGAGTTACATTTGACCCAAAGCCAGCTGGTGACCTGTGAATGGAGAGTGAAGAATCAGAGGCTGAATTAGGAACAGGGAGGTCCATCTGCAGCAGAACCTACCAGGAAGCTGACGTGGGAGACAGTGAGAAAGACCACATATGGGGTGAGTACCAAACACCATCTACTGGTACTCATCTGAGGAGCACACTAAAAAAAGTTATGTGCACCCCTGAACATATGGCCTTCTAGGGCATAAATGGGGGCAGATAAAGGTAATGAATGTAAAATATATTATTAACCTCCCTAGCACACTGTTGAGGTCCTGATTTCTGCACTAAAAGCACACCATAGACTTCAATGGAATTATTTTTGTGTTGTAAGCCTGTAACTTCCCAAAATATGTCCATACAAGGGTCTAGTAGACATCCTGAATATAACAATGTTTGAAACAAACAATTATGTAAAAAGGACATTACATTAAATAAAATAAAAAAAAGTATCATTTGAATGCTAAAATCTCTAAAATACTTATTTTGTATGATATATTTCAAAACAGTTTGTATTCATATTTATATATTTTTTGTATTTATAATAAAATGTTTACCCAATTTGGAAATGTGTTACGTGTTTTTTTTTACTTTGAATTGTATTGGATATAGTCATCACCGTATCCAGTACAATTGCCTTTGGCACCCTCTCTGCTCTGGTGTGATGAACACACCAGGGGAGAAATGGTTAACTGCAAAGGGCACATCTGGGAAATCACACTGGGAACAGTCTTCTCCATAGAAACTATTCTTGTGTGATTTACATTTGAATATCCCGCCACCCCCCCCCCCCCATCATGTCATCACGTCAGTTGGGGGGGGGCAGGGTCCGTTCTCCTCCTGCAGCTTCGCCTTCAGATCAGAGCCGCTGTAGCAGTGCAGAATGCTAAATCAGAGCCACTGTAGCAGCGCAGAATGGTAAATCTGAACTGCTAGGGCTCTGATCTTCTCCGGACAGCTCCATCTCGTCCATTGCAGGACTGACAAGTCAGCACTGAACGAGATGGAGCCATCAGGAACGGCAGGGATTTAAATAATGGGGTTGGGGTGAGGTATACAAAAACTTGAAGAATTTACTATCAGGTAAAATCCTGGTACAACTGATAAACCAGCACACAGCTTACATTTTAAGATGTAACATAGGGATAAATAAAACAACTTCACTAAATAATGGTAAATAATTGGTAATTGCACTACTAAGGTATAAGATCTGGGGGTTCAAACGGTGTTGTAATGTGAGAGTTACATGTGACCCAAAGCTAGCTGGTGACCTGTGGATGAAGGCAGCTAATCGGAGGTTCAATCATCAGGGAGGTCCATCTGCAGCAGAATCTACCATGCAGGAAGCAGAGGACAGTGAGGGAGAAAATGAGGAAGACAGCACTACATTTTGAGTGAGCACCAAACACCATCTCCTGGTACTAATCTGAGGAGCTCACTAAAAATTTTATATGTACCCTTGTGCATAAACACATGCATATAGTATGTTTTAGTTTTTAAGTTCAGATATATAATTATTGTGCAGTGCGCCAATTGTATATCTACTGGTTTACTGGTCACATGTTGTGAGAAATGTTCATGTGTATTAGCATCAGAAGACCTGGAAGAAGTGCACCTGGAAGCTGTATGTTTGAATGAACTCAAAATACAGATAAATATTACTACTAATGTAATTTGATTACTTAAGACTTGCTTGTGTAAAATATTTTTCAATACATTCTCTTAGTGACCTTGCTACTGAAGAAACATAATATGCTAGAGACACCTTATCCGTATGTTTTACCATCAGTTTTGTATATTGGCATTGGGTAAATTCACAATGAAAAAAATCAGTTTTGCTTGAGAGTTTCTGTGACCATTTATTGTCCTTGATGTTATTCTAAAGGTGTTAAATATGGCCCAAATCTGCAGGTTCCGCTGGCCAAGACAGACTCTTCCATAAAGACCTTGTTTGCAATGTGGGACATGTAGCATTGACCTGCTAGAAATACTAATCCCCTGTGTTGGGGAATATAGTCTTAGCAGAAGGAAGGAAGGACGCTTCCCAATTCTAGTCTTGCCAAAGCCTCCCAATCATCACAGTTCCTCCCCTATATGTTACAGTTGGTGTGAGTAACTGTGCCTCTCAGGGTCTCTTTGAGACTTGACCAAATGTTGGCCAAAGCTGAAAATTGGACATAAGATGACCTTGCACCAATACTCTACAGCCCCCCCCAAACACATTTAAATCACTTTATACAATTTCCTTTTGATCTACCAACAACCATGTAGAATAGCGGCCTCTCTGATACAATACATACTGATTGGAAGGTTTAGAAAGGTCCTCATATTACATGGTTTTGTTAAAACAAAGTTTATTGTAGAGAAATTGCATGGCAAGATTGTAAGTGTATGAGGGCCTTTATTACTTACTTGTTTAAATGTTACTTGATATCAGCCTATAGGTGTTGAGTAATATTAGAATAAAAATATGTCCTGTTTTTGTTCCTTGTATGGATATCGGTGTCTTTTGTTTTTCTCTGCCCCTTGGTCTACCCTGATTGGTCCTGACAAATCTACTAGAGAAAAACAACATAAGAGTGTAACACATTAGAATTGATAGCGAATGTGCTGGGAATGTCGCCCTTTATGTGCTCGGGTGATGGCTGGGTCTCCACTTCCCTTGAGCTAGAGACAGCGCTGGCTGGCTGCATGGACCAGCTTTCTTGGCGGGATACTAAATGCTGCTGGCTCTGGAGTGCAGCTTGGGGAAAGCGCAGTCTTGTTCTCTTTGGACACATGATCGCGTCCCTTAGCCTGTGCGTGCAACGTCTGAGTCTGACGCATAGATGGACTTAAAGACTTGGTGATTAATTGTTGTTTGATGTTCATGTACATTATGACATTTCCTTAAAAAAGTCATTAGGCGAAACGCGTTAAAGACCCAACATACTTTTAGTGGAGTGCACGAGGAGCACTATATGTGGAGTTCCTCTTTCAGTTCTATGTTTTTTTATATGACCACATCATGCTGAGAACATGTTTAAAAATGCACCTGGAACTGTTTAAAAATGCTTTGTTTTTTAATGGAATAAGATGTCTTTGTTTTTTTATAAAGTTTTTTAAATTTAATTATTAGTGGCAGGGTACCTTGTAAAACCCCCATTTTTTCGGAAACATTTTTTGATTAACTATGATATACCTTATGTATCAATGAGGGAGGCGGCTAACCTTTAGTCAGCAAGGTTTAACATAAAAGCTTTTTCTGGTTTAATAAAAGAAAATATGAGATGATTCAACAGTATCTAATATTAGAATGTGTTTGTGGTCATCCCTCTTAGTGTTGAGGAGACAACTTTATTGTCACCCAGTACCTGTTGAGAGATTTTGTTATTGTGTACTGTCATCTTAGAACTTGTGCCATACTGTATCCTCATGCCAGTAAGTAGTAGTGAGGATAATGGCTTGTTTTTCCGCTCTTAAAAAATTTAACTGACCAGTTTTCCATTGTCAATAGTTCACTCTAATTTCAAACCACTTTTAAAATACTTCTAGCAGTGTTGCAGTGGCCACACTGCAAGAGTGAGTGATGATTAGAGAAGTTATTTTTTTTCTAATAAAAAAAGATCAGATTTCAGTGATTACCTCTCATTAAGTCGAATGAGGTGACCTTGAAAATTAAAAGACAATAGCATGGAATGTTGGTCATACTCTTAAAGAGGCTGATTTGAAATTGCCATGGTTTCCAGAGCTGTGTGCAGTTCATTGCTAATGTTAAACACATCCAATACCAAACAGGGTTACTGGGCCAGTCAATAATCAGGTCTAAAGGAATAATACATCCCAGCCTCTACAATCCCCCTTGAGGGTCTACCCGTGGTCTTTTTGAGGGCTGGTATTCCTTATAGTTATCTTTTCCCACCTTTTCGACTATTTCAAAAGGGTCTTGCCACTAGGCCAAATATTTAGCTTTTTACCCTGGGTACCAACACTAAGACTCTGGGTTGAAACTCGGAAGCTAACAGTTATACAGCCTACTCTTGTGCTGATTGCAGATGTTCCAAGACTATGGGCATCACTGGGGCCATCCAGTCCTGCATCATTGCCACATGGTCTACCACACTTCTATGGGGAGTAGTGCAAAAAATGGCCAAATGGTGAAAATCCTGTGGAAGCCTAAGGTACCTCTAGGATGGCAAACTCTTTGGGTGCTCCTTAAAGGACCACCGCTGGATACTTAGTCCAAGACCAATAAAATATACTGGTGACCCCTTGTAGATTTGTTGCAAATATTGCAAGAGCCTTTCCTGTGTTTTAGCAGCTCAAAGGTGTTTGCTGAGCATGTGCCAGGTTCAACACCTGCTGGGGTACCACCAGTTGTTGAACAGCCTCACCATTTTGTCTAGTGTTGTATACAGCAAAATAGGGGACTCTGGTGTCTGCCCCAGATTGTTGGGGAACTCCATTTAGAACCATTACCTGACCTCTGGAGGGAACTAGAGTGGGATCCCCTATCTGGGCAAAGTTCTCCCGATACAATGCCAACTCTGGGAGGTCTTGCTCAGAGAAGGCATATAATATTTATAGGTGTCAGTGAAGCAAATGCATATAACAAATTTTACCAGATTAGCAATCTAAATCAGTTTTTTGACCTTACACAATTCTATGACAATGCTTCTTTTGGTCCTGGTTTGAGGCAATACATGTCAAATTGGTTCCCTGAGAGACCTGGCTGGAGGATATACTACCGGTAACTTCATTCACTCCTTTTAGATTTATTTTAGAAGAATGTATCATATGTATATTAGCAGATGGCTCTCCTCCAAACCAAGAGCAATGGAAAGTATAATTGGATCTTTCTGTAGTAGCTTCACATCTAAATGGCTTGTCTGGAACCCCTGTAAGATAAAAGCAGAAAAGATATTAGAACTTTCAGCAGAAAACCTCTAGAGAAGTGGTTCCCCCTTTTCTATTTAGGGATATTATCGAGCCCCCCTCCCTATTCAAACATAGGTTAAGAATGAGGGCCAGTGCCCCCCCTGGAATACCTTTGCGCCCCCCCAGGGGGTCCCGCTCCCCAGTTTGGAAACCACTGCTTTAGAGGGTATGATTTAAACAGATCCTTTCATAAACAAACCTTAGAAGGTAATAGGAATAAAGTGCCCATATATGCATAGATATGCGCTAGATCGATGGCTGCTTCGAGCTCCATCACATATCTAATGCGGCCACCCCTGTCTTCAAAAACCGCAAATCATGGTTGGTCTCCATTGTTTTGGATGGGGACCACAGGGCAAGCAAACATCATGTACAGCAAGACAGCAGTGAAATACCTATTTATTGAGTACTTGTACTGTATAATTAAAATAAAGGTTTAGAGCGCATGCTTGTAAAGTAATGTGTCAATACCTGCAGTTAACCCTCCTGTTACAGCTGCATGTTTTTTTGATGGCCAGTATGACTGATACTGACAAGATAATAGGAATGTCTGGGGCAGCACTTTATTGTGATCTGACACTAACACTGTGTTGCTTGACTTAAGAAAATGGGCCCATATTTTGCCTTAATAAGATTGTTTGAAATGCCGTGGCAGGTATGCCATTAGATACATGTCAAGGTTACATTTTGAGTTAATAAGATACACTATATTTCTAAAAGTGTTGGAACCCTCCTTTAAATAACTGAATTCAGGAATGCCAATCACTTCCATTGGCACAAGTGTGTAAAATCAAGCTCCTTGTAATCCAGACTGCTTGTTCAATTGGTTCCCTGTCAGGCTGTCTGCCTGTGGAAGGTTGCCTGCTGTTTAGGGTGCTTTACTTCTGCATTGGACACAATACACTATGTTCATTTGAATAGGAAAAATCATGCTTGTTGCTTATCTCACAGTGCAATGCATAGTGTCGCATGTATCGGTGTAAAGCAAGGCACCTCTGGAGCACTCCTACTTACCTGCATCATGACTTGTAAATGGAATGGGTTGAACATTAACAGTCTCTTACTTTACAAATCCTTTTCTGGACACATGGTCAAAAATTCCCATAAACACACTCCTTATGTCAGAACTGTTAGTAAAGTGAGGACTCTCAATTCTTTTTGCAATGTAATGATTAATTAAATTTCCATCCGCAAAAAGCCTGATGACGTCACTTCCAGTAACTAGAACGCACAGTTCCCAGTTTTGATATCCAGACGCGACATCACTTCTGGTTTAAGCCGGTTTTCTTTCACTAGAGACACGCTTCTCTCTGGTGAAAGAATTCTTCCACTGGCTGGGTCTTTCTGCTCCTGATCTGGCCAGCAGAAGAAAATGAACCTTCTTCCCACTGGTGAACAGGGCGGGTCGAACACCCATACTGTTCGACAGGGGAACGAGGGCACTAAACTGTCCGCGAACGACCATCACTGATTATGACTGAAGAGAAAACAAAGCAAATGTTAATATAAAAAAATAGAAACTACTAACGAAACAAAAGTAAATCAGCCCAATGATAGCTAAAAGTCTGGTGGTCATTTTTTAATACATAATTGTAAAAGCAGGTTCACTTGACGCTATAGAAAACAGTCCTTCTTTGATTCAATGTTATGCATGATATTCAGCAACTGCATACAATAAAACTCTATGTTTTTTTCAAATGGTGACAAAACAGTAAAAAATACCTACAAGACAACTGGAGGGGCTTGCTGGTCTCATTATTCAGATCATTGGTGGCAGTACATGCAAATGGTCCAAAATCATTCCGTGATACAGGACTAATGATTAGAATGGATTGATCACTAGTCAGATTGTATCGAGGGTATATTGGCAGTGGAACACCCCTCAGAGTCCACGAGTAGCTGATGTTTAAGCCAGAGGCTGAGCATGTGAGAGCCACACTGTCTTCACCCAGCGTTAGAGGATGAGATGTGTTGATGTGTAGAGTCACATTGGATATGTGTTCTGTAAGGTAAAAAAATTAAACATTAAAATTTAGTTCATTTTAATCTAGTGCAAATACCTTAAAGAGTTTTACAAGCTGAGCAAAATGTGACTTTTTTATGGCTACAATATGCCACAGTGTACATTACAGAGTGAAAACTTTAGCGCAACAGGATATAACATGGAGATAATGGGGATAACATTGGCTATTCTTTCTATTCAACAGAAAATAAATTAACATAAAAATAAACAGCTATTGTATAGTAAAATATATAATGCAAAACAATTAAAGCATTGAAATTTATTTATTCCAAATTGCATAAGATATATGACACATGAGGATCAGATTGTCATTAAAACAATGTGTAACCACTTTTATCTTTAATAGGTCTGAGAAATGAGCACAATTGCAATGTAAAGGGAATCTGTATCAGGTAAGGTGGTCATAGATGGTTTGACCAGTGTCCCCATCCAAAGTAAATGCCAACACACAAAGCTGACCATACACGGACAGATAACTGCGCAATCCATCATAATGCTGATCTGTCTGTGCAATTATCATATCGATTGGGGGTCGAACATTAATCACTTGCATCACCACACTAATCGCAGTTAGACCCCATTGATACAAACTGCATGTCCCCTTCTTCTCTGTGCTTGCTCAGAGGATGTGGCAGATGTGGCTGCTGACATTTCAGGCAAATTTAATACAAAATTGGAAAAGCAAAAAGAAAATACAAATTTGTGATATTTAGTTTTGTTCCTGAGGACTTGTGTCCACTTTTTATTGAAATGAATAGGACAGTGTCCACTCAACATATTCTGAGCGGTACGCGGCGCCCATGGTGCTGATTTGAAGCTTCGGGTGGCCGCGTTTTCAAAGCAGTACCGGGGGGTGCCACTGAAGATCAGTGGAGGTGTCTCCAAAACTTAGAAAATCAGTGCCCAAACAGCTTCAGGTGCTGTCTTTCCTCTGCTGCATCAAAAGGGCGTAGCCTAAGCCATGGGAAAACTGCCTGCAAACCGTGTGGAATCTGCCCTGCAAATATGCCAGCCTGCCAGCCTGCTTATTGATTCCCTGCACTGGACGCACCACAAGCAATTTCCTAGTATGAAGGATCGGGGGAAATTCTAGTCCTGTCTACTATCATTGAACATGTGAGGGTTCAATGATAGTAGACAGGACTAGAATTTTGGACAGATACTTGACATCTTGATTGGATAAGGAGATTGATTGATAGAAGGCACCTGTTACAAAGGGGTCCAATTTTTTTGGGGGTATTAGTTTGATGTAAGCAAGCTTTCCAGTCTCCGTATATACACCCTCTTTGAGGATAATGGAGAGAGGAGAAACAACGGATGGACACAGGGTTTATTAAAACTCATTGGAGAAGCCGCCTGGCCCAGGGTCCTTGGCATTGGCCAAGGCCTTGATAACTCTAAGCACTGCCTTGATCCAATGTTGCACTCATTTTCCCCTTGCTAGGTTTGCCAGCAGCCTGCCAGCTTTGTTCCTATATTTGTAGAAATATGCATCTCTCTTGTCCCTGACATGCCATCATATTTTCTATCCACAAGTCACAAATGTTTTTAGCATCAACCCAAGCTGTGCGATTCTGAGTGGTCATGTTGTCGGAATAGACAACAAATGCCGCTCGGGCCTTCATATAGTTTTGTATCATTTGTTTTTTAAAGAAGGAGGAGCAGGAGAGGATGTTTCCTTGGAGGGAGGCCTTACCTGCCTCCCAATATAATATGGTATTGGTTGTGTGTTCAGAGTTGTCATACTCTAGCCACCATTCTTGCAGATGTTAAATGAGAAGAAAATTTCCAGGAAGAGTATCCCGCCTTAGCAGGACTCACACATAACCGTAAAGATACAGGGGCATGATCAGATATGACCAAAGGTAGAATGTCCCCGCCTGGGACAATAGGCGGGGGCCCACCAAAATCGCATCCAGCTGGGACATAGAATCATGAACAGTGGAATGGTTATGGTTATGGAATGGTTAATTCTCTATCAAATGGATGGAGCATGCGCCAAGAGTCCACAAGATGCAAATAGTTTATAAATGAGGATTGGCACTGATGTGGGTTGAGATACCTTCCTGTCTTCCTGGGTAGATGAAACCGCATTGAAGTCCCCTCCTATGACAACCTGAGTGGTGGGGGTATGGGTCTGGAGTCTCGTGGTGAGTGCGGCATAGAAAATGGCTGTCAAAGCATTAGGCCCATAAGTATTAGAGATGGTAAGTGGTTGGGCATGAAGGGCCAGGGTTACGTATGCCCAGCGGCCTTCATCTCTGTCCACTCCATGATCCAGGATGAATGGTGCAAGGTGCTTTTTAACCAGGGTCACCCCTACTTTACGGGCGCCAATGACTGCACCCACCCAAAAACGTTGCATATAGATAAATTCAGAGGGGCCCAGTTTCCTGCAGTACAGCTACATTGGCCTGTACCTTTCTCAGTGTCATAATATTAACTTGCCTTTATGCGGGGAACAGAGACCTTGAACGTTCCAGTAGATCATTGTTAGATTATGGGACATCGAAGCAAAAAAGTAGAGCCTACTGCTCTAGATAAAGTACAGGGTAAGGATGGGGGGCTTGTGTCCCATCTGAACTCCACCCTGTCACCAACTGAGAGCAGCAGATCCTGTGAAGTTTGAACAGAGGGATAAACAGAAGTAATAAAGAAAAAGAAAAAAAGAGAATAACATCCAAACAGTAGCAAAGCATTGGATGGGGTCCCTTGGGGCTTTGGATGGGGAATAACAGTGTACAAAAGGTAGAGGTCAGGGCGTTTTATAATGGATGTAACTAGGACATAAAGATTTAAAAAAGCTATTAATACCCCTTATTCTGGGGCAAATTATTTTACCTCTGATCCAGCAATCTATTCTGTGTCCAATGCCCCATGACATAAATGTCCCAGCTCAGTCCTCTTTTCATTGAACAGCTGTCTTGGCCTCATTCATCCTTACTTGGATGTAGATTACTACAAGACCAACACCAACACTTAAAATGCATGACCATTGGGGTTGAGGAATTAAGCAGATTTTAGCTTGAAGTAAAGCTAATCTCTCTATTCAGTATATAACAAAGTATCAATTTTTTTCTGTATACTAAAAGGCCTGTGATGCTAATTAAATCCATAGAATATGTGTCGTCTGCAGAAAAGCAAGGAAGTTAAATGTTTTGACAGGAGCTGGGTTTTAAGTCAACAAGTGTAATTTCTGACAAATCTCTGCTGCCACCTCAAAAAGGAATTTAAAGGAAATACTTTTTTTTACCTACCATATGATTATAGACAGGGGTGCACATATCTTAGTTTAGTGAGCTCCTCAGATGAGTACCAGGAGATGGTGTTTGGTACTCATCCCATATGTAGTGACGTCATCCTCACTTTCTCCCTCACTGTCCTCTGTGTCAGCTTCCTACATGGTAGATTCTGCAACACCCTTAGAAGACCACTCTTTTATTTTGGATTAGTAATTAATATTCACAATTTAACACCCCTAACTGCAACCTTTCATAGTTATTAATGTTTCTCTGAGGTTATATCAGTCACATACATGTATATATTTTACAGTAGTGTATACTAGATAAAGTGAAGTTTTATGTTCAGATATTTAATGTGGGAGTGATGTGGATTGTGCTATGACATGCACCGCCTCCATGTTGTTAGTACAATAATGCAGGTACGCATAGCTAGTTTTTGGCCCTTTTAAATACCAGAGTACTACTTATGTGCACCCCTGATTATAGATTAATTTTCATTATTATTTCCTACCCCCACAGAGCAGATTGGACACAGTTCTAATGTGTTTTTAGTTCCTTGAAATCAACAAAACAAAAAAAGGAATATAAAACAAAAAATGCGACCAAGAACTGCAGCGAAACTGCGGCCAAACAGAATAGAAAACACATGGGGGCAAGAGCTAGGTTCCTTGCTTTCCCTATCCACAGAACAAGCACTGTGTGCACAGCGCTCTATTATTCTGCTGCCATTGCCACTGCCATTGACTATTTCATGTGACAATTTTTAGACATTTGCATAAAACATAATACTGGGCGGCAAAGCTATGACCAATTCTACTTCTGATTTAAAACTATAGTACATTGTCTTGTTACACGGCTGAAGCAGGAGGCTACGGCGGTGGCGTGGAGGAGGAGCGTTGCCCCCCTCGAGGGAGCTGGAGTGAAAGTGGAGAGACAGACTGAGGTGAGCCCATTCCCCCATACTCTGGGGAGCCTGAGGGTGCCACCCAGGACCCCTGAGCCCCGGAGGCCTGACAGGGTGTGAATCTCAAAATATACTTACAGCCTAACAATGTAATGTGAATCAATTGGACAATGCTGAGATCCCATCTACCAAAGGTTAAGACCTCCGAGGCGAGAAAGGTCACCCAACCACCCAGCGTCCTTCCCGGGGAAGTACGGAGTAACGGGGGACTTTGATGGAGATATGTAAATGGATAAGGTAGGTCCATCCCAGAGAGGTGTTATTTTTCTTTACTTCTAACAGAGGACAGAGGTCCAAAAATAGTAAAGTAAAACAGAAAATGCAAACAGCGACCCTTTAAAACTGATATAGTATAGGCCTGTGAGTCTGTCTGGAATCACCCCTCACTAGGGCCAGGGGCAGTGTGGCAACACAGGACCACTACCTTTTTTATTTTCTTTACTATTTCTTTCACCTGGATAGGTGCAGTCTCTCTTTACTAGAGGGAGGATCTTTCTTGTGTAAAACATTTATTACATGTGTTAAAATGTAATAACATTTAGAAAAAAAAACAGAATGTTTCTGTTATACCCCCATCCAAATGCATAAAGCACAAAAGGACAACACACACTGTACATGGCCTGATGACCCCCTGGATGAGTCTCTCTATCCCACTTTGCCTCCCCCCGACCCATTCTTGCTGTAACGATCTAGGGCAGTGATGGTGAACCTATGGCACTGGTGCCAGAGGTGGCACTCAGAGCCCTCTCTGTGGGCACCCAACCTGTCAGCCAACACAGAGGCTGATGGAGGAAAGAACTGCAGCCCATTGGAGTTTTCCTCCCCCTCTCTTCTGATTGCACACAGTACCCCATACCCTCCACTAGCACTGCCAGCCAACCAGAAGCCCAGGGAGGGACAAGCAGTAAGCAGAGAAAAAGGTGTATGTGTGTTTGTAATGTGTAAGAGAGAGTGTGTAGAAGACAGAATGATAAGAGAAGGCAGAAGAATTCTCACAGGTTAGAAGTTGTAGTTCTACAACAGCTAGAAAAGGCAGCAGGACATGCTGGGTAGTGTAGTTTTTTTTTAGCAACTGGCAGAATGTAATGCTTGCAGTTGTAGTTTTTTACACAGCAAGTTGGCTGTTTCAGTTCTTGCTATGTCATCAGAATGCAATGGGACACTAACAGACTATATGCATGCTGGGGTTTGTAGTTCATCAGCAGCATAGGATTTACAGGAAGCTTGTAACTGCACTGATCCCCTATGAATGACAACTGAACCCAGAGCATTTTCAGATAAATAATTGGGTTTTGGGTTACAGTTTGGGCACTCTGTCTCTAAAAGTTTTGCCATCACTGATCTAGAGTGAGGTTTAGAGTCCAGTTGCTGAAATAACAATACAGGTCCTGGTAGGATCAACAGTGGTAATCAGAAGGGTAGTCCAGTAGCAAGCATAGGTCAAAAAGCCAACGATGTCATTTAACAAAGGAAGCAAGAAGAAAGCGTAGTCCTGCAATTAGTAGCCAAGGGTCGATACACAGATGATGGTAGCCAAGGAGCAAAAAGCAGCAAGACATATTATATTGGCATGAGCACAATAATCTGCCAAGGAGGAAGTGCAGAGACATGGTTGTCTAGGAAGTACTAGGGAGGGACCAGGAGTTCAGGGTTCAACAAGAACTAGGTATCATGGTAATTTTGTCCAAGGGATCCAACAAAGTGTAAAGGCAGACTAAAGGTAGCCATAAACGCCTCGATTTGTCTATAATCACTTCCCGATTTGATAAGTCCCGGCAATCGAGGAATTGCCGATCGATTGTTTTGCAATCGATGGCACACCACCTTGGGAATCCAATTTGGGGTAAATTTTGATAGGCGCCGATCGCCAAAAAGGCAGATTCCTCACAATCAATTGGAAAGGCTGCTGCATAGTGAGCAATGGGTCACCAGAAAGTGGTGGATTTTTTTCCCCCAACGCACTTCCATTGACAAAACGATTGACCAAAAAATCCGACATGGTGGATCAAGGTTTGATCAGATTTTTGGGGTAGATTGTTCAGGGTGGGCAGCACTCGATTGACCAACAATCGATCGCCGTGCATGCCCGCAGTGTTTGATCAGGCAAAAATCGACCTGTGCATGGCTATCTTTAAAGGTGGTTCAGCAGACAGAGCTGCAGCCAGACACTAAAACATCCCTGGGTTCAAATCCTGACACTTGCTCTCTACCAGGCTCTGCTTCCCCTTGAAACTGCTGAGCTTCTGTACTCCCACTTCAAGAGTTGAAGTCCAAGAATCCTGGCAAGCTCTGGGTGCAGAGGGATCATTTTGATGACACCAGAGCATGCCACTGAGCAGCCAGGTATTGTGGTTCTCTATGCCTGGAGAGTGATGGGCTGCTAGTCAATATTCGAATTTGCGTAATTTCACAAATACCTGCAATGATATTCCAATACAATAGTCGTAATATTGAATATCTGCGGTTGTGGACATGGATCGCGATCTTAAAATTGCAATGCGATCAAATATGCGCAATGCATGCAAGTCAATGGAGCTCGGATATTCAACTGGGAAAATATTAGTTATTTTCGTTTGCATTGCAATTTTATAACTGTTTGTAAGTGTTTGTGAAGATTTCACAATTTCACAATTTCACGAATATACAAAGGAACATTCGAAATTCATAAAACTCGATTGGACTGTATTCTTTTGCCTTCCATCACGCGCGTGTTCGCAAAGCTTCTCTTCTTCATTATGTGATCTTATCCATTCGCAATGTATGCTGGTAAACAATGTTGAAGCCTAATATGATGAATATCCGCCATTGCGAATATTCAAGCACACATTTGCGAAATATTGCGAATCCTCAAATGTTGGATATTCATCAAATACATTAGAATTTCAAATATTCTCGATCAACACTAGTGGCTATTATCATGTCCAATTTGAGGAACCCTCACAAACTGCTTATGCGCTTATGCATAAAAAAGCACAGAACATGCTCTTCGCTTTTCAAATACCTGACCTGCTTACACATCATGGGGATTGCATGTAAAATGACAAATTTCAACCCTATATCTTTACCACTAAGGGTTTTTCCCCACTAGAGCAATAGGCCACAGATGTACGCACTTTTAATTGCTTCGTCGCGTCCCTGGCTCAATCTCCATTTAACGATCATGTGTGGATCGCATGCGGACGATGCAAAGTGATTAAAAACGCGTCCATCCATGTTCATGCCCTAATATTGCAAAAAGGTAGGAAATAAAACATACATTGTCTGTCCTATGATGAAGTGTCAAGTTAAAAAAAAAATTAAGAAATCATAAATTATATGGAGCAGTATGCATCCAGTATTAAAACAGTAGATAATTCTAAGCTCCCCCTCTCACTGTAAAAAAGTTAACTA
>CM070038.1:52434773-52450643 GCA_036250615.1 Ptychadena robeensis
ATGGCTCCCAGGAAGAACATGGAGTGTAACTGGCACTGTGATGATACTGCAATAAAGGGGCACCGTATTTACACCAATCTGATGTGTCCTGGACCTTTGTTGCGGGATGTGCGCAAGGACCTGCTAAAAGAAAGAAAGCCTGTTCAGCCGCTGTTGCAGGTGAGGACCGTTAGGCCTGGCTGCCCCTTGGATGAAAGGGACGAGTATGCCCATGGAGGAGTGGAGGGAGTCCGCAGCAATGGAGGGGTGAGATCATTATTGTCCCCTGATTCACCCTGGTACGTGCAGTGCACCCAGGTGCTAAAGATGGGCAGAGCCTTTTCTTTCAGTTCCTTAACGGAATACTTCCAGACCAACTCCGACGGTTACCCTGGAGTGGGAAGCACATAAGTGCTTCATCAGAGGGAAACTTATTGCAGTGGCCTCTGCCCTAAAGAAGGAATCTCAGGCCCATACTGACCTCCAAAACCATATCTCCCACTTCAAACTCATCCATAAGCAATCCCTAAATGCCTGAAGTGCTCACCAACCTTACAAAATTGAGGAAAGAATTGTTGGATGCTATCCACTTTAAGATTTGTAGGGCTCTTACTCTGCGAAATGGTCTGTATTTTGAAGAGGGTAACCGCTGTGGTAAACTACTAGCCAGGGCGACTAAGATCAAAAGAGCTAGATCTAAAAACTCAGCAGGTCAAACATTTTCTGCATCCCCAGACATTGTGGCCTGTTTCCAGTCCTATTATTCTGCGTATGTCCGGTATGCCCTGTCTGGACGAGGAGACTGCTGAGGCTTTGAACCTAGGGATGGTCGAAAATTTGCATAGTCGAATTTTGATGGGGTCATTTCGACTTTTCGCCGAAAAAGTCGAAAATCAGCTTGAAAATTTGACTGAAATCGAAATTTCAACTTAAAAAAGAACTTTGCTTTTGATCTGCTGTGCCGCTATTTTGCGTGCGAATATCGCCATTGTATTTAACATTTTCGCATGCAGGAGTGATTGGAAAATTCGCATTGGCGGAAATTTGCATTGGCAGAAATTTGCATTGGTAAAAATTTGCATGGTGCTAGCTAACTTTGTCAGCTTATTGCAAAGCCCCTGAAAATGGTATCCTTACAAAAATTGCTGGAGTTGTAGAGAAGGGTTTGGGATACATTTGAAATCAATAAGTTTTGCTCTAACATGTCAAGTTTGTGTATAAATTGGGTTTAAATCTCAGCTCTGATTGTAAATCTCTGCTACTATGTACACTGATTCTTCTATTATAGCTCAAGCTCATACAGGAAATCCAAATTTTTCCCCTTATGTGAATTTTTGACCTTATGCAAATTTTAGGCTTTATGCAAATTTTTTAGTGTTTTATGCAAATTGTTGAGTGTTTTATGCGAATATTTGGTGTTATGCAAATTTTCGACTTTTGAAATTTCAACTCGAAAAAAGTCGAGATTTCGTAGTCGAAACGAAATTCGATTGGTAAACTCGAAATTTAATTAGAATAAAATTCTATTCATTTTGACCATCTCTATTTGAACCAAACTATCTCCTCTATCGAGTTTATGGTGGCTATAAAACAACTGAAACCCAGCAAAAGCCCGGGTCCTGACGGATTGACATCCCAATACTACCAGTTATTTGAATCGATTTTGTCATCTCACTTCATCTCCGCATTCAATGCCATAGACTCTCCTGCTAAGATTTCCAAACAGGCCCTTGAAGTGGAAATAGCAGTCATTGCCAAGCCAGAGAAGGGCCCTTCACTCTGCCCCAATTATCGCCCTATATCGTTGCTTAATGTGGACATAAACTTTTCACTAAAATTCCCAACAACAGACTTGCTAACCTCTCTGGTGGGGGAATCTCAAGTTGGTTTCATTCCAGGCAGGGAGGCCAAGGAAAATACTATCCTGGCTATCAACTCCATGCTTAAGAAACAGCATGCATAAGCAAACTCCATGCATAAGAAACACTAACATGCTCTGATGCTCCTGTCTACATGATGCCGAGAAGGATAGCGTGGGACTATATATTTGCAGTAATATATACATCCACTCCCAAACTGCAATCTACTCCTCTCCGTACGCCATGTTCTTTGTCAACGGGAACCTGACGATGCTTTCCTGATACCAAACGGTACCAGACAGGGATGCCCAATGTTCCCAACCATGTTTGTCCTCTCCCTAGAGCCATTCCTTTGCACTATAATTAAGGATGCCATGAGTGTCTCCTTTGTCTGGCTGAAACAACACTTCCGATATCTGGTTATTTTGCTCCCTAGAGACCCTGACAAATTGTTCTCCCTTAACTTCTCAAACTTATTATCTCTCTTGTGTGATAACTTTTAGATCCATGTCAACGATCTATGATATGTTGTGGTTCTGATATGTCCATCCCTTCTGTTCCCCGTAGTCCCCTCCCCCTCCAATGTTTATTCTTTGGTGTTGTTATTCTTTTTTTTTTTTAACTAAAGCCCCCCATACACAATTCGATTTTTCGGCCGTTCGACCGCCGAAAATCAGGTGTCGATCATAAGCCTAAAGAGCCTAAATTGGCAGCCAAAGTCATTATGGACATGTCTGTAATTATTAGATCGGTCTGATACTTTAAGCCCCCCATGTATAGATTGTGACTCAATGTTTTGGCCGATTGACTGTGCGTGATGACATCATCACATGCTGGGAATCGGCCGAAACTTCGGGACACAATCGGCCCGGGCACCCTTTGTTTGCCAGCGATGTCCGGCGGATCTCTCTAGCTACTCGGGCCGTCAGCTAGGGAGACATGGCAGACAGCATCTAGCTGGCTGTGCTGTGTGTCAGTCTAGAAGGAAGGTAGCTGCTCCCCTCCCCCTTCTCCCCTCAGAAGCACAAAGCTGAGGAGATACCCATACTTAAGACAGGGACAAATTAAGTGTACATAAAATCAAACCGTGTATGGCTACCTTTAGAGAGGTGTAAAAGCTGGCAAAGGAAGAGCGGATCAGAATTTCAGTAGAGGGATGTAAAATACTTAAAGGGGACCTACCACACCACTGGACACTTTACACTCAGCACTTTTGCACTGTTGATAATTAGGCAATTAATGCATAAAAAAAAAAAAATATCCTTACAGCAGGAGAGGGGAATTTCGGGCTCATCCTTCCTACTGTGTGACATACCCACCACAGCAAGCTTGTAAACACAGCAGGAATGAATTCGGTAGACTCGTGTGAATTGGAATGCAGCTTCACGTTTATTTGGTGGCCATTTTATAAAATTGCAGCCCCATAGTCAGAATTACCTATTCCTGAAGTGTGGGCGGAACTGCTTTAGTCTGCCCTTAATAAATATGATTTCCCCCGGAATGGAGAAGTGAGAAAGGTAAGTACATTGTTTTTATTCTGTACCAGTTTTTCACAGATGTATACTGTTGACAGGTGAGTATTATGTCAATGTAATCTATGTGTTTAGATATTGTAGTAGAGAGCCACATTAAGTTGGGTATACACGGGTAGATTTCTAAATAGATTTCTAAAGTACAATCGGGCACCATACATGCTCACGGAGCTCGATAGTTCTCTAATCTGTTAAGAATTCTACTGGTGTATGCCTTCCTTCAGGCGGGATTTATTGATTTTAAATCACAGTCGATGTCTATTTCCTTTGATAGGGAGTGGCTGAGCTGGTTGAGCAGTGCTGTGCCTCCAGCTTCTTCAATATCAGGCTCAGCATGATGGCGTCATCCAGTTGGGCTGGACATCATCATGTATGCCCACCTTTAATGTTTGCTTAGATAGTGTTACACATCAGTTAATTTTTTTGAAGGGTGTGCTACCAAGTATTCAGTTGAGGATGAAAGTGATTTTGCGAAGACCATTTTTGAAATTTTGTGCCGAATGTCTCAGATTTTTTTTTTTTTAATCCAGTGCCAAGAAGAAGAAACAGCACGACACTAAGAAAGCAATTTTAATTGTAACAGTTTTCTCATTTCCTGACATAAATACATGGGGGTGTCAATATCTTTGACCATTGACACTTGATTAGAGCTTGGTTTTTAATCTAGAAAAGGAACCCATATACTATCTGGTCAAGGTAATACATTGTTACTGATTGGAGATTCAAGGAAAGTCTGTAAATGAATGAAAATAATAAATGAAATTTTTTCTTCTTTTTCTTTTCTAAATCAAATACATTTTCTTTTCTTTAATATAAATTTTATTATTATTAATTTTTTTATCATGCTTTTACTCACCAATATTGCGCTAAATTTTAGCTTTGGACACCCATTTCAAATATATCAGTTTTGGTCCCAGCCCATAGCTGAGAAAAATTAACTAATTTGTTTTTCTTTATGAAAATATTAAGAGTCCGACTTTAAATAATAGAGGACACAGAAACAGTTGACAAAGCTTAGTGTCTGATGTAAGACATTCAGCAGCACATATATTTAAATTTACCAAAGATAGCACAGGCTTTGTCAAGGCTGACATATGGTAACACTGTCCATATGATTTGGGTAACTTTTTCCATTGATTGTTTAAAGAATTATTTCACAAACCACAGTATTCAATGGCTGCATGCTGACAGTCCGAATAACATTATCACAAGTTTTTCAGTTATGTCCATTTGTTCGGTTATGTAGGATCACTTTTCTTTCTCATGATTTCGAGAAGAGGAAGCCCAAAAAACAGTTGAGTCTTAATATAAACTTTTCAGTGTAACCAGTTGCTGGAAGAATTCTGCCTTCTTCTGGGCTTGAATACTGAAATGTAAATATTGGTTTTATTTAACACATTTATCATCTTGCATGTTTAGCACCTTTTCTATAAATAATAACATTTTTGCGAATATTTAGCCATGTAAGGTCAAAAAGACAATCATTAAGGAATGTTTTACTTTCTGGGACTGCAATAACTGGCACCTAAATATGGCACTCCATATTGAGGGGAATGGCAATAAGACCGGTTGGAAGAAATGCTTTGTGGCACAGGTCTATTCTACACTACTGAAATGATAGAATGGGGATGTGGTGGGATCATGGTGCAAGGTAGGTTTTTTTTATAAACGGTATAGCTAAACTCTGAGCTGAGACATTAATAACTCTTGCACATCAACCCCATGGATAGAGCTACTTTTCTCATACCGTGTTTCCACGAAAATAAGACACCTTATATAAATTTTTGCTCCCAAAGATTCCCTATGTCTTATTTTTGGGGGATGTCTAGAATATGGCACTGGGGTATCAGGGTGGGGGTTAATGTAAAATGACACAGGGGGAATCAGAGGGGGGGGGGGGGGGGGGGGGGGGGGGGGGGGGGTTACCATTTAAGAAACCCCTTCTAAACCTTCTGTGTCATTTTGATTGCCCCCTCTGATCACTCCTGTCCAGAGTTACAGTACTGTATCTTCAGGGGTAAATATTTTCAGGGGGAGATCCATAGATTTTACATTATAGGGGGACATTACCCATAGACTAGACCAATGCTCAGAGTGCCAGGGGGTGAAAGCCAGGGGGTATTTGTAAGCATCCTAGACATAAATGGGCAGTTAAACTTTGGAGTGGGTTGGAGTCTGGATTACTGGGGTTAATACTACAAAGGTTAAATATTTTTTAATAATCTCTGGAGAGATCAAGCAATATATTCTGCTTCAATAAGGGATAGAGGCACATTAGCCATAATTTTACTGTCTAAAGGTTTTAATGCTCAAATTTATAAATTATTAAGAAATGAAATGTGAACTATATCTGTGTTAGGTGTGGCTACCCTGGTAGAGGGAGTGCTTGTCTTCCTAATGTCCTTTCCTAAAGCACAGTAGTGACATCACCAAATGGGGTTTTAAAACTTCCTTAGACTAGCAGCCACAGAAAGCAGTACCTTAAATTTTACACCGCAGACTCATAGCTGAGAGACTGTAAGCCATACCTGTTAAGCATTGTGGTATTGCAGGGAAAAATCATGTTTTTGTAGGTGACTTTCCCAGCCAAATCCAGATTTCAATAAATCCTGTATTTTTTAAATCTGGTTAAATGTAGGAGGGAAGTGGAGTTACACTCCATCCATTGTTACCACCCCGCTTAAGCAGATGATGTGTGGGAAGTAAGGAGGCAGAGTAATGCCCCCTCCCTCCTAAGTTTGTTAATAGGAGGGACAGGGGGTAAACCTCCAGAGAAAGTAAGCAACGTTCGTGACATCAATGGTATTTTTCCATTTTTCCGTATTTTTCTTAATTCAGTGATGGGAAACTTGACAGGTATGCTGTAGGCACACAGCATGCTTACAGCATAGGGAATGGTGTTGAGCGAGAATATCCGAAATTCAAATATATTCAATGAATATTCGTCATTTGAGAATACACAATATTTCACCAATGTGCGCATGGATATCCGCAATGGCAGATATTCCTCATAATAGGCTTCAAAATTGGTTACCGGCATACATCGCGCATATGTGTGCGCATTGCGAATGGATACGTGCAATACACACAGTGACCGTACTGGCTAAGATCACAGAATGAAGAAGAGAAGCTGTAAAGCTGCACTGGCGTGTGCAATGGCAGGCAATAGAATACAGTCAAATTTCAAACACAAAAAAAGATTTTTCACATAGTACTGCACACTTTTTTGTGTTGTTACAGTAGACTCCATGTCATTCAACACCCATGGTGATTGTTGTATTCAGAATAAATGTACCGTAGTTTATAATACTAAACTGATGGGCCTACAAGTCTCAGTAAACCATATACCAGTACTGTATATACACCATTGATTAACCCTACAGAGCAGGGGTGGGGAACCTTTTTGACTGAGAGAGCCATGAATGCCACATATTTTAATATGTTATTCCGTAAGAGCCATCCCTGTCACTGGAAGTGACAACGCTAATGTCACTTCCGGTATTTGAAATGTGTTTCTTCCATGTTCCAAATGCCTGACGGGACTGCACTTCCAGTGTCAGATTTAGATATTGACTGATTTAGCAGGGAGAGGGTGTTACTCTCCTTGCGGGGTGGGACATTAGCAGAGAGTAGCGGAGAGTAAGGCCCTATCCCTGCTAAATTATCACTGTGACACGAACGGGGTGGTCGTGCAACCCCGGAAATGCTGCAGCCGCAGAGATTTCCACAGGTATGCAGGGTTCATGTGAGCCAGCTCATCATGAATGCTAGGGAGGTTAAAGATTTGGCAGCAAGCCAGATGCAGCCATCAAAAGAGCCATAGGTTCCGACCTCTGCTACAGAGAATAATAGCAATGCAGTACAACGTATACATGGCAAGATACTGGTAAACTGATTTACTTTTTTTTTTCAGGTCAGATTGCGGTTGCAGAGTTCTATATAACAGGGAGTCTACTGCATGGGCTTGTACCTGTCTGTAAATTTTATCCATAAAAAAGCATGGAACATGGTATGTGCTTTGAAACTCACTGATTTGGTTAGTTGTATTATTTCCAGTTCAGTGATAATGGTGTGCTATTTGTAAAAACCCTCACATTATTCTTATATGCTTTAACATGGCCACACCAAGTAAGCCTTTCCTTCCTCACCCTCACAACTGTTCTCAAAGGTTCTCCGGTCTACTGAAGGAAGAAATTGTTGTGACCTTCATTTTATATAAAAAAAATTTAGTTAACGTACTTACCTTTATGTTTTAAGAAATATCTGTGTATTCCACTTCGTCTGTTATCTATTTATTAAGGAATAAAAATGTTAATTTAAAAGAATATACAGGGGTGCACATAAGTGTAACTCTGGTACTCAAAAGGTAGGGTAAGGTAGGCCAAAAACTAGCGATGCGTACCTGCATTATTGTTACACAGCTCATATGCGTTCTAACAACTTGGAGGCACTCTGTGTCTGGGCGGCCGCAGCTAAATATTAAATGCATACAATTTATGTCACTTGGATAAATGCAGGAAATATGAATAGGTTGCAGTTAGGGTTGCAGTTAGGTGTGAAATTGGGAATATTAATAATAATCCAAAATAAAAGATTGGACTTCTAAGGGTGTTGGAGATCTGGGGGATGAGGTCAGATTAGGCATATGTAAGGGTAAAATCTGAGAACAGAAAAGCACTGTGTGACATCTGGAATATGACTATGAATGGGTAATATTTGGACTGCAGAGAGTCTCAGGGGTTAGTTACTAAGCCAGAAAATTTCAGGGTTGCACTACTGAGGTATGAGATCTGGGAGTTCAAATGGTGTAGTCCTATGAGAGTTACATGTGACCCAAAGCCAGCTGGTGACCTGTGGATGGAGACAGCTAATCGGAGGATCAATCAGGGAGGACCATCTGCAGCAGAATCTATCATGCAGTAAGATGTCAAAGAGGACAGTGAGGAAGACCACATACATATGGGATAAGTAACACAATCTGGTAACATCATTCTTATATACTTTTACATGGCCACACCAAGTAAGCTATTCCATCCTCACCCACCCACTCCTATCTAGAGATGGTCGAATTTTTCGACTTGCTAACTTTGTGAGCTGATTGCAAAGCCCCTGAAAACGGTATCATCACCTGCTGGAGATGTAGAGAAGGGTTGGGAGAACATTTGAAAAAAAAAAGTAGGGCTCTAGCACATGTCGTCGTTGCATAAATTAAGTTCAAAGTTAAAGTCGAAATTCCGATTTTCGAAATTTTTACTTGACTTTGAACTTAATTTGTGAAAAGACTATTTGTGTTAGAGACATACTTTCTTTTTTGGAGTATACCCCCAACCCTTCTCTACATCTCCAGCAAGATTGGTGATGATACCATGCTCAGGGGCTTTGCAATTAAGTCGAAACCGTCGAAATGGTCGAATTTTTGAAAAAAAATGTGACCATCTCTACTCCTATCCTGCACAGCTCTTTTCAAAAGTTCTCAGGTTTACTGAAGGAAGAAATTGTTGTGAACTTCATTTTATATAAAATGTTTTTTAGTAAACGTACTTACCTTTGCAGTTTAAGAAATAGTTGTAGTCAGGGCCGGGACAAGGCAGAGGCAGAAGAGGCACGTGCCTCTGAGTGCTGCTGAATCTGGGCGCTGCTTAGGGGGTTAAACTCCCCCTGAGCAGCATAGAAACGGGACGTGTTACACGCATATCTCCCCTCTGCAAGGCAGAGGCTGAGCTGCCCAAGCAAGTGCGCCCCCCCCCCTCTCCAGCCGGTCAGAGGGGGGGGGGGCGCACTTGGGCAGCTCAGCCTCTGCCTCAGCTCAGCCTTGTCCCGGTCCTGGTTGTAGTTCTTTTCTTCTTATGGCTAATGCCATGGGGGAAATTATCTTCAGTAAGTAAGTAAGTATGGTATAGTATGTGTGTGTGTGTGTGTGTTTATCTATGTGAATTATGCATCTTTCTTCATCTGCATTATTGTGTGTGTGTATACGATGCATGTCTGGGGTGTGCGTGATGGATATCTCTGCATGAATTGTGTGTATGTGCTTGTATATGATACATGTCTCTATATGATTGGTGTGTGTATGATGCAAGTCTGTGTAAAATTGGTGTGTGTGAGATGCACGTCTATGTATGATTGGTGTGTGTTGATGATGCATGTCTCTACACAATTGGTGTGTGTGTATGATACATATCTATGCATGATTGGTGTGTGTATGTGTATATGTATATTATGTAAGTCTCTGCATGAATTGGTGTGTATATGATGCATGTCTGGTGTGTGTGTGTATATATATGATGCATTTCTCTGCATGATTGGTATGTGTATATGAAGCGTGTCTTTGCATGAATTGCATGTGTTGTATGTGTATATAATGGATGCCTCTCCATAATCTCCAAATTTTTACCAGCATCTGTGTCCTGGGGTAAGGTTAAGATAAGAATCTCCCCTGCAGTGGATGCTGTCAACTGAAGCTTTAGGCAAGGGGGAGGAGAAAAAAGAGCTGCCAGCTAGCATGCTCCCTTTTTTCTTAATGTCTGCTCTCTTCCTTCCTAAGTAATGCACTGGAAGGAGACTTGTTGGCACCTGGCGAGCCACAACAAGGAGGCTAAAGTGTTGCGAGTAGAGATGGTAAAAATCTTTTTAAAAATTCGACCATTTCCACGATTTCGAGTTAATTGCAAAGCCCCTGGACATGGTATCATCACTAAACTTGGTGGAGATGTAGAGAAGGGTTGGAGGTATATTACAAAGAAGAAAATATGTCTCAAACACAAATAGTTTTTGCACAAATTAAGTTCAAAATAAAAAAAAATAAAAATCAGAATTTCGACATCGATTTTGAACTTAATTTATGCAAAACCTCTATGTGCTAGAGCAAAACTTATCCCACAACCCTTCTCTACATCTCCAGCGATTTTGGTGATGATACCTTGTTCAGTGGCTTTGCAATCAGCTCACAAATTTAGCAATTCGAAAAATTCAACCATCTCTAGTTGCGAGTCGTGGGTTGCTGATCCCAGCCCATGTGATTGACTTAAAGTTTAACTTTATGATTTGATACATTTGGTGATAATATCATGTTCAAGGGCTTTACAATTAACTCACAAATCAGTTAGCTGAAACATTCCAAAACCAAAGCTTATTTTTCTGTGTGTTTCTGTGATTGTTGCATCCCCCCCCCCCAGGCTTATACTTGAGGAATTCAGTTTAACCCTGAATTTTTTGTAAAATTATGTGCCTTGGCTTATATTAAGGTCAGCTTATACTCAAGCCTTTAAAACAAACACCCCCGAAATAAAAAAAAGGATAGAAGAAATAAAATTCCCACACGCTGATAACTTATAACTGATTAACAGTACCCTGTACATTTAGATCTAATTATTTAAAAGGTCTTTATTAAAGTACAGGACCTGTACAGGTACAGTTGCAAGAAAAAGTATGTGAACCCTTTGGGATTACATAGAGTTTTCCATGAATTGGTAATAAAATGTGCTTTGATCTTCATTTAAGTCACACCAATAGAAAAACACAGTCTGATTAAAATAATACTACACAAACATTATATGTTTTCATGTTTTTTTTAACCTAACATGTAAACATTCACAGTGCAGGGTGGAATAAATATGTGAACCCGTAGCCTAATGACTTCTCCAATAGCTAATTGGAGCCAGGAATAAGCCAACCTTGGACGTGTTGCTGAAAGCTGTGATGCCCTTTAGAAACACACATCGGTTTGGGATTTCCTGGTTTTAAGAAGCTATGTCTGATGCGAACCATGCCTCACAGAAAAGAGCTCTCAGAAGACCTACGATCAAGAGTCGTTGACTTGCATGAAGATGGAAAGGGTAACAAAAGTATCTCCAAAAGCCTTGATGTTCATGTGTCCATGGTAAGACAGGCTGTCTACAAATGGAGAAAGTTTAGCACTGTTGCTACTCTCCCTAGACGTGGTCATCCTTTAAAGATGACTGCAAGAGCATGCTTAATGAGGTAAAGAAGAATCATAGAGTGTCAGTTCTAGACTTACAGAAATCTCTGGCACATGCTAACATTTTTGTTGACACATCTACAATAAGGAAAACATTAAACAAGAATGTTGTACATGGGAGGACACCACGGAGGAAGCCACTGCTGTCCAACAAAAAAAATTGCAGCACGTTTAAAGTTTGCAAAAGAGCACCTTGATGTTCCACAGCACTACTGGCAAAATATTCTGTAGACAGATGAAACCAAAATGTAGTTGTTTGGAAAAAACACACACTATGTGTGGAGCAAAAAAGGCACAGCACACCAAAATCAAAACCTCATGCCCACTGTAAAACATGGCAGAGGGAGCATCATGGTTTGGGGCAGCTTTGCTGTCTTAGGGCCTGGACGGATTGTTGTCATTGTTGAAAAAATGAATTCCAGAGTTTATCAAGACCTTTGCACCATCTGTCCACCAACTGAAGCACTGCAGAGGATGGGTGATGCAACAGGACAATTACCTCAACCTGATTAAAATGCTGTGGCTTGAACTTAAAAGAGCGATTCACACCAGACATCCCAAGAATATTGCTACACTGAAACAGTGAGTGGTCCAAAATTACTTCAGATCGCTGTGCAGGTCTGATCTGTAACTATAGGAAACATTTGGTTGAGGTTATTGCTGCCAAAGGAGGGTCCACCAGTTATTAACTCCAAAGGTTCACATCATTTTTCAACCCTGCACTGTAAATGTTTACATGTTTTGTTCAATAAACCATGAAAACATTTAATGTTTGTGTAGAATTTTTTTTAAATGAAAATACATGGAGACAGAATGGAACAGGATACACTACTGCATCAACAAAGCAGCACTGAGGGCTGGTGTCAACAACAAGCGACAATTCTTCTGAATACCAATGTCAGCAGGCATAAGTGTGGTTTTCCTCTGTTTTTCTTATTTAAATCAAAAGAAAATGCAGTGATGCACCCTAAACCATGGTCAATCAACCAAAACAGCAGGCAATGTGCTAATTGTGTGCCATGAATGCATCAGCCCTGTAAAACAAACCCTTACTTCTCTTACTGGAGGCTTTGCAATGTTTTGCTATTGCTCAGTATAGGTTTGATAACACTTTATACATACTTACAATGCACATATCATAGACACTCTCAGTCAGTTCTGCAAGAGAGAAGCAGTCGATACATCATACATCAGTGTCTATCTGTTAATTATGAGTATCCAATAATCAACAAATTGTATAACAATCCGACATCAGCATCTTAGTTTGTTGCCATTAACAATAGGTATCTGTTTACACACACTATTATTTGGTGTAATTCTTTGGCCATTGTACACATAGATTTTTTTTATCAATAATCTTTATTGAAAGAAAAAATGAGCAAGAAAGATACATGTTTTACAATTCCATATGATAAACTAAGCATACATGTGCATACATAGAAATAACAATATTAGTATTAAAAACAGTAGGTAGGTAAGGTAACCCAGTAGGTAAGTAGGTAACCCAAAGTTGCCAGCCAGATGAATCAGTCAAGAGTCTCACCTTGAATGGTAATAGGTAAGTGTTGAGATGCACAAAGGACTGTGACAGGTTACCTAGTCTCCTAGTCGCACATGTGTCCACTTTCAACATCCATGTCCCCCAGATTTTATAAATAATTTACTTTCCCAACCTCTATTTTTGTAAACACATTGCAACAGGGGGAGAATGGCATTCACAGACTGTTTCCACCTCTTCAAAGTAGGAGGGGTAGGACTATACCACAGTCACACAATTCATTTACATAGAAAAGGGCAGTTTATAGGAATTGCGATTCATTATGATTAAGCCCAAATTCCCCCAACAAGCCAAGCAAGCAACATTTTGGATCCAGCACTACAGGGGACCCCCTATTGTCATGCAGGAACTGGACAAGACCAAAGCAGGTGATAGAAAGTCACTTTTCTGTTACACACTTGGTACACATATCAGAGGTATCAGGTTTAAACCAAGCTATCCTTACCGGTAAGATATTACCTATGCAAGATAAATACTTTGGTAAGACGGTCTGATAACCTAGGTGACACACAGGAGGAGATGGTCAAAACATCCTGCCAGTCATCATTGGAAACACTGCCAACATCTGTAGCCCAGCTACGTTGGAGACCAGAAAGATCCTCAAGGAAAATCATCTGTTCCTCAAATGCGGCATGGCAAAGCTGTAGGTAGTGAAACAGCATATAGTTCAGTAGCCCAAACTCTTCCTTTAGGGAAGCAAAATGTTTGAGTCCCCCCCCCCCCCGTAACCCCCCGAGAAATGCAGCTTCTGGTACTGACATGGCAAGTATGAATATTCAGTTTTTCCAGCTTGGAGAGGACTACCTCCAGCATTTCAGGAGAGGCATTACCACTAGAGGATTACACATCCTAGTTGTAAGCAATCCTTTCACACATCTTAGTAGAACCAACATGGGGTCTAGAAGAGGATCATCAGGATTTAGGACAATATGGGTTTTATACCCGTGTGAATCAGCTAACATGAGATGGTGTCAGTGCGATAATTGGGCCGCAAGATAGTAGAAATGAAAATCCAGCAGAGCAATTCCACCTGCATCTACAGGGAGTTTCAGGATATAGCAAGCGAGTTTATGCAGAGATTTGCCCCTAACAAAAGATTTCAACAGTGCCTCAGAAACCTTAAAATGCCTCAGGGGGATGTACACCGGAGAGTGCCACAAGACATATAAAACTTTGGGAAGTAAAATCATTTTAATGGGGTTGGTCTGTCCAGTGACCCCTAGAGGGAGCCGGGACCACACCTGTATTTTGCTTTTAAGGTATGCTATAAGGGGCTCAAGGTTTTGAGGGAGAAAATCCCCAACCTCATTGGTAATGCGAATACCCAGATACCTGATCTTATTCACATGCTGCAGAACCAGGCAATCTGTAGAGTTCTGTTGAGGGGAACTATCTATGGGCAGCAGCTGTGATTTAGACCGGTTAATACAGAATGCAGAATATTTCCCAAATCAATCAATGAGCAGAAGAGCTCTTGACATAGAGGGCCCTGCCAGGTAAAGAAGCATGTCATCTGCATATAGGCTTACCTTTTCTAACGTGGATCCCAGCCGTCATCCTACCACTGCGGAAATAAAGCCCTGTCTAGTATCTCTATGAAGGGAAAATCTATCGGACACAAAGCCATTAGCAAGAACACTGCCTTGAGGGCCAGTAAACAATAGCTGTATCCGCCGAATAAATTTAGGTCCAAAGCCATACCTAGACAGGCAGTGCCACATTTAAGGCCATTCAACAGAGTCAAAAGCCTTGGCGGTGTCCAAAGAGACTACTACCCTAGCACCCACCTGATCATGCATGGCTTGCCGATTCTTAAATAAACCTCTGGTGCTAAACATAGTTTTAAGCATAAAGCCTGTTTAATCGACATGTACAGTGGTGTGCAAAGCTATTTGCCCCCTTCCTGATTTCTTATTCTTTTGCATGTTTGTCACACTTAAATTTTTCAGCTCATCAAAAACCATTAACTATTAGTCAAAGATAACATAATTGTACACAAAATGCAGTTTTAAATGAAGGGTTAAGGGAGAAAAAAACTCCAAATCTACATGGCCCTTTGATTGCCCCCCTTGTGAAAAAATAACAACTGTGGTTTATCACACCTGAGTTCAATTTCTGTAGTCACCCCCAGGCCTGATTACTGCCACACCTGTTTCAATCAAGAAATCCCTTAAATAAGAGCTTCCTGTCTCAGAGAAGTAGACCAAAAGCACCTCAAAAGCTAGACATCATGCCAAGATCCAAAGAAATTCAGGAATAAATGAGAACAAAAGTAATTGAGATCTATCAGTCTGGTAAAGGTTATAAAGCCATTTCTAAAGCTTTGGGACTCCAGCGAACCATAGTGAGAGCCATTATCCACAAATGGCAAAAACATGGAACAGTGGTGAACCTTCCCAAAAGTGTCCGGCCGACCAAAATTACCCCAAGTGAGCAGAGACAACTCATCCGAGAGGCCACAAAAGACCCCAGGACAACATCTAAAGAACTGCAGGCCTCACTTGCCTCAATTAAGGTCAGTGTTCACGACTCCACCATAAGAAAGAGACTGGGCAAAAACGGCCTGCATGGCAGATATCCAAGGCGCAAACCACTGTTAACCAAAAAGAACATAGGCTCGTCTCAATTTTGCTAAAAAAAGTCTCAATGATTGCCAAGAAAATACCTTGGGAAAATACCTTGTGGACTGACGAGACAAAAGTTTAACTTTTTGGAAGGTGCGTGTCCCGTTACATCTGGCGTAAGAGTAACACAGCATTTCAGCAAAAGAACATCATACCAACAGTAAAATATGGTGGTGGTAGTGTGATGGTCTGGGGTTGTTTTGTTGCTTCAGGACCTGGAAGACTTGCTGTGATAGATGGAACCATGAATTCTACGGTCTACCAAAAAATCCTGAAGGACAATGTCCGGCCATCTGTTTGTCAACTCAAGCTGAAGCGATCTTGGGTGCTGCAGCAGGAC
>CM070038.1:52466618-52477113 GCA_036250615.1 Ptychadena robeensis
CTCCCGATCTAGAGAATTGATCTTCGCGTCTATGTGTAGCCACTCCCGATACCTCATCCTTTTTCCTATCCAGAGATCCCATACTCAGCTACCCCCGCTGGAGGGCTAATTAAATCAGGTGCAGACTAATTTGGCTATCGGATCTGAGAGTTAAGGAGGAACCGATGTGAAGGATGATGGGTATACATATATAGATGTGAGGGTTTTTAGCCTGATATCTCTATGAATAAGTCCCAGATTGGGGGATGAAACTAGTCAGAGAGGTGGTGGTGACCCTTGGAGGGTGATTTTTGATGCATCTTTGTGTACATATTTGTTCTATGGAAAACTTTTGGATGAAATAATGCAGAAACTGAGATCTTATCCGGTGTGCAGAATTCCATTACTTGTGGATATACTAATAGAATTTATATAATAAGGTGCTAATAGTTAATGTGGTAATATGGCCCTTATAGTCCTTTCCTGAACAACATCATATATTTGTTTTGCGTGTTTGTTTTGAATGCTAAACTATTCCAGTACTAGAGTAAGAATTAAGGCAGGATTCACACGGGAATCAGGAAACATAGTGTTTTCATCTCTTAAATGACAAAAAAACGATAAAGTAAGGAAGATGCAACATGAGACATCTCCTAGACACTTTTTGGGTGCCTGCCCGATGGTGAAAGAAAGGGGAGCGCAAGTGTAAATACTGCCTTAAGTCACATCAAATAATGATTGATACCCAAAAACTACTGTGCAAATCATTTAAATACATTTTCTTTTGGCTTTACAATTCTACTACAAAGATATACAACAAGTACAGATACAGTACCTCCATGTCCTGATTGAACATACCTTGCCGAACCATCTAAAAAAAAAGGAGATAAATCAGTGTCTTGTGGTAATCAAAGTATTGTAATAACACCCTGATGTTGCTAGCTTTTTCTTTGAAGTGTATGTAAAATGTAACAATTAACGTTTCTTCTGTGGTTTGGTAAACCTGTTTAGAAAATTAGTGGAATACCTGGTGATCCTGCCAAACATCTAGTAAACCAATATCTTGATGTACACTCTGTTCTGAACTTTTATCAATCAGCATTTTCCCATCCTTCTCTGTAGAGTACACAATTACTTTTCCTTTGTTTATGAAGATGATGCGAATAGGAAAAACTGACCTATATAATAAGAAATCATTGCCATTGACAGAAAAGTTACAGTGGCTTGCAAAAGTATTCAGCCCCCTTGAACTTTTCCACATTTTGTCATATTACAGCCACAAACATTAGTCAATTTTATTGAAATTCCACATGAAAGACCAATACAAAGTGGTGTACACGTGAGAAGTGGAACGAAAATCATACATGATTCCAAAATTTTTTTTACAAATAAATAACTGCAAAGTGGTGTGTGCGTAATTATTCAGCCCCCTTTTGGTCTGAGTGCAGTCAGTTTCCCATATACATTGCCTGATGAGTGCTAATGACTAGATAGACTGCACCTGTGTGTAATCTAATGTCAGTACAAATACAGCTGCTCTGTGACGGCCTCATAAGTTGTCTAAAGGCCCCCATACACGGGTCGGATTCCGGGCCGATAGATTCCGGGCGCATGCACGCGAAACGATCGTGCCGGAATTGTGTGCAGCCCACCTTGTCCGATCGATCACGTCCGACTGATCAGGGGCTCAGAATCGGATCCGACAGAGAACCAACATGTTGGTCTTTTTGATCCGATTCTGCACAGATCAGGGGGAGTTGCCATTTGTGAGGTGGACAATCGGACACGGAATCGTCCCGGAATCCGTTGGACAAGGTGGTATGCAGCGATCGGATACTCTTAATTGGCCGATCGATCACACCTGCGATTCCCGACAGAATCGCCGGAATCGATCGGATAGGTGATCGAGCGGCCATGGAATCCGAACGTGTATGGCTAGCTTAAGAGAATATTGGGAGCAACAACACCATGAAGTCCAAAGAACATACCAGACAGGTCAGGGATAAAGTTATTGAGAAATGTAAAGCAGGCTTAGGCTACAAAAAGATTTCCAAAGCCTTGCACATCCCATGGAGCACTGTTCAAGCGATCATTCAGAAATGGAAGGGCACAACTATAAACCTACCAAGACAAGGCCATCCACCTAAACTCACAGGCCGAACAAGGAGAGCGCTGATCAGAAATGCAGTCAGTAGGCCCATGGTGACTCTGGATGAGCTGCAGAGATCTACAGCTCAGGTGGGGGAATCTGTCCATAGGACAACTATTAGTCGTGCACTGCACAAAGTTGGCCTTTATGGAAGAGTGGCAAGAAGAAAGCCATTGTTAACAGAAAAGCAGAAAAAAAACAGAAAAGTCCAGTTTGCAGTTTGCCACAAGCCATGTGGGGACACAGCAAACATGTGGAAGAAGGTGCTCTTGTCAGATGAAACCAAAATGGAACTTTTTGGCCAAAATGCAAAGCGCTATTTGGGCAGAAAACTAACACTGCACATCACTCTGAACACACCATCATCACTGTCAAATATGGTGGTGGCAGCATCATGCTCTGGGGGTGCTTCTCTTCAGCAGGGACAGAGAAGCTGGTCATAGTTGATGGGAAGATGGATGGAGCCAAATACAGGAAATTTTGGAAGAAATCCTCTTGGAGTCTGCAAAAGACTTGAGACTGGGGCGGAGGTTCACCTTCCAGCAGGACAACGACCCTAAACATAAAGCCAGGGCAACAATGGAATGGTTTAAAACATATCCATGTGTTAGAATGGCCCAGTCAAAGTCCAGATTTAAATCCAATCGAGAATCTGTGGCAAGATCTGAAAACTGCTGTTCACAAACTCTGTCCATCTAATCTGACTGGAGCTGGAGCTGTTTTCCAAAGAAGAATGGGCAAGGATTTCAGTCTCTAGATGTGCAAAGCTGGTGGAGACATACCCTAAAAGACTGGCAGCTGTAATTTCAGCAGATTCATGTCTGTGGCTGTAATGTGACAACATGTGGAAAAGTTCAAATTCGAATACTTTTGCAAGCCACTGTAATACTAACAGCATCACTAGGTAAATGTAAAAGAAAACTAAATCTTAAAAAATTTAAAAACTAATGCAGTCCCTTAATAATAGGACTGGTATTACATTTTTGTTTTCATGTAGCAGAAATATTTTTATTTCAATAGTTATTATTTATAATTAATTATTTAAATTTTAAAAATCTTAATTTTCCTGAAAATTTCGACCTTTCTGATGATACAGAAAAATATATGTTTGCGTGTATAAGTTATTAAATAGCTGTAAAGCAATACTCCGGACATATTATAAATATATTGTTTATCTGTATCACCATGCCACCGAGCTCAATGAAAATATTTTCGTTCCCAGGTTTAAGAAAATATTCTACATAAATTTTTTTTAATTCATGACATTTTTTACTGACTACCGTTTATTTACTACGATTTATTTTGTCTTCTATCATAAAGCTTCAATTGTCAACAAATAGCTTTATTTTGCTCTGAAGCTTGTGACCTCTGTCCTAGGCTGTGGTCAGAATAAAACATGAGTGTCATATTGTGACTTGGTTTCCTCCAATAAATGTTGAAACTGCAACACAACAAATAGATGTTAACTGGCACCATAAGTTTACATGAAAATGGAGTTCATATACATTAACACCAGTGGCGTAGGAACCACCATAGCTCCCATGGCAGAGCTATGGGGCCTGTCTGGGCCCCCCTCCCCCCACCAACAATTAATTCATAGTTCCGGCCTAGTTCCCCCCTCCTCTCTCCCCCTCCTTCTCTCACTTAACTGCTCTGCTCACGGGAGGGGACGTCTGAAGAGCGGGAGCAGAAGTCAGTGAGGGACAGAGCCTACAATGCTGTCATGTCTGTCCCTCCTTCTAATAGAGCTGCATACTGCTTATATGTCTGTCCCTCATTGCAATAGAGATACACGCTGCTGTCATGTCTATCCTCATTCTCAGTACTATATACTGCTGTCATGTCTGTCCTTCATCCTAATATAGATGCATACTGTTGTCATGTCTGTCTCTCACACTCATAGAGACACATACTGTCATGTCTGTCCCTTACTTCCATAAAGATACATACTGCTGTCATGTCTGTCCTTTATTCTCATAGAGATATTAACTGCTGTCATGTCTGTTCATACGTGGGGCATTTACTTCACTTCATATGTGAGGTGTTTGTTGCATTTTATATGTGCTTTGTGTCTATTTAGATGCATGCAACGTAAGGGACCACCCAGGTGACATAAGGGGCCCCTTATTTGCTGCTAAATTCCCCTTGGTTTTGGAACCTTTTTGAAAATAATCAGCATTTATTATGGTTTTCTGCTTTAACCAAGGGTATAGTGTTTGAGAAAACAATTTGCTTTGGGGCCCAGTGATCTTTAGCTACGCCCCTGATTAACACGATTTGCTTAATGTGCAAACTTGTGTAAAATAGGGCTTTTTTTCCAAATGAAGGAAATGATACTCAACAAACATTGACTGCAGGAGAACTGTCTTGGTGGACGTTTTAGATGACAGAAATGTATTCCTCTTTATGAATGTCACACTCTCAGCTGTTTTTTACTTCTTTTCCATGCAGTAGATCAAGCAGAGTACTCAACTCCTCCATAACCTGTACCTTTGTGTTATCTTGTGATATATCTCAACACTAATACAGCACTGCTAAATATGTTGGCGCCATATAAATAAAAGCTTATAATAAATCATTGTCTAAAAGGTATCTTATAATTATGAATAGGCCAGACTCAATAAATTGCAATTACAAGCTGGCATTGGTAACTTTAATGTAAATGTACTTTCAGTGAATCGTTTGAACTAAGGATTATGATAGATACAAAGTATTTTCAACAATGCCTCATACATGATGTAAGTTAGGGTTTGCAACCCATTATATTACTGTATACGTTGTTGTTATTTGATACTATAAAGTGAAAATATTTCCTTGTAGACAGAATAGCATCCTCTTTATAATGAAGACGAAGAGAGGTTAAGTGATCGAAGAGAGGTCGTTCTTAAACACTCTATGTATTACCGTGACCATATGGCTAATGGCTATTAGTATAGTATCACCAGATAAGAAGAAATAAAACAAAAGTCATGAAAAAAAAAAGTACTGCATTTTCCCATTCTATCCCATTCCAGATTATATTTCTTTTATTTCAGTTTTTGGATATTTTTTCATTTATCTTTTCTTACAATTTTTTTATTTACAATTATTTAATTCTTTTTGCACATCCCCCCCCATCACTAATCAGAAGAGGTGAATGTGGATTCAGGCGGTGCTCCCACTGTTTGGCAGTCCCGTTTGCATCCTGCTGAGCATCCTCCAAACAAGCATGAAGTGTACGCTTCATGTACCCTGTATTCATCTGCTATCTCTCCCTTACAGATCATTGCCTAAAGCTAAGCATACATGGTTAGATTTTAGTGTTGGATCGACCTAAAACAAATAAAGTTTACATCGATAGGATTTAAATCGTATACTGCACACATGGTTCGAAATTTGTTCGATACCGATCAAAACATTGATCGGAAAAGGATCGGATATGTTAAAAAACTTTCATCGATTGTCAAGCGATCGAACTAAAATCGTAGCATTTTATTTGTTGGTCGGGTCAATTGTATGTGATGAACATTTTTATATATGGCTCTAATGTAACTCAAATCTTCGATTTTAGTCATATTACGATTGTATTATGATCGAACCTTCCATTAGATCTACTTTGGATTCGCTTACGATCGGTGTCCGATGAAAATATCAAGATCTAATATCGAATTGAAAATGGACGTACTTTAATCAAACTCTGTATGCTAGCTTAAGTCATCCTCCCATGCAGGGAGATTGCACTGGAGATACAAGCAAGTTTGGCATTTTGTTTGTATTGTATTTTTTTTTTATTGAGTTGCATTGCCATTTATGGTGATTTTATGGATAGCATATTGCTATGACTACATACTACTATTCAATATTTCTGTTTTGAAATAGGTCCTCCCTCTCCTGATTATACTGAAGTTTTTACCTGAAGTAGACATTTTCATCCTCTGTAGGAGGGCAGCATTGCCTGTTTCTTCCTTGGGGGTTCCTACGTATTGGCCTGCACAGAAGGTTCCCTAACCACAGTTTCAGAACAATTTTTCCACAAGTGATTTAAATTAAGGACATTACCCAGATTCAAGGATGAGCTGTCTATTTCACTGTAAAGAGTAAAGGTGCCAATACACATACAGATGAGTGCACAATTGATGACTCATTTAAATGCGTGGTGACGCCACGATGACACCACCACACTGTGACCGAGCACCCGCCGATTGGACGGGAATCAAGGAACACCACTTTAGGTGCTTGATTCCTGGTCAATGCATTGGATGGGGACCCTGGTTGATTTACAACATCATCATGTGCAGTACAGTGGTTACGCTATTCATACTTTGTGACATGCAATAATTGATGTAAATTTTTTTAACCATTTCTTTTATGTCTCAAACTATGCACGGGGTATTATTTATTTTTTGGCTGTGCAATTATGCTACATTATGCAGATACCTTGAAATTGATTTGAAGGATTCCTTGAAGGGGGATCTGAAAAGAACAGTAGATACATTAGTGCCTAGTGGGAGTCAATGTATAATACCACCCTGACATTGGTAGCTTGTATGCGAAATTGCTTTCAGCTTATCATGAGCCAATAACAATACAAAAGATGCAAATCCTTTAAAAAAACTGTATCAGTTCCAAAGGCATACAGCCATTAAGTTCAGCTATGAAACAGTGCATTCAGAATGTATTCACAGCACAAAACTTTTTACACATTTTGTTGTGTTACAGCCTTATTTCAAATTTGATTCATTTATTGTTTTTTTCCTTAGAATTCTACACACAACACCCCATAATGACAACATACTAAAAGTCTTTTTGAATATGATGCCACAAGCTTGGTACACCTATCCTTGACCAGTTTTGCCCATTCTTCTTTGCAGCACCTCTCAAGCTGGATGGGAAGTGTTATGACACAGCCATTTTAGAATCTCTGTCTCTGTACATTGCTGTGTTGGAAAAAATGCAACAGGCCTTTAGTTCTTAAACTGTGTTATGCCAATATGTACAGCAGATGGCACTGTATAGATTAGATATAGGCACTGTTGTTGCTGTGTATACTGTTTGTGCTTCTGCATTCTCTGTTGTTTCTTCTTCTCTTCCTTCCATCCACCATTTTATTGTTTCTGCACATGTTATCCCTGTGGTGAATTACAAGTAAAGTTCTTCTTCACTGATCTGCTGACTGGAAGCTTCCTGTATGTGATCTACACAAGACCACTACGCCCAACATGCTGCAGTCATATTTCCCTTTATCCTGACAACTCTCCCAGGTCCTACCTCTGAAAAACATCCCAACAGCATGATGGTGCCACCACCTTGATTAACTGTAGGGATGGTATTGGCATGGTGATGCGCAGTGCTTGTTTTTCTCCAAATGTTACGCCTGGCATTCACACCAAAGAGTTTCATCTTTGTCGCATCAGACCAGAGAATTTAGTTTCTCATGGTCTGAGAGTGCTTCAGGTGGTCTGCCACTTACTAAGTAGTGGCCTCTGTCTGGCCACTCTACCATACAGGCCTGATTGATGGATTGCTGCAGAGATGGTTATCCTTCTGCAAGGTTCTCCTCTCTCCACAGAGAACCTCTCAAACTCTGACACAGTGACCATCAGGTTCTTGGTCACCATCCCGACTATTGCCCTTCTTCTCTCTCTCAGTTTAGATGGCCGACAAGCTATAGGAAGAGTCCTGGTGGTGTTGTACTTCTTTCACTTATGGATGTTTGAGGCTACTGTGCTCATGGGGACCTTTAAAGCAGCAGAATCTTTTTCTTTAGGGACTGTGTGACCTTATATAGAGAGGTGTCTGCTAAGCTGCAGAAACATCTCAAGGATGATCAAGGGGAACAGGATGCACATGAGCTACATTTTGAGCTTCATGGCAAAAGCTGTGAATATTTATGTACATGTGTTTTCTTAGCTTTTTGTTTTTTTTTAATACACTTGCAAAATTCTCAAGTAAACATTTTTCACATTGCCATTATGGAGAGTGAAAATTTTAAATTTAATTGTAACACAATTAAACAAAATGTGGAAAATGTGATACACTGTACACATGGTAAATTGAGGCTTGAAATATATGTAAAATGTTACAATAACAACAATTTTTGTACTGTGGTCTGGTAAGTCTTTTCAGTAAATGAGAAAAATACCTGGTGATCCTGCCTAAACTTTAGTAAGCCAATACCTCGATGTACAGTCAGTACTGAACTTCTCTTAGTTTGCCTTTTCCCATCCTATCCCATTCCAAATTTCTAGCATTTCTGTTTTTTTTCATATATTTTTTTCTTTTACTACTTTTTTATTCACAATGATTTTATTATTTTTGCACTCCCCCTTCCATCATACAGTTGTTCTGTAACAAGCAAACAAATTGTCAACATATAGCCTAATTTTCCAGTGATCTATGTTTAATGGGGGTTATCACCTCTGCCCTAGTCACAGACCGACAGAATTAAACACGAGTGTCATATGTCACTATGGTTTCTCCAATAAACTAATTGAGGGCCAGAACCTGTAAAATTCAGTGACTGTTGGAATAGAACAAACAGACGCTATCCTGGAGCCTTTTTGGAAAGGTTACATGGGACTTAAAATTTTACTGACCATTTCTAGACTAGTGTCTACTTGTATGGTTCTACAGGCAAAGTTTAAACAACTGAATAATGTAATTGCACAACATTTTCATATTACCTGATTCTTTACCTTTTTTTATTGACATGGCGATGACGACAGTGAGAGCGATCACTGACAAAACAACAGCACAGCCAATCACTATGCCAGCTATTGCTCCTCCAGAGAGTGGATTATCTGTAAGCAAGAAATAGAAAATGGTAAAGGTACAAAAACATGTAGTAATCAACCAATACTAGTACACTTTTCATCTGCCTAAAACAGTATGAGAACTGTAAGATCAAAGGAAATATTAGCAATAGAGGTGATTGAAAATCTTGAGTCAAAATTTTGACTATTTGAATTCTGGCAGGTCATTTTGATTCTTCGGAGAATAAGTTGAATTTCTCTGTGAAATTTCGACTTAAAAGAAATTTCAACTTAAGAAAACATATATTTTTTAAAACGTAATCACAAAAAAAATGATTACATTTAAAAATAAATATATCTTGATCCTGTTACTCATCCTATAGATTGCGTATAGAGGTCTCTAAGATCTCTTATGCCAACAGAGTTAAAACATGTTCTATGGAGTTATTCGGCGAATAAGTTGAAATTCTCTGTGAAATTTTGACTTAAAAGAAATTTCAACTTAAGAAAACATATATTTATTTTTTAATATAATCGTTAAAAAAATTATTACATTTGAAAATAAATATATCTTGATCCCCGTAACCCACCCATGTTACCCACCCTATAGATCGTCTATAGAGGTCTCTTAGATCCCTTATGCCAACAGAGTTAAAACATGTTTACGAAAACACAGATAAAAAATCCCCCCTCCCCCCCAAAAATGTTACCCTTTACTTGTTCCAGTACCATTAACACATATTTCTTGGGAGACGCTGAGTTATGTTGTCATGCACAATAGCTTTTGTTTGCACCATTCTGCGTCTTTATATTCCTATTGTTTGTTGATTGTACTGTTTTTTGGATTGATATAAAACACAGAAAAATAAGGTTGGCTCTTTTACTCTTTTGTCTTTTTTTTATTTTCTCTTATGATCAAAATCTGGTAGGAGTGGAAGTCAATCTGTGTACCCCTCTTTCATGGTGTGATACTTGCTCCCCGCCCCTCCCCCCCCCCTAAAGAAAGGGGAGGTATTGGTCGCTCAGAAGTGAAGGACCCTTCTCTAATGAGAAAGTTAGCCTCAAGTGTGTGGTTTGTGTTTTTTGTGTATTGTATTTTATTGGAAGCATGTCACAATATCATAAATGTTAATTGTTAATGACTAATCCATGACCAGCCTAATGATCTGTTCACTTAACGTAAACAGGTTCAATGAACCTAGGAAATGTACACAATTATTGATAGATACACAGCAACAGCATATTTACATACGCAAGAGACCCACTTCCATGCTGACAGCCCTCCCCCCTTTAAGTTGAGACACTTTCCTTTAACCTATAAAGCACATAATTCCATGCAGAAAACACAGGAAATGGCAATCTCTATTAGGGATGGTCGAAAAATTCGCAGTGCGAATTTTTAAGTAGAAATTTCGACCTTTTCACCGAAAATTCGCATAGTCGAATTTTGGTGGGATCATTTCGACTTTTCGCCGAAAAAGTCGAAAATCTGCCTGATATTTCGACTGAAATCGGACTTTCAACTTAAAAAAGCTTTTGACAGTGAGTGACTAACTCGAGTGAGTTTCAACTACAAAGTGAGTGACAACATTGCTATCCATCTTACAGTGAGTGACAACATTGCCATCCATCTTAC
>CM070038.1:52495942-52506883 GCA_036250615.1 Ptychadena robeensis
GCACGCAGGTTGGTCTGCTACAACTATGGCCGGGAATTGGTCCGTCTATGGGGGGCTTTATGGCTCAAAGTCACTCCATAAATCATATACCTACCTGCTCTTGTCTGTTGAAATCACCATGTTTTTTTTAGTCTTCTGCAGGTTTATAGCTGCAGTAACACGTAAGGCCACTGGGGGTACCACCAGATACAATAGTTTTCAATGGAAAAGAGATCAGTTTATACAGACTTAATGACAGTACAGCTTTATGTAAAGGGTGTGAGATGAGCAGAAGGTAGAAGAATGCCGCTGGCTGTGGTGAAGAAACAGGAAGAGAGAGGTGGGGCTTTGGGGAAGTTTTAGGGGATATCTGCTTACAGGTACGGATTCTGATCTTCTTATCAGAAGATCATCCCAATATTAAGGGGTAGTACAAAGTACATCAAGTGAGTTTAGCTGTGCTTTTAGAAGACAGGAGAACTTGGACAGAGGAGCACATGCTCAATTTGATCAGCTGAGTAGTTAGTACTGCCCTAATTGGCTGGTTTTAGCCTACACATTGAAATGAGACATGATCAAATGATCCCGACCAACAAAGAAGGGAAAAATAATCCAATCACCCAATCAAATAGATGACATGCCTCTCCATTAATTCTTTTGCAGAAGTTTTCCTAGGATAATAGTGGCCATATACAGTTTTGATCAGCATACACTGTTCGATTGACTTAAAGCTACATTTTTTTTAGTTGAACGGTCATAAATGGTTTTGCGCATACCTGGTACGATCAATCAAAAATTATCGAAACCAATCGCAAAGTGATCAGACATGTTGGTATATTTTGCTAGATCGTACACATAGATGACACTTTCTCTAGGTAATTCAATCGATTTGTTTCCGACTGTATTTCTAAATATATTTACAATACAATGCATTCCATATACGATTGTAACTTGATCGAGTTTAACTTAATCACTCTGTATGGTGGTACAATCAATCAATGTTAAGCCACCCATACACCTTTTGATCACTCCATACAATTTCCATTAGATCTACCAACAACTATGTAGTGCCGGGTCCTCCATGATAGAATACATGGTGATTGGAAGGTTTATAAAAGTCCTCATATTACATGTTTGTGGTAGAACAAAAGTTGATTGTACAGAAATTGTATGGTAATATTGTATGGTGTATGGGGGCCTTTAGACTGGTGCATGATCATAAAATCATACAACACGATTGAATCTAAAGATAGCAATACATGGGCTGATTTTCACCCATTTTTCAGCCGACCGACCACTGTGCGTGCTCCCGCCAATCGCTTGGCAGTCGCTCGGCTAAAAATTTGGGTGGGCCCATCTGGTGATATCGGCCAGGAATCTCCCGCATGTCGGATCGCACGGTGATCCCATTTCTTTAAATTCAAAGTAATGGCCGGCACACAAAGGGTGCCATCCCACTGCACTCGATCCCTCATCTATCGAGGGAGAATCGCCTTGTGTATTGCTAGCTTATCTTACCACCCTATATGTCAAAAACTGCTGACTCTTATGAATTGGAAAGCTAGAAAACCTCTGTTTTTTATTTTCTGATCTTTAATCCCATAATAAAATATGTTTGTTGTTTACGATATGTAAGGAAATATGTAAGGAAAGAACTTCAGTCAGGTTTTTATTGCTGCCTATATCTCTTCTTAGGGATTTTCCCAGTTATAGCAGGAAGAGAACAAAAGTTCACTTAACACAGAATTCAAATCAGTATTTTTTTTTTAACTAGCTGACTTTGTAAGCTTTTTAACTCCCTGAGTGTAACAGGCTTTTCACGCAGGGATGCTGCCCGGGCAATCGCGGCGGAGTACACTGTCTAAACACAAACCACCGTGTCAATTAGAGTCCCCTCTATTAACACAGAGGTCTGTGGCGCCGCCCCCTTCAGCGCCACCCATGACGCCGAAGACACGGGGATGGAAAGGTTCTGCGTGCTTGCAACTCTGTAGAAATGCTGCAGGTGCAAGGAGAGCATAAATAACTTAATTTAGGCAAAAACTATTTGTGTTCGAGCCATACTTTCTTTTTGTGGTATACCCTCAACACTTCACTACATCTGCAGCAAGTTTGGTGATGATACCATGCTCAGGGGTTTTGCAATTAACCCACAAATTTCAACTGGTCGAATAAAAAAAATAATCAGACCATTTCTTTTTAAACCTCTATCCTACTAATCTCTATGTCTTCAACTGGAGTCAATGAAGTAAAAAGTGATCCTACAATGGAATTTGAGTTGGACCTAGAGCGGTTGGAAGATGATGATGCGTACATTGTAGGTGTGATAAGAGAATGTTTAAAAGAGAAACTTATTTTTAAGAATCCTGTTACCCCAGTGTTTCACCATCTTCCAAAAATTTATAAAAATGTTTGGGTATTAAAAGGCATTCAAGTAAACTTACAAATAGTAAATAAAATAGCAAAAATTTATCGCTTCAGTATCACATTAGTTACATTACAAAAGATTGTTCATGATGAAATTCATTGGTGCAACTGACATTAATACAGTCATGTATAGTTACTAACATGTATAGTTAGGTGCTTCGCTGATGCATAGCCTCTTCAGGAGCTTATACCGTGACAGTGTATCTGTGAATGAGACAGATATAGAGGTCCCTTGTCTGCTAGGTGAGGCTCCACTCGTACAGGAATCACCATTCACCCCCCTACACCCACAAAACAAAACAACTGGGCACAGGTGGTGTATTATGTATAAATCCAAATAGGTAAGACCAGGGTATCCTAGACCATAGGGCTTAAAAAAAAGTATGCATAAATCTTCTATCAAGTGGAGTATCCTGATGGTCTGAAAACCTAAAGCCCCCCATAGACAGGCAGACTCCTCCATACAACTTTCATGAGACTTACCAACAACTATGTAGTATAGTGACCTCCCTGATAGAATACATAGTGATTGGAAGGTGTAGAAAGGTCCTCCTATTACATGGTTTTGGTAGAAGAAAAGTTGGTTGTACAGAAGTTGCATGGAGGAGTCTGCCTGTCTATGGGGGGCTTAAGGTGATAAGAACCAGGGTATAAGAGACTCACCATGTGAGTAAATTGAAATAACCAGACCAAAAAAAGGAGGGGGGGGGGGGAAAGGGGGTGAAGAAGGTGGGGGTAGAGAGAAAAAACTTTGCTCTTGCCAATTTGCCAATAGTCTGATCTTACCTATTTGGATAGATCTATAATATACCCCCTGTGACCGTTTAGGACATCCAGAGTTTTGTAGGTGTAGGCGGTGAAAGGTAATTCCTGTACGAGTGCAGCCTCACCTAGAAGCCAAGGGACCTCTATTCGCATTGATAAGTAGAACTTACCTCCAATGTACTTTATTATGTTATCATTAGACAGTATATTTATAACTGTCTATCATTCACACATACACTGTATAAACTCCTGAAGAAGCTACGCATTAACAAAATACGCTGAGAAACTATACATGACTGTATGAATGTCAGTTGCACCAGTGCAAATTTCATAGTTAGTTAGTAACATAACTAGTGTGATACTAAAACAATACATTTGTGTTTTTTTTACTCTTTGTAAGTTTACTTGAATGCCTTAAAAATACCCAAGCTACTGATAGGGCCTTTAGCCCCCCATACACCACATACAATTACCATGCAACTTCTGTACAACCAACTTTTCTTCTACCAAAACCATGTAATAGGAGGACCTTTCTACACCTTCCAATCACTATGTATTCTATCAGGGAGGTCACTATACTACATAGTTGTTGGTAGGTCTCATGAAAGTTGTATGGAGGAATCTGAAGGTGTATGGGGGGCTTTACCAATAGGACCTGGTAGAACAATAATATCGTTTTTGTATGTAAGAAGAGGCAATGTTTTTGGGTTAAAATCTAATTGCAAATATCCCCTTGATAATAAAGTGGCAGTAGGGAATTTGAACAGGCATTTTATTAAACTGGCTTACCCTTGACAAAGTCAAGTAAGTAAGTAATCAAGTAAGATTGAGAGAGAGGAATGACTTATTGTGGAATATAAAAAATCAGGATAAAGAAAATAAATGGATAAATTAAGTTGCATTTGTGACCCAGTTTAGTATTGAATATGATCAAATACGGACCATCATCAAAAAATATTTATCTATAGCTATATAGCTAATATACACCTAGCTATAACCTATTTATGTATTTATATATTATTATGGATGTATGATTAACTGTTGACTTTATGTATTTATAAGCTTTTACACGCAAAGGTATGTGGCGATCACCAGTGTAAGTAGAATATGTTGAGTCATGAATGCAGTTATTGTTTTCAATTAAATGTTTTTCATAACAATGGAGTATGATGTAACATAAAGGTGAGAGAAGATTTGATTGTCTAGCTTAGTTTTTGTTTTGCGGCTAAAGTTAAAGCTTATGAGTGTGGAGCATATATGCTGTTGCACTGCAAGTATAAAGTATGTTTTATGTTGCAGCTTACCATTCTTCAGATGAGGTTGTTTCATGATTTACAGTTGTGTTCAAAATTATTTAACCCCCACTGAAATTGAGTGTTTTGGCCATTTTGACATTGATTTTGATGCAGTCTGTCACAAACCTGAGGCTTGGGAGACGTTGGACCTTTCAACAGGACAATGATCCCAAGCATACCTCCAAGTCCACTAGAGCATGGTTGCAGAATAAAGGCTGGCACATTTTGGAGTAGCCATCGCAGTCACGAGACTTAAATCCGATTGAGAACCTCTGGTGGCACTTGAAGAAAGCAGTTGCAGCACGCAAGCCTAAGAATGTGACTGAACTGGAGGCTTTTGCCCATAAAGAATGGGCTAAGATACTCGTAGATCGCTGCAAGACACTTGTGTCACGCTATACTTCACATTTAAAAGCTGTTATGACTGGAAATGTTGTACTAAGTACTAAGAATGAATGTCACTTGGGGGTTGAATAAAACTGATAATGAGGTGAGCACAGAAAAGACATTTGTGGTTATTTCATTATTAATGTTATGTTATCTTTGTCAGACTTACAAGTGCTTCTTTGATTTCATTGTAAACAAGATGACTGAAATGATCACAATCAATGTCAAAATGCCCAAAACACTCAATTTCAGTGGGGGTTGAATCATTTTGAACACAACTGTATATGTTTCGGAACAACCCATTTTGCATTACATTAAGACATCTGCCTGTTACTCTTATTGTTATCTTGTGTTAAAAGAAAAATACTGACTTTGTTAGCAGGTTAGGGGATGTTTACATCAGATAAAATATAAAATCATTGCACATAAAATTACTTACTATACACATTTAGCCGGACCTGCTCATTCACCTCTACATTTCCAAGCTTGGTGGTCAATGTGTATGAACTGTTATCTGTCACTGTTAAGTGATCAATTCTAAGTGTCCCATTGGAAAACAATTCACATTCTCCTTTACTGCATCTTCCATTGTATGTTAGATTTAAACCTGGAGATAAACTTGCAATTGCAGCAGTGCTAGCAGAATACTTCCAGGATATCTCGTGTTCTGGTGAAACCACAGTTGTTTTACCATATAGATATGTGGAACCACCTATCGACGCTGAAATATCAGCACCCACAAAACCTGAAAAATCAAAATGCACAATAATTATAGAAGCTCCTCTATAATTTAAAACTGTACTGTTACTGTTATTAACAAGCTGACTCGCAACAATAGGACCTGTAGGATTCTGTAGCTCAAATGACTGATGATTAATAGCTTTGGGGTACAGAGTGTTAAGCTGGCCATACATGGTTCGGTTTTAACATTTAATCAACGTATTTAGATGAAAAATATGATTTTTCCGCCCACATGGCACAATCAACGATAATTGGTTGATTTACATTTAAGAGATTGAAACTTGATCAGAGAGGTTGGAAAATTTTGGTTGATTGTACAACTACATTCCTTGCAGCTTTTTTTTGGTCGAGTTAATGATACCCCATTAACACATCACTTCCGATTGAAACTAAAATCGTTTGATGAATTAAATCGACAATTTTAGATCACTTTAATGAACTTTACAGTCGAAATTGCTCAAAAATCGCACACTCCATGTGCTGTAGCATCGATTAAATGATGACTGATTTTTGATTAATCCATCAAACTCCAAAATTAAATCTAACATCGATTGTACATAAAATCGAACCGTGTATGGCTACCTTTAGAGTGATTCAGGTGAGCAATTAAAAGGGCACTAAAGAATAAAGTAACTTAACAATAAACCCATTTATTAAGCCCCCCATAGACAGGCAGACTCCTCCATGCAACTTCTGTACAACCAACTTTTCTTCTACCAAAACCATGTAATAGGAGGACCTTTCTACACCTTCCAATCCCTATGTATTCTATCAGGGAGGTCACTATACTACATAGTTGTTGGTAGGTCTCATGAAAGTTGTATGGAGGAGTCTGCCTGTCTATGGGGGGCTTAAGCAATACTAGGGGATCTTACTGTGAAGGTCTTGGATCAGACACCTCTTGTTAGAGCAAAACAACTGTCACTGAGTGGTGTTTCTGTGTTTTCACTCTGTTACATGTTATAGAGGAAGACTATAGGGGTCTGTGCCTGATTAACTAATCATACACATGTGAAGCCCTATTCCAGCATCATAGAACTTCCTCATATAAATGATGACAATACTTTCCATTATTTTTTGGCAGGAACAGCATAAGAGCCACCCACTCTCTAACATATTACAGGGTGTTGCAACATAAACTTGCCAATGGCCACCTGGTCCCCAGTGCCAGATTGGTATATATATATAGTATGTGGCCAAAATGTTGACTGTTCGTGTTTCGTCTGTACTGATTGATGGATATATTGATGGATACTATGTAATGCTTTTATTTTTTTATTTTCAAAAGCATTGGTGAGCAGATCCATTGCTAACACAATTTTTGAAAAATAAAGTTTAAAGTTTACCTTTGGAAAATAGCAAAAGCTAATCCATACAGTATACAGTTTTATTTTATGTTCATCCTGTCTGTAGAGTGATTTTTTTCCTGGTATGTATTTACACTGTGAGAACATGGAGCATTATGGGGTGATATGGACACAGAAGTTTTTTCACCCAATGGCCAGAATTGTTTTAATGGACATGTCGTTGTAGGCTAATTAGAACGAACTGCTTCTCTTTTTTTTTCAAACTAACTAACTACTAATCAATCACTCCACTGAGCAGTTACCTTTAGCTGGAACACATAAGGGGATAAACTTCATATAATAAAAACATGATATTAAATAGCATCTACCTTACGAACCCATAAATAGCCCAATTCCAAAGTATTGGAACTGAAAACTATAGACGCTCTTGACAATTTCTAAATAGCAGTCCTTTATCTAAACAAAACCACAGCATTGTACACCCCTTAGTATAACAACCCTGTTAAGGGGTCCCCTTACCTCCACATATAAAAATCCACACAAAAAACAAATTTCTGTTGCTCATTGTTCAGAAGAATGAAGGTCCAGGTTGTGCCGGTGTCTCTGTCTATGTTAGAGCATGTAATGTATGAGCCTATAAAGATAGCAATAAGGAAGGTGATGCATTTCTTGTTTGTAGATGACCTGTAGCTATTCTATTATTTTTTATAACACTTAATTTGCATTTTACAACTATGAGTTAGAAATGTGCTGATATTTCCTTATGTGCGATGATTGACTAATTCAAGGGTCAGTCCTCCTCTTATGCTGATATTTATGTATTGGATGCTGCTGGAGTGAAATTATATCTGGCTTCTTTAGACTTGTTCAGGGTATTTTATATGATTTCATGTATTACCTGTAGCAACGTATAATGTTGTGTAACATATTTGACATTTTCAATGAAAAGATTATGTTAGATATTGACATATTTCATTTCCTTTTTTAGCTTGGTTAGGGTATTTGTTTTCTTGTACAACTTGTGATTTTAGCCAAGGTTTAGCTGGTGTACTGATGTATTCTTTATAATATTCCTTGGTGAACCCCTACGACTTCAGAGCAACGAGCTGTTGCTCTGGAACAAAGTCCAAATCCTCAAATTTGGAACGTTATGGTATTGCCAAAAGCATCCAATGCTTGTTCAGGCTCTGTGCAGACAAGTCAAGTTCTTCCACACAAAACTTGACGTCTCATTACAATCCTTGGTTTTTAAAAATATCTGGGTATCCTGGAGTATTCAGAGTTCCTTTCACTGGAGCCAAGGGGCCAAGCCCAACCCTTGAAAAACAACTCCATACCATATAAAGACTAAACTTTAGGGCTTTCACATTGCAGTCCATCATCTAGTATCTGTAAAACCTAGACTCATCCAGTGGTGTAGGAACCACCATAGTACTTCCATGTGGGCTATAGTCACAAAGAGGCTACTTCTGGCTGACTTATTTTTCGCTTTTCTCTCTGTAACTGACAGTTAAGATCCTGGGCAATATTACAGAGAGCAGATCAGGGTGATAACATTTAATGAGTTCTGTAATCCCGAGTTGGACTCAGCTGATGATATGTTAACATGCAGCAGCGCCATCTTGTGGGCATTCTGCTAATTTTTACTAGAGATGGTGGAATTTAATTTTGAAAGTTCCACTATTCTACTCAGCTATTCAAACATGGTATTATGCCTCAAATTGGAGATGTATTGGCCATGGAGAAGTGTTGCAGGAATATTACAAACATGAAAGTATTGCTTTAGCACTTGTTTTTTCATAGATAAAGCTTAAAGTCAAAGCAAATTTTTTCAATTTTTCCAACATTTAATGTATGATGTATGTATGCAAAAACTGCATGTGATAGAGCAATACTTTATTATTGGTTAACTTTCTTTTTTTCCCATAACAACTTTATTGAGAGAAATCTGTAACAACTACAGCATGTTTACATAAAACACAAAGAGTAAGGCTTACACGTATGAAACATTGTACAGCTATCGGAACAAATTTTGTTACAATAACTAATAAACAGTTCCTGTGTCTTAATACATTCTTCTAATCAGGGAATAGAGCATGGTATTGTATGCATGGTGACCAAATTCCCAAATAGGAATTCAATGAGTCATGAGCAATATGAATTAATTGTTCCATCTCAGCAATTTTATCTAATTTTACTTTCCACTCGGCCAGCGTAGGGGGTCTAGTTTGTCTCCAGAGGCAAACTAAGTTAGGACGTTATGATGGTGTAGAAGGTAGCATGCTGGGGTAAACTGTGGTGCTTTCCCCGTTATTTCCAGTATTGCATTTTCTAGTTGTAACCAGAAGGGTTTTATAAGGGGGCGAGTCCACCAGGTGTGGGAATAAGTGTCAGCATCAGACATGAATCTCCAGCATTTATCCTCATGGCCCGGATATATTTTTTTCAGTACAATAGGTACCCTGTACCATCTGCTCTAAGCTTAAAGTTATTTTCATGAATAAGCACGTTCAGGGAGCGTTTTATAGTAAGTGTATTGATTTTTTACCACTCTTTAGGGGTGAAGTTGATTTCTAATTCTTTTTCCCAAGCTTGTTGTTGATTTGTATGTGTTAAGCCCCGTGTCTTAATGATAAAGTTATAAAGAAGGGAAATACCATGTCTGACTGAAGTTTTGGGGGCACAAAGTTTTTTAAGATAGGTTAAGTCTCTACAAATCAGGGTTCAGTTAGAAGAGGTATTGAGAAAACGCCTGGCTTGGAAGTATAGCCAGTGCATACGTTTACCCCCAAAGTACTCTTGACTTAGCGTATTTTAATCCTTGAAAATGCCATTGTAGAAAAATAAAAAGACATAGAACAATCTAGGTCTGCTGTAAATTTTTTGAAATCCTGTCCAGGGGGAAATGCAGGGTTATCCAGAATGGGGTGAAAGAGTTAGGGTATGTTGTAAGGTCAGCATTTTTTGTTAACCTCCCTGGCGGTTCACTGAGGTGCAGATTTCTGTACCAAAGTGATACAGTGTTTTGCCTTTCCGCCCCCATCGGCGTCACTGATGACGCCGATGGGGGCAGAAAGGCTCTGTTTGCCTGCAGCTTTGTAGAAATGCTGCATGCACACAGAGAGCCAGCGGTTGCGCCTGATTCCGGCATGGGCGCAGTTTGATTCACGATCAGACTGCGCCAGTACTTGCTTCTGGCGTAACGCTAGGGAGGTTAAACCAGCCATAGACGCTATGCTTGGCGGGCGTTTATCGAACAATCGGCCGCAGCATGATGACATCATCATGCCATGGCCAATCGTTCGAAATACACCATTTACGATTTGACAACCAATACTTGGATAGGGACCCTTGTCCCCATTCAAAGTACTGGCGATCGACCAGAGAAAAACGTTTGTTCTCTGGCTGATCAAAGTTTTGTGCGAGTACAAACGGTTGCTCCAGGTGGGCGCGTTCATTTTGCGATTGATCCCCAAGCGATCACCCCGAATGCGCATGGTGATCATTCACAAAATCGGCCACAGAGTGAAGCGCTATGGCCGGCTTTAGAGATACAGAAAAAAAACTGTTTTTTGTTTTTTTTTAAGTTTACACTGTATTCTTTTGATTTGGATTGGATAAAACATTTATAAAACATTTACCCAATCCAATCAAAATAAAAACAAATGTAAAAAAATGAAAAAAAAAATCTAAGAATTTTTTTTTTGTCTGTACCTTTAAATCTCCTGCCCGGTGCGTGACGTCATCAGGACCCGAGTGCCGATCACAGAAATAGCCGGAGACATTGGCTATTTCCGGATCAGCTCGGGTGCAGCTGGAGATGATCCCACTAGCAGAAACGCTCAGCAGGAGCATTTCTGCTAGCGGGATCCACTTTTGAACTGGATTATAGAAAGACATTTGTGTGGTGTGGGTTTAATAAATTTTATTATTAATTGTGTCAGTATTTGGGAGTTTGGCCAATGTTAGAGGTATACAGGGAGTGCAGAATTATTAGGCAAATTAGTATTTTGACCACATCATCCGCTTTATGCATGTTG
>CM070038.1:52528327-52540112 GCA_036250615.1 Ptychadena robeensis
TCTTGGTGATCGGTAATCGGTGATCGGCCCCAAAAATGCTGATCGGAGCATCTCTAACAACTACAAAGAGTTTCCCAAACACAAGCGCAATGTTAGGTATAGAAATTGGTTGTTTTTTAAATGTTTTTTACTAACTACACAAAGAAATTGATTGACACTTCACATTATTGATTTCATTTATTTCCTAGAGAACTGTAAATATAACAGTCTACAACACTTTTGTTGACAACTATAGTTTGGGAAAGACCCTTTTCATTTACACAACTGTTCATTTACACGACTGTGAGCACAAAGCCAGCTTCACAAAGATATTGTATGATGATCTTGATGTGAACAAACTCAAATGGCCTGCACAGTGTCATGATTTTTACAATGTTTAACACTTTCCAGATTGAAACTCAATTTGCCAAGTTTTCTGGACAAACATCAGCCTTTGGCCTCACAAATAGATGTTTGACTGAATGTGCACAACTTTCTATAGACACACTCCATTCTAAGGAAAGCTTTTCCAGGAGAGTGAAAGCTTTTATAAACATCAAAACCATGGGCGCTATATTATTTCCCATGGTTTTAAAATTGGATGTCTAACAAGTTCAAATAAATTAGGTGTGGTAGTCAGATGACTGTAGAGTCCACAAAATAATTTCCAAAAAAGTTCTCTATGCAATGCCAACCAACCCAAAAATTGTGTTTAAAAAAGGTTGTCCAGAAACTTCAGATATGTTTAATGCATTTAAAAAACACAGCAAGGAGATGCTGAAATTTAACAGCTTCTTCTTAAAATATGGTTTTAAATGTTATATTTTGCATTACAATTATGAAAGACATATCATTAAAAAATTCTGAAATTTCAGTGATACTCTTCATTAGCTTAGGGTATGTTTCCACAGCGTTATGGGATCCATCTACAACCCCTGTGTTGAGCACAACATGGTGGAAGCAGCCAGTGTGGTAGGCATGTAATATGGATAAACTACCTCAACATCCCCATTAAGGAAAACATACCCTAACTAAAGGTAACAAGTACAATCAATCATGCTTGAATCACGCCAAGTGAATAAGGACGAGATTTTTTACTGCGTCCATGCATTTCCTATAGACGCGATTGGACGCGATCATAAAAAAGGTCAGATCGCTTGCAAAATCGTGTGAACAATCGTGTGCAAATGTGGGGGGGAGCGGTCGGCACTGGACTAGTGGAAACAAGCCCTTAACCTTCATGAGAGTGGGAACTCTACTTTGAAAAAGAGCAAGGACAAGGTACATGAAAAATATCAATAATAAATTTAAGATATTAGAAGTGTTTTTTTTAAGGTATTAAAATATAGATAATCCATCCCACCTCACAGGTGTGGCATATAAAGGCGCTGATTAGACAGAATTAACAGCTCTGGTACACATTCCTGCAGTAAGCAGGAAATATTCATGCTGTCTAATCAGCACCTTGATATGCCACCACCTGTGAGGTGGGATGGATTATCTTGGCAAAGGAGAAGTGCTCATTGTTTGCAACAATATTTGAGAGTAATGGATCTTTTGTGTATGTAAAACATTTTTAAAATCTTTAAGTTCAGCTCATTCAAAATGGGAGGAAAACCAAAAGTGTTGCCTTTATATTTTTTTTCAGTGCATATATGTATATACTCTTGTGGCCTCTCGTGTTGAACTGGCTTGACTTAAGACCAACTTTAGTTACAACCCAGAGATTTGACTTACAACCAGAACAATGGGCGAGGCCAAATATATTTCTGCTTGTGTGGTGGCATTCATGTGACCTGATGCCACTAATAAGTAGAGCACATCAAAATGGACCATCTCACCAATATACAAAAGGCTACAAGGCCAGATTCCTGGTGTTCATATGAAAGGGCACTCTCCCTCCAATAATAATAAATAACAACAACCACCTTCCATTTCATCCTCTCTTCCTGAAAGCCAAAAATGCCACCTTGAATGGCGATAACAATCTTTTTCTGATAAGCTAGACTTTTCGGGAGACTTTGGGGGCCATTCAACTGGCACAGAACGACCAATCCACTTTCCAGGAAACTGTTCATCTAGGAAGGCTCGGACCTGACATCCATAATATGATGGTGCACCATCTTGCTGGAAAAACTCAGGGAACGTTCCAGCTTCAGTGTATAAAGAGGGAAACACTTCATCATGTAGCAATTTCCAGTCTCCCGATCTGACCCCCTTAGACTTTTATCTTTGGGGTCATCTGAATTGTCTATGCTGTGAAGATGTGAGATGTGCAGCACCTGAAACTACGGATACTGGAAGCATATGCTAGCATTTCTGATGCGGTGTTGCTATCAGTGTGTGAAGAGTGGGAAGAGAGGGTTGCATTGGCAATCCAACACAATGGGCAGCACATTAAACACATTTTATAAGTGGACAGAAACTTGTAAATAACTCATTAAAGAATAAAGTTATGTTAAAACCAAGCACACCATTGTTTTTCTTGTGAAATTACCAATAAGTTTGATATAAATAATAAAGCTAAATAACTTAATGTATACAATTAGGCATTTATTACAGTAGAACATTGTTGAAGCTTTTATTCCATCCCATAACCTATGACCAAAGGTGCCTCCTGACTCCCTTCTTTCATACCTCATAGATTTTAGTGACAAAACTACCATCTTAGGATTTACTTAAACAGATACATTCAAGCTAATTTTTATCACTTATTATTAATAAATGTATTATTAAAATTTTACTACATTGCATATGGTGGCCTTCAGGAAGACCTTTATCAAAAATTATTTATTGTAGGCCACTCTGAGAGTACTTTCCCTTTATTAGGGATTCTTTCCACTGCGCTCAGCGTGTGCTGGCCATGGGGAAAAAGATGTGGCTACAACTCACCCCTCATTTGAATGGAACAGGATCCACTACTGTAACAAGTTGAGTGCTGCTGTGAATGACCCAAATGTAAAAAAAACTCATCTGAAAAGCATCTACTTTTTTCTATGTATATAAAGGGGAACATTTTTTAAATGTTTTATTTTTTTATGGTAAATAGGTAGGAGAAGTGGTTAGGAGAGATGGGGGTTATGTTTAATTTGAACAGAGCTTTAAACCTGAAACATGCCTAGGTTTCTGCAGAGTGAGTGACCTGCCCAGGAGGAAACATTTAAATTTTATGTAAAGTTGCCTGCACCTGGCAAAGTAAGGATTTTGTGCGTGTGTAAAGGACTTGTTGCTTGGAGACATTTTTCACTATACTGGAAAATATTTTGCTTACCTTGTGATTTGACTTCGAGACTAAACATGAAGGTTGTGCTTCCAATGGGATTCCTAACTCTACATTCATAGGTTCCTCCTTCATTCTTAGTTACACCTGAGATCAGAAGAGTGGACCCAGAGTCACTGGTTTCCACATTATATTTCCCACCACTTGTGATATTTGCATCTTCAGGATTGAAATGGAACCAAGTAAATTCAGGAGTAAAAATATTTTGAGATGTCAGCTTCACTGTCAGATTTGCACTTTCTCCTTCTGTTACTGAAGTTACTGTGTCATTTTTGTGACTTGAAGACAATGGAAGTTCTAAAGGAATTACATAAATAGAGATGTTGTTAGTAGTTGAGTTCATATATGCACATACTGCAGAACATGTGTGATTTGGCATGAAGCACAAATTTCAAAGCATTAAAAAAATCCATATGTTCAAGATACATATTTTATGATACAGTGTAGTATAGTTATATTCTACATAGCATACATGCTGAAATAATGATGTTAACTCACCTAATGTGATACTGCAATTAGATGTTTTCCCCAATTGATTTCCTTGACAAATAAATTGTTGATTTTGCAATTTATTATCCAGAATCACAGTTCTGTTCACCATGTCCGTTCCATTATTAACTATGCCATTAAATGACAACTCAACATCAGCTGCAGGTTGTCCTCCTGTCCAGGAACATGTGAGAGACAGGCCACCAGTGTAAGCTTCTGCCTTACAAAGAACACTTTCACTGTCTGGGGGTTCTGTAAAAGAAAGAAATTAGAACAGTTAAATAATTCTAAATTCCAAGCTAAGGCCCTTGTATATTGTTTTAATGAATTGTAATGCATTCTATAAAACCCTATGTAATTAAAATAAAATATATATATTATTTATAAGGTTCACAGGTGACAAAGGACTCCCAAAGCATTATAGGGCTTCTAAAGAAAAAAATACTCTAAAAAGACATATAAAACAAATTTCTTTCTGAGTTTCTGTTGAAGCAATGGGTCTTATCTATTAAAGGCGATCTAGGGTTCCCCCCCCCCCCCACAACATGGGCAGGGTGTCTGGCATGGGGGAGAGGACCCTATGTCATTTTTTTTTAAAATAAACTTTTTTTGTTTTTAATGGATGGAGGTGTGACCCAGGTGGAAACTGTACGTAATTGGCTCTATGGTCCACCTGACTGGTATGGGAGGTGAAACTAACATCAAAAGTGTTTGACCGGCCTGCGGACACACGATGTTTGTGGCAAACGAGCAATTGGGCAAATAGTTCGGCCATCACTATGTAAAAGTGGTTAGGAATTGTGATGGCCGAACTGTCCGCAAGGCAAAAAAAAAATCTTAAAACCGGAAGTGACAGCAGTGGAATAAGGAACTGTGATGCCACTTTCTAAAAGTCCGAACCGCCTGTTCACGAACGGACCTGGGCAATGTTCGCCATCACTAGTAAAGAGGTGTATAACTGCCAAGGAACACACTGGGTCTGCTTTCTGTTTTTTGCCAGTTTACCCCCCTAGCCAACACTTTTTGAGGTGATCTTTATATGAGTGGACACCTATACACACTGGAAGGCCTCCATCAAACCAAATCCTAGTGATTTATCCCTGACTAGGACAAATTTGTTAGTCAATCAGCCAAGTTGTAAAGAGAAGTAATTACTAGAAGGGGAGAAACCACCAACCTGGGGTGAGTGTGTACATTTATTTTACGTAGTAATGAGCAGCATAGGCAATATTCGAATTTGCAACATTTCACAAATTATTCTTTAAGTGAAATAAAAATTTGAGATCTTCTGTCATTATTATGTAATGCGAAAATCGACACATTTACATGCGAAAATTGGGAACGCAATGTGTTGTCACAGTGACATCTAGTGGCAGAATGTGAAATAGCAGCTGCATAGAAGTAATTCATGTGAAAATCTGCACTTGTACATGAGAACACAATGCATGATCACAGTTTTCATTTTTCAACATAATAAATAATAAAAATTTATAGAAGGACACTGTACATTCCCTTTACTTGAAAAAACTAAAATATTACTTACTGGCTACTTTTAGTTGCACAGGACTACTGGTCTCATTTTTGGTAGTATTAGTGGTGAAACAAGTATAATTAGATCCTGTGTCGTTACTGAAGACAGGGCTAATTAATAGAGTAGAGAACAGTCCCACGGGATCATAAAAAATAGAATATCGTGGATCTCCAGGTAATACATCTCCATCGACATGCCAGACAAATTTGGCACTTAGAAGTTGTGTTGAACAGTTTAGGAACGCGGTTTCTCCTTCCCAGACCCATGCTGTTGCATTACCAGCTATTTCAGCTGCAGAAGCAGGAGCTACAAACAAGAAGTTTATTCTATTATTTGAAATTTAGTTTATTCTATTATATTTGCTATATATATATTAAAAGATTTAACATATTTTCATTATATTAAAACATATATAGGTGCTTTACACATTACTTCTTTTTCTAGGCAGAAAAGTATACATTATTTAAAAAATATATATAATATTTATCATATTTATGTCATACATATGTAATTTGCATAAATAAACAATGGGACTGATATAAACATAAAAATATCATCTTCCTAATGTAGAAGGATCTGCTGATACATTTCTGAGGTTTTTATTATAGTTTGAGTATCTTCTTGGGAGATTTACCATCTCTAACAGACATCTACAGCATTTCCCATCACTTACAACATGTGGGTGACAGCTGCCTAATATGAGAGTTTCAACGCTGCCTAGTGTGGTTTCTTTTACTTCCTTTTAGGTCTCCTAAATAAATAATTAAAAATATAGACTTTCCTCATCAGTAATTGTAGTTTGAAAGAAGTTTTAAAGGAAACACATAGTTAAAGACTTTCGGCTCCACATGCAACTCAGGATAAGGGCAACTGCATAATAACAATTTTTGGACCATTTTTTTAGTATATCTCTTCAAGTAGTCAAGAACTACCGTTTGCCATAAAGATATACTCTGTATTTTTTAACAGTCTTCCATTAATGAACAGCTCTACTCAGGTACACATAAAACACCTTAAGCCCTCCATAGATAGGCCGATTCCCGGCCATAGTTGTAGCAGACCAACCTGCGTGCTCGCTCCCGCCGAGCACATAAAGGTTGGTCTGCCGCAACTATGAGGGAGCCCACCTTGAGTTTTGTAGAAAAAAAGCCGGCAGGTCGGATCGCACACGGATCCGTCCTGCTGGGTTTTTTTCTGCCCGACTGTGCTGCAGGCTGTTAACTCGGAGGGGGAGTCTCCCCCTCCGAGTTAATTGGCTACAGTCTGACAGGAGTCCCATGTGTTAGTGGAACACACAGGATTCCTGTCCGCTCTGTAGCAGACTGCTCACAGCGTGGTGACATCACCACGCTGCGAAGAGTCTGCTAAATGTCGGCCATAGATCGGGACGTCTATGGCCGGCTTTAAGGTCTACTTAAAGCACACTCAGAAAATTTTTTTTTTTATATAAACTCTGAACTGTCAAAATTGCATTTTAGTAGTACAGCTAATCATCCCAATAATAGGTGGATGGGCAGCGAGGGACACAAAATACATCAGGTGTGTTGATTTGCATTTTGCTGAATCAGGGCCCTGTTTAGAAGGAGTTAGCTTATCACAAATAAATGGGTTGTTTTTCATTATTGAAGAACTCACCTAATGTAACAGACAGAAGCATGAAGAAGCACACAACAGGGTAGATTTCCATGTCTGTATTTTTCTCTGAGCTTTGTGTCAATCTCCTGGGTGTGGGGTAATATATGGCCTCCATATCTTTTTCTTTACTCATTAACCTGCCTGGGTGAATATATTTTTCCTCTGGTTTGCTACTGTGACTAACCTTTTTTTTTATAGAGGAAGTGATATGACGTTGTCCATCACAGACATTTCAAAATCTTGGAGAATTTACAGTCTATGCTGGAATTACAATATCCAGATAAAAAAGTGAGTCATTTTGGAGAAATGTTGCCAAAAATTATGTAAAGCAATGTAAAGTAAAAGGGCAACAGGTCTAGCATAGCTGAAAATAGGTTCCATGATCTTTCGTGCAATTCAATCTAAAACTCTTAGTGCAATGCAAATAATCATTTCTGGCTAATAGTACCAAATGATATCAAGTGCCTCACCCAAGAATACAAGTATACCCACACAACAGACTCTTAGCGTGACTGCTAAAGGTTATAAATGGCCTCCCTCTTTATAATTTAAGTTAGAGATAAGGGGGAGGCCATTTATGACTTTTGAAAGGGTGTGATCCCAGGTGGGTAATGAAGTGATGCTAGCTGCAAATTGTTTGTATAGTAAGTGTAATATTAATATAATTTTAATATTTTGTTTATAGTATAAGTCCATATTCTGTGGTACACTTTTTCTGAAGAAATCCAGTTTGAGCGAAACTAGTCGAAAGGACACTTAATGGTCATTTTACAACTTTATATATCGATGCACGTGTTCATCAATGCACATGTTTATTTGTGGTAGCTATGTATACTTCATGTATTTTTACAATTGTTTTTTTACTATGTGATGGTCTATTTTGTAAATAAAGACCGTTTTTACTTTTCATACTTGAATTTGTGCCTTAAAAGCCCTTAAGCAGTCATGCTATGAGTCTGTTGTGTGGGTATACATGTAAAACTCTTATATTGGTCCTTCTCAAAATTTTTGGCCAAACATTTAAGAAAGTAAAAGTTATAAGTCTTGCTTATTCATATGCTAAATTTTTGGGCTTTGTAGTTAAATATATACTAAACAATGCAAGATCATTTCTAAGAAAGTCATCAAATGTAATCTATCCTTGTAGAAAAACACATTAAAAAACAAAAAATTAGGCATTGCAAAAGCACTATTGTCCTATTCAGCACCCACAGAATACTGTAGATCAGTGGTGGGCAACTGAGTTGATATGGAGATCCACAAATTGCACATAACATTTTCAATCTATACTGACTTTTTTAATGAAAAAAATACAGCACGCAGACAAGAAGACATTATGTTTCATTTTTTGGGCACCTGGGCTGTAGATCGACCTGGAGACTGTTATAAGGTGAACTGACTGAAGTGTTAATTTCCCTCAAGAGTTTCCTTATGTCAATATTTGCATTAACAGTAACGTCATAAGTCCATACTTGTTCTGGCTCAGTGATTTAAATTGTTGGCAGAAACCCATTAGGTGTTTTCTTTTTCTGTTCTCTATACCTATACAACAATGTCCTTTCCATAGTTTCCCTTTTTGCATTGCCATGGATGTTTTGGTAATAGGAGGTAACTCTCTCCATCTTAAGAACAAAATATCTTACCCTTCCTACTAACTAATAGACTCAAGAGTGACCAACCAGGATACATGCCCCAGGACATCTACTGAGTACCCCAAGCTTCTTTGAACAGTAAGATTTTACATGTCATGCACAAGCAATTGTTTTTTTATTTAAGTAAATTTTTATTTAAAATAGGTATGCCTCTGCTTTTTTTTAAAGTAGCAATGAAATAAACACTTTAAGAAAACAATAAGGTGCAGTGTAAGCAACGGTTTTGAATATTATTTTGGGGGTCCTGGGTGCTCTATTTCCCTGGCCTGTAGCAATTGTGTAGGTAGGAAACAGCTCTCTGTATTATTAAAGTCTGTAGCAGTATGAAAACCTAGCCACTACAATGTGAATATTTCCCTTAGAACAGAGTTCATGTCCAAAAATAGATACACGGTACCTTGTAAGAGATAAGGTGACGTAAAAACAGGACTATTATAACAGACACAGATAGGCAGACTAGAGGGAAAGTACAAGAGTATTGCAAAACTATAATTCATCACTCATTAAATATGTAGCAGCAATATATTTGTCAGCTAATTGTCTTATTTCTTCAGTTTGTTATCATTAGATGCCAAGAAAAATGTTGCTCAATTTATATCTCTAATTGAAGGTGTGATACTGTCACTGACTGGTTTACTGACATTTATTATCATTGGATATCATTGGAAAAGTATGACGCAGTAAACACAGAGAAAAGTTCACAAGTCTAGGTGTGTCTTCACAAATAGGTTTATTATATCAAATCATTTAAAAATAAACTTGCTTACATTTTAAATCTAGCATTACAGCATCTCAATACTCAAGAACAAAAGTGTAGTATATTGCATCTTACTGGTCCCTAGAAGTGCTGACCACTTGCCCTTTAATTTTTAAGGAAAAAATTAAGGTCCATTATAATATAAACTGTGGCTGAAATGCTGCCAATATTTTGACAATGCACTGCTGGTCCGCTATCAATTTTATGGTGCCATTGCAAGTTTAAAAAATACAGAAAATATTGATACAGTATACAAAGGACTGGTGTCTAGTCCTTTTGCCCCTGGTCTTTTTTTTGGGCTAAAGTTTTCAAAATTCCTGGATTTAAAAGCCAAATGCCCCTAATGCTTTTATCCTGAGGAAGTGACCCAGTAAGTCATGAAACATGAAATATCAGTGTTGATGTTTAACTGCATTGTAAATCTTCTACATATGTCTATATGAGGCTTATGGGTGCCTCTGCGCAAGCATTGTTTTCTGTGGGACCTTACTCCATACCTATTGTTTATAACCGGAAGTACAGGACCGGAGTGGAGACAGTGAGCATAACAGAAACCCAAATCTGGGTCTGTACAAACCAGCAACCCAAAAGGTAACTTAAACAACACTAACACCTCACCTTGCTTTTCGCACATTTTTGTTCCAATCCTCACAAGTTCTAACCCCTCTTCTTTTTTTGGGGGGGGGGGGGGGGGGGGGGGGGGTTGCATCCTGTGAGAAAACCCACAAAGCCTAGCTACATTTCTTGTCCCAATGATCAACACTTCTCCCAGTCCACAGCTTTAATAATTAGATTTTGTGTTATTGTGTTACCCCAACCTCCATTCCCTTATTTTATTATTATTAGATTTTGCTCTCTGATGCAATTTTCTCTCCTACAAAACTCTGCCCCATAGATTTCTGTAATGCTAGCCATACACATGCCGATACGCAGCCGATTTTTAACCTGACCGACGTAGTAGTGTAGTGGCCAGGGGTTGTGTAGTCAGGGTGAGGTCCCCTTTAAGCCCCTGGACCAGCATGCCCTGGGGTCCCAGGAAGTCTTAAGAGGTGTCCCCGCCCGCTGGACAGGACCTTTGGAGGAGAGCGAGGTAGAGACAGGTAGCACGTCTGCTGCTGTCTCATCTGGGGCCTTGTACTCCGGTTCTGCTAGCCCGGCGTCCGTGCAGCCGGCAGGCACAATAGCACGTCCAACGTACTGCCCAGGTTCACACAACGCGCTGCCGTGTCAGCCGCCCGTCTACAGTACTGTCGTCCCAGTGGGGTGGATGTCTGGTCCCCCATGGGTCCCACCTGAATTACGTGACCCTACGTGCTGGCAACTCCATTCTTGCGCTGTCTGCGTCCCTGCCTCGTCCTAGGGTAAGCGCTGCTGGCATTTCCTGGACCACTCTTTCCTGAGACTGTTACCTGGGACTGTTATCATTACCGCTGCACCGTTATGCTGTTTGTTATACTCGAGTACCCGATCTGGGCCCTGAGCGTCAATAAAGTTGAGCTTTGAGCATTACAGCTGCCTCTATCGTCTGATTGATTCCTGTGTACCTTACATCGCCATAGGCTTCAATGAAGACGACGTCTTCATTGAAGCTTATGGCCAGCACACAAAGGGTGCTGGCCGACTGAAGGGGCCCCATAATGCACCGGGGTGCAAACGTGATGACGTCATCACGTTAGCATCCTGGAGCATATCGGGACAGGTCTGCCTGCACACCATCAGGGTGTGTATGGCAGCCTTAAGGCTAATAGTAATTTAGAAAAAAGCTGTCATAAAGTTTTATTTTACATACTGTTTTCTTATACAATGTATAAAATGAACAATTGAGGTTTGTTTCTTGATGACAGTATCTTTGTAAAGTATATCACATTTTAAACAATGATGTAGAGAGGTAAATGATTAACCCAGGCAGCACTTTGCATAGGCTTATTTGCAATTCAAAATAACTGGTATATGACATTTGCCCAATACATTAAGCTACAGCATGTTGCTTATAGTTCTGAATAGTGAAGATATGTTTGTCACTCTCTGAGTGGCTAAAAGAAAAAGTTGGAATACCTGCAGTTCCAATGGAGTTCAGAGTAGATGTTCTTGCCACTACGGTAGATGGTAGCAACATTCTGTGCTTTTGCTGGTGGCCTTTCTCCTCTGCTGCTAAATAGTGATGGCACGAACCCGGAATTTGATGTTGGCGAACGGCGAACGCGAACTTCCGCAAAAGTTCGCGAACCCGGCGAACCGGCGAACCCGCCATTAACTTCAATGGGGAGGCGAATTTTAAAAAACAAAGGGACCCTTTCTGGCCACAATAGTGTTGGGAAAGTTGTTTCAAGGGGTCTAACACCTGATCAATGACATGACAGAGGGGAATCCATGGCAAAACTCCCAAGAAAATCTTTTTCACGCAATAAATCCGCACAAAGGATTTCTACAATGATAGTCAATAGGATTTGAGCTGGAGAGCA